>OX104062.1:62950138-63075753 GCA_944474145.2 Dicrocoelium dendriticum | reverse complement strand
TCGTGACGGCTGGATTGGAAGTGATGTCCGTGTATGTTCCTCTACGCATGTCGAAGTTCGCTGTGGATCCGCCGGTAGTCGTTCATGAGAAAAGTCCGCCCGAAACTGGGTCGAGATCTCCGTTTTATGTCTCAGTTTCTTATGGTGTGGGTGTAAAACCTGTTCGTGCGTCGGGTATCTGCGTTCGTAGCAAGTGATTGTTGTTGCCTTAGGATGGGTATTGAGGGTGGTCGGTCCGTGTGAAGGAGGTCGTGTTTTGTTTGTGTGGTCGTGTCCCGCTATGTAGTTAGTAACAGCTTAATGTAATTGGTTGTCGATGCTAGGACGTGAGGTTTGAAGTTGTCGTGCATCCGTCGACTGAGATGCTGCGGTTGGATTCAGAGATGTGTGAGAGGTTCGAGAGTAAATGTGTAATGTTGAGGTTGTGAATGTTTACGGGGGGTAGGGGTGGGTCGGGCGTGTCTGGTTTGGGTGTTCGTTCAATTGAGGTGTCATCTGGCTGGCGTGGTGTGTACCGTTCAATGTGTCGATCGTGTTCGTTTCCCGGTTGATTGTTAGCCTTCCGGACATTCCGTGGAGGGGTGTCGTCGTGTGTTTGTCGCGATGGTGTCGGGCGCGCTCTGGGTTCGCCTGCTGCTGTATTCACGCTCCTGGCGTATGTTGATGGTTGTGGGTTGAAGGGGGACGTTCGGTGTGTGTGTGGTGGTTTGTTGGTTGTGTGTTAGTGTCGTCTAGTGTTGTGTGGCTGATTTGGGTTGTGGGTACCACGCGGTATGTGAAGGCCGTAGGGAGGTGTGGTTAGTCGGTACGGGGCGGGCGCAACGCTATACCTCCAACGAATGTCTAACGTTCAATGCACTCTCCATGAGGCGGTTGTGTTCGGTGTGTGGTTGTATGTGTGGTCGTCGTGGGCTGTCGTCGTGTGGTCGTCGGCTGGCCGTGGCGTATGTGTTGCGGGCTGGCGTGTCTGGTCGTATTGTGGGTTCCGTCCGGGAGGCTGTGTTGTATGAGGTGCGTGTGTAATGAGTCCCAGCTTCGGCCTTCCTACAACCCTTATCCACAATAGAAGGTGGATCTCCTCTGTAAGCGTCCGGTCGTGTGTTCGGGGGACGTAGGCAGAAGAAACCTCTAAAGTGTCATCGTGCGTCAGGCGCTGGTGCGTCGTTGTGAATCACGCGTCGTTCGTCGTAATCCACAGTCGAATTCGTCAGTCCGATCTGTCCCTCGCGGCTGGATGAGCAGTTCTCGTTTGGACGTCTTGGTTGGATCTAGATATGTGAGGATTGTTCGCGTGTTGGGTGAGGGTACGGTTGGGTGTGTTGCTCGAATGACTACGCTGTGCGAACACACCAGAACTCTAATAGTGTCGAGGCTCGGATGGAAGATCTTGTTGTGGTGCGCCCGTGATAGCCCGTTTCGTGTTGTTGTGTCGTGTGTGCTGTGACTACACCATCTTCGGCATTCGTAATCTTCCTATATCGAGTTCACGGTCTGTCCGGCGAGTGGATGGTTGCTGTCGGTGATGCTACGCGCGAAATGGATCCTCTCCTATCCTACTCCGTCAGTAGATTTCGCTCTCTTGTCGAAGCAGGTTTTGGCTGTCGTCGCTGTCGTCGTCCTGGGGGGTCGCGCTTCGTGTGTTGCTGGGTCCCGAGTTCGTTGTTCGTGGGTGGAGGTGTGGGTGCTTGTGTGGATAGTGGTATCGTCGTATTCGTGGCAGGGGAGTCCGTCTCGCTCTAACGCGGATAAGAGTGACCGAGTGGATTGAGGTACTTGGTCCGACTTGCGGTTCCGTAGCTGTGTAAAAGATCTGTGTCCAGTCGGTATTCCGTTATAGTCGCTTCAGTGTGGTGATCGGTCAAAAGATCTATGATCGGGGGGGTGTCTTCGCCGTGTGCTGCCTCCTGTGTGTCCGTGGTAGACCTGTACGTGGGTCGTTCGTCGTCTCGTGTCTGTGTGTTGGTTGACGACCTTCCCTAGTTCGGGTCCGCAAGCCGGCGTTGAGGTAGTCGGGTCCGTGTGTGGTCGTTCTGAACGGTATCGGTGTGTGTTATCTCACGTGATAGTCGAGCGTCCCGCAGTTCAGGGGATCCGGACATGCAGTCAAGCGCTCCCTGGAAGAGTTGACCCAGAGGAGTTCGGTGTCTGAGATTTGTAAGGAGTTAGGCAGTGCGCGCTGGTTCGACATTCCGTGTAGTAAGTGATAGTTGCGGAGCCCCTTGGGCGGTAGGACCTCGACTTCCCTGAGCTGTTCGTCGTCTTTGGAGTATCCTGTGGGTTGTCCAGTTAGTCGGGGTCTGTTATCATCCCCCCCCGACGCGAGTCTGTCGTTCTGCGTGCTGGGGTCGAGGTGTGTTGTGTTTCGTGTGCCGCGTCGTACCGGGATTGTCGGCGTGAGATCTTCGGTCGCGCGTTGTTGTTTGCCACGTCCGGGGTCGACTGTCTGCGGTTGTGTCAGTAGCTTGGGAGTGTTCGGCGGCCTCGTTTCCGTGGTGTCGCGTGTGTGAATGTAAAGCGTCTGCATGTTAGTTTTGAGTCCCGCGACGAACGTCGACGTTCAAGCGGTGGTCTCGCTCCATTCTCAACAGCCATCGTGGCGTACGGAGGTGGCTCGGGCAGTGAGTGGTGAGCATAGGTATGGTTTCGCGTGTTGAACGTAGCTCGTCGGTGTGGTATACTATTCGGTCGATGCTGTCTGTCTCGTGTCGGTTTCGTCGTCAGAGGCTCGGCTTTACTGTCGTTTCGTGTTCGTATCGCGGTGTAGTTGTCCCGGGTGGTCGTAGGCGATCCGTTCGGTCCCATCCTGGTCCGGGCAGCTAAGGTATTCGCTTGGCGCGGTTGTCAGTAGGCGGTTTGTTCCGGGGTCAGGATTACAGTCGATTTTCGTTTGTCGTCGCGGGTTTACTTGTCCGGTTTCGGTTGGGATCCTGAAGGTATGTGAGAGACGCGCCTGGGTGTGTCAGTGGTGTCTGGGTTGTGCTGTGTTTCTGCCGTGTTAGGTGTCGCGCCTTGTCGCTGTCCGAGATGTCGCTTGCCGTTGTATGTCAAGATCGTATGTAGTCGTGTTGGCGTCTTCGGTAGGTGCGGTCGAGATTCGCTCGTGAAGGCGTGGTGTCGCTTTCGTGCTGTCGTGTAGATGGGTGGTTCGTCGCTGTCTATTTCTGAATGTGCGTTTGAGTCGGCTTGGGGCGTTGAGTTGCGCTGGCTGCATTCAGGTCGCGAGTAGTGCCGACTGGTCTGGTTTCGTTGATCGATAGTAGAAGGTGTGAGAGTCTTATATGTCGGGGTTGGGAGTTCGTTGTCCGGTTGATGATGGGACGGTTGATGCGATGGGCTGAGTTGTGTGATGTCGGTCGTCGACTGTTACTCGTGTGGACGTGTGTGGTGATCGTGTCTTATGCGCCGTGACGTGATGTCCGCGTGGATTGCTGGTAGATTGGATTGAATGAGGTGGTGTGTCGTTGTTGTACCGATTTATGCTCACGTATTGTAAGCCGTTTCGAGTGTCGTAGCTATGGAGTTTCGTGTGTGTGCTCGGCTCGGTCGCTGTCCGATGTGACCCCGGGTGTCCGCGTCTTTCCGCCCGATATCGTGTGTACGTAGTGGTGTTCAGCGCGAATGTTGTTCGGTGTACTAGTGTTGATTCGGGTGGCTCGCGTTTGGGACCGAACGTATCGTCGGACTCCATCGTGTCGGTTGGTGCGTCGCGCGATAGTTCGGATGTATGAGGTAGTGGTGTCGCAGTCCGCTAGTAGCGTGTCCTCGTTCGTCCGCGATGATGTTGGTAATTATGGAGTGGAGGCGTCTGGCGATGTTCCAGGGGAGTCGCGATGCTAAAAGCGTGTGTCGGGGGGTCAGTAGAGTGCGATGGCTGTGCGTAGGTCCAGTCGTTGTTGGTGTCGAGTGTTGCGGCTGGGGATGGCAGTTCGTTTGGTCGGTAATGTGTGTTGTGGGTTACGACGTGTTGGCGTCGGGTTCGTGTGCTCAGGACTACAGGTCGGGGTTCTGTCTGGGTATGGTCCTGCGGCGTTTCGTTGTGTCGCTTGGTTTTGTCATTGAGGTTGGTGGTATTCGCGAGTGTAGTTTCCGAGCCGATGGAAGGTGTACAGGATATGACTGCGAATCGAATCTAAAGCCTGTCGCTGATATCATTATCCGTCTTGGTGGTTGGCCCTAGGTGGATCTGTGTTAACATACTCGATTGCGTTGGAAGACGCCACTCGCAGACACCATTGTGAAGCAGCCCCTGTTCGGATTCATTCGACGACGTGCGCGTACGCGTCTGGTTGTAGTTAGTCGAGACTACGTCGTCTTCAATCTTCTACGGCTGTTGTCTTTGGCTGATACCGTGCGTCTATTACGTCGTCGTGTCTCCGGAGTCTTACGCAGTCCCCTGGAGCGGCGCGATCACTGAGATTTGTCGTAAGCGTCTCTAACGCAAGATCTCTTCGTCCGCTTTAGTAGCTCACCGGCGCTCGATAGTGTAAGGGTGGTGTGTGTATGGTTCGTGTCGATTTCGGGCGATCGATTATGGTGGTAGCTCCGGGTGTGTCCGCGAGTTTCGCCGCGGCGTCGTGAGATCACCTGTTGGTATGTCGTATGGGTAGGTCCCAGTTAGTGCAGATCCGGTGGTCGGATTGACTTCACTCTCGTCAGCCGCCTATCGCTCGACTCCGACGGACTTTTTCGCTTCTCCGTCGGTTGTTGGCCAGTGTAGTGCTTTGTGCTTGTGCATGTCTGCCGGCTCTCGGGTGTAGGGTGTTCGAATGTCGTGGCATTTTGGTGGTGGGGTGTACTGGGTCGTGTGAAGTGATTCGCGAGCCGAGAGATCTGGGTCGTGAGCGGTGAGTGTAGGATACTCGTTAGGTTGGGATGTCTTATTGGGACGTGAGGGCCGCGAGGTTTCTCCCCCGCCCCCATACAGACTCGATCGCTACGGTACGCGCGGCGTGGTTCGAGACCGAGGATCTGCTACCTCATCGTGTGTAGCGTGATGACGTATAGTTGTGTGTCGTGTGGTAAGCGTGGATGGGTTCGGGTACGTAGTGTGATAGGGGGGGGGTGCTTGGTACTCGTGTGTCCGCCCGCGCGTGGTCCGCCGGTAGCTCTGATGTTGGCCGTGGCAACACACCGTTTTGTAAGAGCCGAACCGTCCGGTCGTGATCAGTTGTTTGTGACGCCTAATTGGATCGGCGGGGTCGTAGGGATGTCGGTGACATGTGGTGGTGCCTCTCTGTGCGTTGTCGTACTCGTTGCCGTCGTCGGGTGTGCAGGTACGTGTTCTCGTTGTGGGCGGGCGTTACGTGTCCCGAGTTCGATGTGGTGTGGTTTCCGTTGGGGTTCTTCGGGGTCGGCCGATTCCGGGTCGGTCCCGCATAGTGCTGTCCACTCTGTTGTCCTGCGCGGCGTCGATTAGGGAGCGTCGGGGAGTGGATCGCTTATCGTTAGGTGAGTCTGTATACCAGCGGCTGAAAGACTCTGGAAATGACTCTCTCCTGGATCGCTTCACGGTAAGTCGCGACGGAACTCGGGTCATCTTCGGTGTTCGTCGTGTCGGGGTCTTGTGATGTCGCTGTTTGCCGTGTGTCGGTGTCGTGGGGGGGTTCCCGGGTTCGAGGTGCTGTCGCTCGTGTGTAGTTTATAGATGGATTAGGGATTGGTTCGCTCTACGTCGCATCCACTCGTAAGTAGAGAGATCGTTTGGTGATGTCGTGTGCTGCTTGACCTTTTAGTTCGAAGAATTGGGTCCGTGTCGTAGTAGGCGTGTTTCCGCAGGTTGGTGTAGTTGTCTGAAGCGTGACCCGGTCGTTCCGATCTCCGACCCCGGTTCTCGGTCGTATTTCCTCCGATATTTCCGCGGCTGGCTCTGACATAACATGGTGTTTATGTGTGGCGGAGCTCGTGCTGGAGTGGTGAATGTCGCTTCCCTACTGTGTCTCCTGTCGCGAGGGCTGTTTCGTTTGGTTCGTGTCTAGCGGTCGGAGTTTGTCGTCGATTCGCTATCGGGCCGGATCGTTGTTGACGTGTTGTCGTAACGTTGTGTCCGTGGGTCGTGTTGTTGGTTGTTTTGTTGTCATCCGTCGTAGTGCTCTTTGTGTGGGTGGTCGGGGGGCGTTCCAGGTCGTATGCTCCGTTTGGCACTCGAGTAGTGACTCGCGTAAGTAGTCCCTCGGCTGTGTTGGTGATCGTGAGTCGTGTCGTTGTGGGGTGGGTTTGTGGTGGTAGTGAGCTAGTCGAGTGGATTCGAGTAGCGTTGCTGAAGTATCGCTTGAAGGGGGCCTTCCAAAGTGGTCGGTTCGTGACTAGTTGTGTGTCCGGGCTTTGGATAAGTCGTCCTACTTTACTAGGATAAGCGCCCTATTGGTCCCGTCGTGTCTCTTGTCGGGCGTCGCTGTCCTGTGGGGTGCTGATCGAGATCGTGGAGCGGATCGTTTGTAGTGCCCGTATATCGAGCCCCGTGATACCTAATAACCGAGTCTCCGCGTATGGTCATCGCGATGCGTTCGTCTATGATTCAAGCGACGAGTCCGTCGGTGTCGTCGTAGGTAATGCTCGTGCTCGCATATTCAGTATCCTCTTAATAAAATCCCCCCCCAGGAGCGTCTTGGGTGTGCGCCGCCGATTCGTGTGAGTAATCATCGTGTTCGTGCGCAGTCGTAGTCTGCGTGCTGTTATCGCGATGCTGAGGTTCGTAAAAGCGTGAGCGTCGTTCGTCGTGGTTCGGGAGCTCAGACTACGTGTTTACAGCACAGGCCTCGTAGGAGGTGATGCTTGCTGGCTGTCCTTCGGCCTCGTACTCGTGCGTACCGCGGCTCTTCGCCGTACCTCACCGCATCCACCGACTCAGCTCAGCTAGCTCTACACACAGACTCGTCTCCAGGCGTGCTGTGCTGCCGGTTGGTCGTATTCGTTGTCGATCAGCTCGCTCCCCGACATATGTCGTGCGTTCTATGCGTTGTGGTGATGTTACGTGCCCCTTCCGTGCCGGTGTTGACCCGACGCCCCGCTGTAACGTTCTCTAGTACCTCCATCCAATGCTCGCGTCCGAACATTCTGATGGCGTAAAGATTGGCGTTCGTAATGTGGCGTCGGCCGTGTGCTTCGTTCGCACGGCGTGTCTTTTGTGTCAGCTGTCCCGGTCTAAACCACTCACGTTTTGCGCCGGTCTCTTATTCTCTCGTGGGCTTATGGACTCTCGAGTCAGTCTTCATGATTTATGTCGATCGCCTCGTTCGACGTGCTCTCCGTGTGTGGTGCTAGTATGTGTATAGAGAGGGCTCCGGTGTCCAGTCTAGTGACCTCAGAAGTCTCACTCACATAAGTGCAGTAGATGCCGCGGAACGTCGTGCCTGTCGTGCGCTGGTACGTCGTCAGAACGTAATGTATTCGTCGTATTGGGGGGCCACGTATTCAGTGCATCGCACGCCCTACTCAGAGCCCGTTGTGTCAGCATATCGACTCGGCTGCTTCTGTCTGTCGTATGCGTTTCGTGCGAGCGGTGCGCGTCTTCTCCGTCGGCTGACAGTCGTCGACCATTCGGTACGTTCGAGCGATCTACGTATCATACGTCCGCGTATCGGTATGCAAGCGTGGGGTCATAGCGATGTGTGGAGATGCGGTCGTGGTGTGCTGGCTCTGTCTGGTGTGTATATCGCAGATGTTCGCGAGAGACCGCAGTCGTTGACTTGAGTCGGAGTGCGATCGATTGAGGTAGCTCTGTGTCCATGCTGTTGCGCGCCGTCGGTAGTTCTAGCTCCATCCTCACTGTGATGCTGTAGCGTGTGTTCTCCGGGTCGGGGGTTGGTGATTTCGTGTCGAATCGAGTCAGCTTGAGCGCGCTTTCGCGCGCGATGTCGTGGGGGGGACTCTAAGTGTCGTCGGGCCATTCGAGTTGTGGTAGACGGCTCGTCGCCTCATCGGTGCGGTCGCTGTCGTCTCGCTATGTTCGATGAAATTGATGGGCGCTCGCTCTTGACATCCGTCGCGTGATTGTGTCCACCAGTAGTAGGGTCGTGGTGCGCGCTAGTCTGCGCGTCGCGCAATCGCTACGTTGTAGCGAGATCGCGTCGGGCGGTTGTCTCGCACGAATGAGTGCTATTGGTTATAACTACTAAGCGCCGATAAGCCCCGATGCCGCGTAGTTGTGGAGTGGTGATGTGTAGGGACGTCGTGCGCTGATGAGTGTCAGAGCGCTTCAGCTGATCGCATGCTGACTCCGGAGGTTCGCGTCGATCGCTGGGGCTTTGTGTGAGAGCGTTCGTCCCCGCGCCGATAGTTCGGTCTTAGATCGTCTCGTATGGTAGCCTAGTCAGTGTCACGCATTTGAGTCGTCTCGTAGTAACCGGGACACTACCGATCGCCACGTTCCGTTCGCTGCCTGTCCGTATGACGTACGAACCCATCTCCACCGGGGTATCTCGGGTTGTCGATAGGGGGTGGTTCTGTGGTCGTATAGTCGAAAATGTCGGACGAGCGAGCTCGCCGGACGCGCGTGCTACTCTGTCTGTGTCGTTCATGAGAGTCGAACCAAACAGCCTACCCGATCCAGCGCGTGATATTGGTTGGGTGTGACGAGGTCTAGTGTGTTCGAGATGTATTGGATCGAATACGTCTGTAGGGTCGTGTTGCGCTGGTTGGGAGGGACCGTCCGGGACCTCGCGCGTCTGTGGGTGCTTGCCAATTCGGGCAGAAGTGGATTGCGCGCGACGTACAGGTCGCGCGCGCACGGTTCTATGTTTATTTTGGTTCGTCTGTCGTGTGAGGTCGTGTTGTCGTTCTGGTGGTGTCGTGGAGTCTGTTTCGACCTCTGATACTGTACGAGGTCGTGGGGTTGTGGTTCGTTGTGTAGGGGGTGTGGGTGCGCGGGCGTTGGTTGGTCTGGTGTGTATTCCAGTTGTTTGTGCCGTGGGGATTCGTCTGGAATGAGGGCGTCGGTCGGATAACTCAAAGCTAACGTCATGTCGATCGCGTCGGTCGCTGTATCGCACAGGGTTGCCGACTGGTATGCTCGAGTAAATTAGTGCTTTTTGGTACGTCGTCCGAGGCTTCTGTCTTCCTGGATCCGTCTTAGTCGGGTGTGTGCGCGCGCCATGTGGCTGGGATTGGATACGACTTGGTCGAGAGAAAGAATCTAATATCTGTGGCGTACCGGTTCGGGGCACGCAGTGGTGGGTCCGGCGTGTGGAATGACTGTGAGATGAGTCGAGTGTAGCGCGTGCGGTATCCCGCGTGTGTTAAGAGTCTCCGTTTGCAGTTGGGTTATTCCGTGGGGGCTGTACATTGAGCGCGTGTCGTGCTCTCGGTCGGTGTGTGGTTGCCGCGGCCGTAGCACGTGCACCGTCGCGGAATTGATTGCCGCGACGTTTGTCAAACCCGTCAGGAGAGCGGTCTCCCAGAGCGCCGGGAATTGCGCGACGACTGTGGCATATTTGTCGGCGTCTACCGAGCCGTAATCATAGGTGAGGTGGGAAGCGAGGGTAATTAGCTGGGTGGGTACCGGTGTGGGTGTCGGTTCGGACCGAAGTGGTTGTTGAGAAGCAGACTTGTCCGTATGTCCGTCGTGGTGCAGTAATTAATCCTACGCGTGCCGAAGTAGCGGAGGATTCTTGCTGAGGGCGAAGGGTTCCGATTCGAGTCCCGTCCTGTTGTGGATGTTGCATACTCTGCACGTGGTTGTGAGGCGCCGTGTGGGAGGTGCTGACACGTTGTACAACTCGGTCATCGAGGATCGGGGGTCTGGCCTACAGAGTAAAGGCGATCGATGCGCAGCGACGACGATCGCGTAGGCTGCGTGAGTGTCGTGAGTGGTGTCGCGGGTTATCCGGTCGCGGTTGTGCTCTTGCACGTGGGGTAGAGGTCGTTGTACGAGGTAAGGTGTGAGAGATCTTCGTGTCGAGTCGGGGTAGATCGCAGCTTCGCGGG
Organism: Dicrocoelium dendriticum; assembly: GCA_944474145.2. Lineage (NCBI taxonomy): Eukaryota > Metazoa > Platyhelminthes > Trematoda > Plagiorchiida > Dicrocoeliidae > Dicrocoelium > Dicrocoelium dendriticum. The sequence goes on along the minus strand of OX104062.1, from coordinate 63,065,832 downwards.
CCTGTACGATAGCTGTGCGTCGCCGGTTTGTGGGTGGACGTCGCGTGTCCGCCGTGCGTGGTGTTCCGTTGGGGTGGAGTCGAGCGTTCTGGGCGGTGGTCGATTGGGGTAGTTGTGGAGGGTGGTGTCGTGTGGACGTGGAATTGTGCGTGTACACGATCTGGAAGCGGTACGGGATCGTTGGGATCTGACGAACGATCGTCGTCGTGTGATGGTCGTGTAGGCTACTATTGTGGGCAGGGTCGCTGTCGGCGGTGGGTGATTGCCATCAGTAGTCGGGTGGTTTGTTGTCGCTCTGGTGCTGGTTCGGTCATCCTAGCTGGTCCGGTCGCGTGTAGATTCGCGAATATGTGGTCAGTGTCCGCGTGTATCGTGGATGGACTCGTCGAGAGTCGGTCGTGCTCGGGGGTGAGTGTGGCGTGGTCGGGGTAGTGCGTTGTGGGTGCCGTGTTCTCAGGATCCCGTTGTCGGTCGCGTGGCGGTACGGGCGTTGCAGAGAGTCGTCGTCCGTTGTCCGGGAGTGATGTTGGTGCGAGGGCTGTTGTCCGTGATAGTATGGGGAGTTAGGAGCGATCGCCGCGAGCGGGTGTGAGTGTCCGAGTAATTCGTGTCGGTTCGTCGTCTGTCCTGGTGTACGTCGCAGCTCTAGAGACCCGCAGGCTGTAGGTGCGTCTCGTGTTGTCCTCGGGGTCGAGGGGAGGGCGATGTGGGTGACCGTGGTTGGTGAGGATTCGGTGCGCGATGATTTGTGTTCGTAGGTCTTGGCGATCGTCTGACTACAAGGCTAGATGCGCGTGGTACCGTCGTGTTGGTGTGTGGCGAGTGGTGGGGTCTGGGGTTCGGCTATATGTTCGCTAGGGTTTCTGAAGGTGAGTGTCGTCCTTTCGGGGACGATGTAGAGTCAGGGACGAAATCGTTTGGGGGTCGTAGAGCGGTGGGCTTTGCCTCTTATATCGTTCCGAAGTCAGAGTATCCCACGTGTGGGGTTGCGGTGTGTATGGGTCGTGGGGTGAGTGTACTCCGTGTACCTCAGTATGTGCGAGGCCGGGCGAGCGAGGTGCCGTAGTCGCTATTCGATCGTGGTGGTTCGCCGTAGTTGTGTGGAATTGCGTGGTGGGTGTGTGTGGGGGTAGTTGGAGTCGCCGTGTGGTGGGACGTGGTGGTGGGGTCGCTGGAGAGTTGAGCCAAGTCGTGATGGGGTTCGGGACGTGCGTGTCGTGTAGCGTCGTAAGTGTGCGTTATTGTGATTATGAGTCTGCGCGCGCTCCCCTTGAGCCTTGTGATGTCGCCGGGTGGTCAGCGGGCGATGCTATCGGAGCGCGCTTGTCGAGCTGGCCCTCCGAGCTGTGAGTGATGTGTCGTCGAGCATGTACTCGCGCCGTTTCCAGTTGGAGATGCGGGTCAAGTTGGGGGTGCGGTCGCGCGGGGTTAGTCCGTGTTGTTGTGGTTGTCTTCGGGTAGCGGCGGGCGTGGTGGCGTGGGTTAGGTCGTGGCGTCGTTGTACGTGGGCGATGCTGTCCCGTGTGTGATGGCCTTTCGAGTGCAGCGGGCTGTCTCTGATCGCTGGTTCCTTCGCGTCGTGTCGAGTGTGTTCTTTAAATCTTACGACGAGGATACATCGTGGATTCGATACCAGTGTGCACGTTGGATAGTGTCGTCAGAAGTGGAGGGGTATTGTAATTCGTGGTCGGAGTTGAAGTCTCAGTACTGCGATGCGTGGCTGATACGGCGTGTCTCCGATGGGGTCCGTTAGATCGAGAGTTGCGGCTATGTGGACGGCGAGAGGCACTGGCGTGTCTGTGAGCTGCATAGCGTTCGTATCGGTGGTTTGTCGTAGGCTGTCACCGTGGGCGATGGTGATCGCAGAGGCGAGTCGCGGGTGCTTGGCGTGAGGAGGCCGTGTGATGCTTTGTGTGCTCGAGGGTGTGTCACGCTAGGTCTTATGTCCTGTGCTCGCGACTAGGCATACGGTGTTAAAGGTCAGGTCGCGTCGCGTAGCGGGCGTGTGTCGGGCATGGGTTGTCGTAGATCGGTCGACTCCATGTCGAATCAAAGTGGATAGAGCGTCTCAATCGGTGTTGTTTGGCGTTGAGTATCGGTCGTCGGGTGGGATTCGGTATTATGGTTCGCGTGTACTGATCCTTGCATATTCGGTCCATAGTATGTTGTCGGAGTTTAGTAATCGCCCTTAGTGCGTTAAGACGCTTGGTCTCTGAAATCAGGGTCAAGAGTGGTCGTCTGTGGTGGATGAGCTTGCAGGAAGTGTCGTCAACCTGCCGTCCCCCTGATCTGGGGGTGGTGTTAAGCTCGCTCGTGCTCATAAGTATGTAGGCTGTTCATGTCGTCTCAGTGAGTGGTCCATCTCCCCCCTAGTTGAGGACTACTCCGGAGCCAGTTCGCATGCGACGTATGATCGGTCGTCGCCGCAATTTTGTTCCACAGTATCGTGAGTAGTGTGATTTCCGTCCCTGTCGGGTCGGAGTGGTCATGATGACATGCACTTGTGCCGTGATTGTCACTAAGGTTTGGCGAGGCGCGTCGGAGTGCTATGTCGCGGCGATTGTGGGGCCTCCTAGATCGTAGCTGGGTCGGCTTCGTGTGAGATGTCCACTTTAAGGCGCGTTTTCTCATGTCCTAAGTGTTCGACATTATGGGCTTCGCTACCCTCACCCGAGCGTTACTGTCCGTGGCTTTGATGGAGTAGCGTACTATAGTCTCTCGATTGACGAATGCGATAGGTTTAGCACGTGACGCTCTAGCCCGTCGGTGAGAACTCCGCCGCTATTGTCGGTGGTATGGTCGATTCGTGTCGTGGGGGTTCGCGTCGCGAGCTGTGTGCGTTGTGGGGATCTGGCTGCGTGTGTGGTGTGCATGTGGAGTGTCGTGAGTGGTGAGGGGGGTCGTATGGCGTGGTGTGTCGTTTCGTCAAACCGTTCTATTTCTCGTGGCTATAGAATCACCCTGTAGTCCTAGATGGTTTGCCCCCAAGGCTCAGATTTGCTTCGTTCGCAGCTCCCGATCGCGTCGTAGGGCGTGCTTGTATTGATTGTTCCCGCAAAAGTAAGGGTAGTATGGCTGGGGCGTTCGCGGGGTTGCTGCGCGTTATGGCGGGGTTCCGTCTATGGGTAGTGGGCGTGCGGGGGGTGACGGTGTTGTAGGTCGTGGTGTGTTTGTGTGGGGTCTGGTGGTAGTTCGCGGGTGCGGAGCAGCGAGTCGCCGGGTGGTCGTTCGTGTCGTTGTCTGTGCGGGTCGCGGGCGGGTCGGTGGTGCGTCTGTTTGTTGTGTGTCTCGTGCGAAAATGTCCGTCAGCTCGGTAGGTCCGGATCAGGCTCTCGTTCCGCTTCTAGGTGGTCTCGTCGGGTCGCAGTCGACGCGTTATCGGTTGGTACGGTTCGTATTTGTTGTGGGTCTGTCGTTGTGGCGTGCCTAGTGGTCTGGGTCTTGTCGGTTTGGGCGGTCGGGTCGCGGACGTGCTGTTTGTTACGGCCGCTCCATACTGGGAGGGTGCTGTCGTTTGTGTTCGGCCGAGTGACTTCGTACTGGGTAAAAATGAATCCGATCATCGTGTGTTAAGCCGGTTCGCCTGAAGTCCGAAACGATCGATAGGAGCGCGTTTAGTCCCGACGTGATACGTCATGCGCTGCGTAACGGATTTGCAGACAGTCGCACGCGAGGGCCCGTCATATGAGCGTCGCTCCGATTCATGGCCGATCGATGTCATGCGTTCCGGTGTGTGCTGGAAGTTGTCTATCGTGTCGTTTGTGGGGTGAGTGTGTGGGAGTCGTCGCGTGTGTGGTGGCGGATTTGGGTGGTTGTGGCAGGTCCGTGGTTCTCGGATGGTCGCGCGGAGTATCGGTTGGGTGTATGTGTGTGGTATGTTGGCGGGTCGGACGTGTTCGTAGGTTGTGGTGTGGTGGGCGCTTGTGTGTGTTGTGCATCGTCGTCCTTATCTGCCAGTCCCCGAGATTCGTCGAATGCGCTGGCCTGGTAGCTACATGTGTTAGCTAGACAGTCTACGTGGTCCCGTGTTTGGTGTGTTCGGGGTTTTTTCCGGTTGGGTTTCGGTGGTGGTATGGATGGGTGTGTGTGGTGTGCGTGTAGTGCGGAGGGTTTGCGTGGTGTCGGGAGTGGTGTGGTGTGGGTGGCGTCTGATCGTGTCCGTCGGTGCTTGTTGGTGTCGATCCGTGTACGGGTGGTCGTGTGTTCGTTGTTTGTTGCGTTGGGGTTGTGTTGTCGTTGTGTGATCGGTTGGATTGTTTGGTGGGTTTGTGTGTAGATGGTGGGGTGGAGGGTCGCGCGTTGGTGGTCTTTGTGTATGTCCGTGTGCGGTCGCGTTCTGGTGTGGTACGGTGTGTGTGTGGTTCGTTGTGGGGGGGGGTGTGGGTGTGTTCGTGAGTGTTTGTTGTCGGGTGTGTGTCGCTGGTGTTGTCGGAGTTGTCGGTCTTGGGTCCTGCGTGATATCGGTGTTGTCGGTGTGGTATGTGGTTCGTGGTTGTCGGTGTGTGTGTGCGTGTTCGTGTGGGGGTCGTGGTCGGGTTGTCGTAGGTGTTACGCCTGTTAGAGGCCGTCTGGTAGGGGTGGGTCGCTGGTCCGGTCGTGGGGTTTTTGTCGTGGTCGTGGTGTGTGGCAGTTTATCGCGTGTGCGTGGCTGGCGTGGATGTTGTGTGATGTCGTCGTGGTATGTGGCCGTTGCATTGGGCGATGTCGTCGCCTCGGGTTCGTGTATCCTGTGGGTGATGGTGGGTATCGGTGGTGGATTCGGTGTGGGTGTGTGTTCCGTATGGTCTGGGTTCGGCTGTTAGTGTCGTGTCGGCGTTTCGTGGTGTTCTGTGTGTGGTGTGGTGACGTTGTGTGTCGGGTGTGTCTGTGGTGTTCGGTGGGTGCTGTTTGTGCGCGTGGTGGCCGGTGCTGGGTGTGTTGTTATGCGGTGTCGTGGGGGCGTGCGTATGTGGTTGGTGTTGTGCGGGGTCGAGAGGCACGTGGGCGTTGGGTGTCGTTGTTCGATGTGTGCGTTCGCTGGTAGGGGATGGCTGAGTATGTTCGGGTCTACGGTCGGTGGAGTGTACGGCAGGAGGATCGTAGGGGTGCGGGTCGTGTTCGGTCGTACGGTTGGGTGTGTTGTGGTGCGTGGGCGTGTCTGTGTCGGAGCTTTTGGTCCCGTGTGGGGGGTCGTATTTGCGTGTTTGCTTCGTCGTTGGGTTGGGGAGGGTCGTGTATGTGGTGGGTTGTGTCTCGATCGGTGAGGTCAGGACTGTCGTTGAGTAGCGTTGGACGTGTGCCGCGGTTGTGTAGTTCGTGTGGTGGTCTTGCTTTCGGGCGGTCGGTTCGTGCGTTATTCGCGAGTGGTCGTTCTCGGTTTGGTCGGTGTGCTGCTGGTCCGTGGTGTGTCGTGTCGTTTGTGTGTCTGCGCGTCGTGGGGGTGATTGTGTTGGTTGGTGATGTTCGCGCTGTTTTGGCGTGCGTGCTGTCTTGGTTTGGTGTTATGTGGTGGGTTGGGGCTGGATGTCGTCAAGGCCGCGTTAGTGTGCGTCCGTGCGGGGGGGCTGGTGTGAGTGGTGATGTTCGTGCGCATAGTGTGGGTCGGGGGAGTGATCTGGGGTGTGTGACGGTGGGGCGGTGGTGACTCGTGGAGTGGTGGATCGTTTCGCTATGGTCGGTCGGGGGTTGGGGGTGGGTGTGTTGCTTTCGTGGTGGTGTACGTGTTCGTTCGGTCGTGGGCTGTTCTGCGGTGGTGGGTGTTTTGCTGGGTGTTGGGGGGGGGTGGTAGTCGTGGTGTGTGTCGGATCGTGGGTGGCGTCGGGGTGATGTCGGGGTCGTGGTGATACGGTGTGGTGGTATGGGGGGGGTTTTGTGTGGTGTCGGTGGTTGTGTTTGGTTTGGGTTTCGCCCCCAGCCGTTCGGTAATGCGTTTGGTCGTTAGTATCCTTGCGCGTGGCGGTATGGTGGTGCCGTTCCGCAAACAAGGCACACGGCGACTGGAGAAGCTGCGGTAGATCATTGATGTGGATCAGGAACAGAGTGGGCCCCAGCACAGTGCCTTGAGGCACGCCACTTGTAGAGGGGTACCAGTCAGTTAGATGGTCGTCGACCTGTACTCTCCACTTTCGTCCAACAAGAAAGTCGCTGATCCACCGGTGCAGAGAGCCACCGACGCCACACATGCTGAGTTTGTGAAGGAGAACCTCATGGCTGACCTTGTCGAACGCTTTACTGAAATCGATGAATATCACGTCGACGGACTTCCCCTTGTTTACTGCCTTCAACCACTCATGCCTCGTCACAAGCAGGTTCGTAATGCATGAGCGACCTTGCATAAAACCGTGCTGTGCGGGCGTCAGGACCTCGTTTGACTGTAGCAACTGCAGCAATCTCTTCTTCACGATTTTCTCAGCAACCTTTGCCAAAATAGGTGTCAGACAAATTGGCCTGTAATTGTCTACTTTGCTAGGGTCGCCGCCTTTCGGAATAGGCTTCACCACCGCACATTTCCAGTCAACCGGCAACGAACCTTCGGACAGCGACCTGTTGAAAAGGTCAGTCACGACAGGAGAGAGGATGGTTGAAAGTGACTTGAGAACCAGTGGGTGAAGCCCATCAGGTCCGGCAGGTTTGGTGCCGTCAAGGTTGGCGAGTAGTTGAGCTACCTCTTCAACGCCGCATTGCAGACTATCGAGTTCGGTAAAAGCCGTACACGTCGAACTCGGAACAGACACCTGGTTATTCGCAAATACAGAAGCGAAGTGCGCCGCCAACGTGGACGCACGCTCAGTGCTGGAGGTTAGGGGCTGTCCATCCGTGCCATCCAGCACTGGCACATCACCTGCCGGCTTCAGGCGTCGCTTCACGTATGCAAAGATTCTCTTTGGGGCGGTCTTCGCGGCTAATGCGAGCTGCACTTCAAAGTGTCGGCGTTTATTCTTTTTCGCACTGTTGCAGAGGTTCCGCTGACATTTATACCCTTCGTAATCATTGGCAGAGCCAGAGAGAAGGAATTTGTCCCACAGTCTGCGCCGCCTCCGAGCCAGGTTTCCATACTTCTTATCAAACCAATGAGGCTTAATGGGTCCAACCTTTCGACGTTTCAATGGCACAAATTGGGAACACAATGATGTCAATCTCTCTTTTATAAATATCCAACAATCTTCCACAGATGCAGCTTGTGACAGAGACCAATCCAGTTGGCTCGCGGCTCGAGCTAGACCATCGAAGTCTGTTTTCCAGTAGTTGGGAGCTGGTTACAGCGGATGTGAATACAGCAAAGATAATTCCATATCAGCTATCAGTACTGAGTGGTCGCTCGTAGCCAGGGGCTCCAGGATCCTAACGTCACGCACTCGTTGTTCGTAGCTCGTTAACATCAGGTCGAGACAGGACGAGGTTGAACGTGTTGATATGCGTGTTGGCTGGCATATGTGTTGCGATGCACCAGTTTCAAGTACCAAATCCACGAACTTTGCTTCAACCTCACTATGTCCAGGCGTCAAATGCACATCAGGCCATCGTATTCGAGGGCAGTTAAAATCGCCCATAAGCAGAAAGTGTGGACGACTCATGTGGGCTCGAAGATGGGGCAGCCAATCCAAACAACGACTCAGGGGACTGCGATAAACTGCGCCCACAAGCAGTTCTCCGCGCCTGAGGCGGATGGAGCACCACAGTAGCTCACACAGGCCATCGTCACTTCGGTAGGTGCTCACAAGTCTCCCACGCAGGGAAGACCGGATGTAAAGTAAGACACCACCGTGGGCATTCTTTAGTCTATCGCATCGGAAACACGAGTAACCGTTGAGTTCAAGTTCTTGGGTGTATAAGTCTGCATGCAGCCATGTCTCTGCGAGTCCCACTACGTCTGGCCGCTCAGACGCAACGAAATAACAAAGCTCATCGCGCTTATTTATAATACTGCAAACGTTTGTGAAGGCTACTCGCAGGCCGCAGCAGGAGCCGCCGGGCGTGCTTGAAGTGTGAGCAGCCTGTTTATCCTGATTCGCGGATTGTTGGAAACCACCCGAAAATTTACGATGCGAAGATTTGTTTCTCCCTCACCAGTGCGTCTTTTCAACTCAATGATGGCAGACTTGAGCCGCTCCCTGTCTACTGGGTCCAGGTCGGGACGAACATGGATCTTCAAACCTTTCAGCCTACTGAGGCGAGACATGATCAGTCTTGGACTGGCTTCGTCCACAAAAGTGATTCTCATAGGCCGATTTTGTTGATCACCTTGCTTTCCAAGACGGGTAATCTGTCTCACTTTTACTGTGTCCTCACCAGCGTCGAGGAGTCTATCAATTAAACCCTGTAAAAACTCGACATCGTGATCGTAGCGCACTTGAGGTGATGGATCACTGGACTCCGGTGCGTGAAAGATCACGAGATTATAACGCTTCTGGTAGGACGAGGTTGGCCCTGCAGGGCGAAGTATACTACCAGCCTCACGTGGTTTGGCTAACTGTTGACTTACAGAACGTAAACACCCAACGTTCCTTCGTACTTTTGTCCTCTGTTCTTTCCACTGGTCTTCAGCACTCAGACTTTTACCTGCTGGGACATCAGTGTCCGTTGGACACAACAAAGGTAAACAATTTAGCCCAGGTGCAACTGGGCTTCTCACAACGGTTGGACTTGGTGTCGGTGAGTTTGCACGAGTAGAGGAGGACGACTGAGTCGAAACCTGAAGGCTCTTCGCGCTAGATTGTTGGGCCAAACACAGGGAGCTGTTCGCAACGAAACGCTGAGGCCTACACGTCGGCTTTACTCTTTCTGGCTGTATCTTATTTCGGCAATTTTCACATACAGTTTGGATGAAATCGTGTTGGATCTCGCGAAGACGATGAAAATGCTCAACTGATAATCCAACACATGAAATGTGGTATTTAACTTGGCACAAAACACACGTGAGGGCATTTGCACGGTATCCGACTAGTTTGGAGCAAGTACCACAGGATGACTGCTTCGGCATTGTAAATAATCCGAAAACAAGATGGCGGCCAATTGACGAAGAAAATGGCGATAGCAAGATCGCCGAAACCAAGCGATGAAAACACAAGTATTTCTGGTCGAAAAATTTAGAATCGGAAATGAAACTGAATTTTAGCTCAATTTCCTCGAAATACTTCCAATAAACGCAGAAAGTTAACACAAAGTGCTCTTGTCAACACAGCCAAAAATAACCGACCGGAGGACGCTATCCGCAGTAGCATACTATCATGTCTACGAATCATATCTACGATACAGTTGTGGCGAACGAGGGCCACAGAACAACGCAACGCAGCTGTCCGGTCTATTCGCTATGGGCTGCATGATCAAGTCTGGATCTGCTATTTTCTGCTTAAGTTTCGAGTGAAAACTCGGCTGACGGTGAGATACTGTCCTTACTTGTATGCTGAACTGTGAGTTGGATCGTGTGTGAAGCCCTAAAGTTTGATAAAGCGTGCGTCGGAATTTTACAATCCTGCTGCGATTTTCCCAGCTACTAGTGAAATGAGGCTGTCCTACATGTCCACAAGCGACATTGGGAGATGATTAAGAAGCATATGATCGAATTACCCTAAACTCTTGATCAGCATGAGTTACGTGGTCATGCTGTTCTTTTCCAAACACCGGTCAGAATCTCACTTCGCCTGATAAAACACAGTGCTCCGGTAAATTTGTAGAGTGACGGCATTGAGAACGCACCAGAGCGTACAGCTCCATTAATCAAATATGATCCGATCCCTGAACTGCCATAGTTGGCACCGCAATAATGACGTCAGTTATTACCAGTTGGTGAAATAACGTTGAAGCCCGCGACAAATAAATGTAACAATCAGTCTGTTCAAAGTAAGATGTTCAACTCGTTCGATGAAACGTGCAATAGGTAGTGTCGGGGCCCCTAGACTAATCAGCCATAGGCTGTGCCTTACGCATGTTTCTTCCTCTAGTTGATGTGACGTAGCAGTAAGATATGTCACCGATAATGTAAGCTTCGAATTAGTTTCACCCCATGAACAATAACGCTGAGACAGTTGAATAATCTTCACATTGAGTGCTTCACCACCTTACGTTTCACTACAACGGACAATAAGTTTCGCATGTACGAACAAGAACAATGGGATTTCATCGATTATACATTTGGACCAGAGTATCGGATAGCTAATAGCTGAAGTTAAGTGCCACTGATACCCGCGTTTTCCACAACCAATCATCCATTATCTGCCAAAGTAAGGAATCGGAGGAGAGAAGACCATGCGATGACTTAGCCAAGAGGAATGAAGGCCCTTACTTCGAAGTTGGCCTCGGTCGGAGCTTCTCGGCTCCTTGGTTGTGGACCGAAGGACGATGAACACGTTGGGCTGGATACACTTGTTGACATGTCTAGGAGCCGATCTCAATGGCGTTCGTTGTAGGTGAAAGAGTTACCGTGAAACCCGCAGTCTGCATGTCATGATCATAGTCAAATAACCACATCATCTGCGCCATCTGCCGAGGTCCCGGAAAACCCATTATTTGTCTACCCCATGCGATTACCTATGCAAAGCTCCATGCTTTCCTTTCAACTCACACCATGGTATCGAAACTTGTTCCCGATCACCTTATCTGGCGCCTACTCCTACTGGTTATTGTGCCATTCATTGTGTTTCCTAGCCATGTCTACGTGGTTTCATCCCAAACTCGCTGTGACGATTGTGCACTCCCACCCCGTGCTACTAGCCTCAGGGGTACCCAGGTCCTTGTTGGTCTTTGATCCCATATCCACACCGAGACGCGTTAATCTCATTCCATTTGAACACAATGACACCGATATCTTCCTATGCGCCGTAACGCGGACCAATGGCATAGGATTTCGGACACATTAAAAAACACTTGTGTTCCTCTATTGGGATCTGTGTTGTAGCAAGTGCGGTGACGCTATTTCATTGCATAAATGTTCGAAGACTCGGTTGTTGCAGAACTGAACGGGCACTGCTGAGGTATGTAAATATGTATTTGAGTTCTATTGTGTTTATAGTACCGTACTTAACGTCTCGGCTTCCTTTCTTGGTTGGATCCGGAGGTTGTTACGAGTCACTCGAGCCCCAAGCGAATCTGTCGCTTTCATTCGTGCTATGAGTTTATTTGTCTCACCCCATCTCCCTTAGTTTCCCCTCCGACTGCGATCTCAATTATTAGGCAAAATGAAACTTTTCTGTGGCTGTTAGCTCTCCGGAACAACTTCCATCCTTTACCGGGGCTTAGCTGGCGTGCCTCTGTTGCATGTTTTTTTTTCGTTTGGATTGCGTCACAATAGCTGATATGTTTTCCACCTACAGCTGACGTGTACGATGAATGATTGATCAAAGTAAGGAACACCTTAGGTGTACGCATATTTGACTGCCAGGAGCATTCTTCTCCTAGGGCATGTGGGCAACGCACCTGATGGTGCCTACGTCTGAAGAAGTTTTAACTGTCGTTCTACGACTCAAGTTGTTTTGGTCGGTGCTGATCCCAATTTTCCTTGGTAAGAATTCGCAAAGCAGTTTCAATCAAGATGAGCAAGATCAGGTCGCTGATTGGAAAGCGAAGTGGATCGACTTCAACCACCGCACAAGCTGCTGACTCGTTTCATCCTTCAAATGGGTGAACTATGACTTGCCACTACCTTTCATTTTGGGTTTTGAATCGTCTATCATTTTGTGACAGCGTTGCTTCTTGCCGAATCACACCCCAGCACAGTGTTTCTCAATTAGAGTGAAGACCGAGATTTTTAGTCCAACTTGAAATGCACTCGCTGCTTTCAAATAATTCGTTGTGTAGACACTTCCTCTCACCCTTACGCTCCACGGTACTGACTGATCTGACCACATCCCATTGGCAATGTAACGTACCGGGTTTCAAATTTGAGCACTCCATACAAGCTGTTCATCTGTGCGGCGAGTACATGCGGCCTCAGCACTGATAAATCTGTCCATCTACTGCTTGAGTCAAGAAACCGTGCATTGGCCAGCCAATGTGTTCGAATTCATCCGGTAGAATTGTTAGACTGTCGCTACCCCACCTATGTGATTGTCGATGAATCGACCTAAGAACAGATATTGTGTTGAGTTCCTCTTGAGTCTGAATAGTCCGTTTGCAGACGTATTGTCACCGACCAGAATGGCATAGTCGATACATAACGGTAGTGGCTTCGCTTATTGACGATGCCTAGTTGCAGTAGTCGTCACGATACCCCTCCACTCTAGTTGCATGTCTACTTGGCTATCGGACAATCACGTAAACAATGAGGAGAGTTCCAGGCCCTTATCTGAACTTTAAGTCCAGTAAGCAAGTGGCGTTGATCGGTTTCATTTGACTTACCTTCACTAACCCAAACTCATAACACTTGTCATAAGAGTTCGTCACCCCAGCTACTCGTTGTACTTCAGTGCCCAAAGTATGCTGGAAACTCGTCAACAGATAAGCCACCGACCTGATTGCGTCATCGCGCTGAATTCCATCCACCTCACTTTCAACAGCCACCGGTTTCCAGGCACCGAGTTCTCAATCATCTACAATAAAGTCGTCGGTAGCTGACCCTCCCAAGATGGACCACTCTTTGTTACTGGGGTTTTCCCTTACCCTATCCGTCACAAGGTTATGTAGCTCCAGAAAACCAAGCACACGCTTTGTTGTGCTTAGTATTCGCGGTAATACCTCAAACAGGCAGCGTAGCCTGATTATGATTCAGGGTTATTGATCGCGCAGCCTACTTTACAGGACTGATTGCTGAGACCTGAAACCATGCTCACTGACACGAATGGTTGAGTAGAGTTCAGGGCACATTTGATCGAAAACAACCTACTTTCTGATCTTTCTATTCTCTTGAGTGCAACCACATTCATGTTCTGATCGCTTGTGGACCTTAACCTACCCGTTGAAAAGCGAGTCCCACGTTGTCCTAAATAAACATATATTCATTTAGCGTCGATTCTGCGAACTTGGCCGTTTACTCTTTGTGCGTACTCAAGGCTTCTCTGATGCAACCTCGTCGATTGTGTGGTCGGATGGATTTCATTAGCTAGTGTTACAGAGACAGGCTGTCGGAATAGAGCTTGATATTCTTGTCTGGTTATGTGCAGCGTGAATGGAGTTCCGAAGCCCATCAACTGAGTCTGAAAGGCATTCGTACTGTGTAGGAGGAAACAGCTCAACTAGTGTATCACCTATGCTTGTCTTCTCTATGGCAGCATCAAATGTAGAACCCCGGAGCAATACAAGCCAACAGAAGTGGCCATAATCGTTACGGTTGTCTGATGCGTGTAATGAGCAAGATTTCGCAGCTGCGTCATACTGGCTAATGCATTTAATCGCGTATTTTATATTCCTAGAATTTCCATATGAGAGGCAATGAAGAGTCAGACTGTCCAGACGCTCGGACGATTTCTCCACCTGTCTTTACCCTTAGGCCTCGCTCAGCCACACGCAGTATGGTAACTAGCGCAGCGAAGTAGGTGGTCCACAATCATTCGCAGCGCAAAACCAAGCCAAAATGGACTGTCCCAACTTAAGACACGCTCTAAGTCAGTGCCAGTTGACCCATTCCCAGAAGCCAACATCGCTCACCCAGTGATCACGCTAGTTACATGAGCTACGCACTGATGTCGCATTATTCTCTGCACGCTGCGGCTGCGCCCCCGATTTACGCAGCAATACTGACCACTCCGTAGCATTGTGCGATATGTCCTTCATCCGTTTACTAAAGTATTGTACTGGTAGCTGAACATGCTCTCAAATATCATACCAGTCATCGGAGAATTGGCCGCCACATAAGCACGCCACTCGATGTCTTTCATTAGCTATTTGGTGATACTGGGAACTCGCGATGTGTTTACTAGAGTCACAGACTGCGGGGCACACATAGAACGGAGCCATGTAACCCGCGTTCCCCGAGATTGCCGGTTCGTCACTCGGTTTAAGTTCCGTTCCAGGAAATCATTTAATCTCGAGCCAATCATATTCCTATGGAGCACATTGTTAAAGTAAAAATGGTATTAGGGCATCCCTGACGTAACTTTAGTGTGAAGAACTCAGGGAGGCGGTTTCTCCTTCATTTCTGGGAATCATTGTGCACGGGTCTCAGAAGTTAGAGAAATCTCTCCAGTAAGTCCTTCGTAAGTTGACAACGTGACAAACAGATTTGTGAAACTCAATCGAGGGTTATCATCGTACATATGAAATCATCCCATAATCTGGCGTGTCATAAATACATAGTCAATACATCCTCTACCGGAACAAGGCTATCTGACTGTTGAACAATATATGGGATCGTTTCCGGAATAGCGTTTGTGCGTATGAAGATTTGGGGAGTTTCATAGGCCACCCTTTGCAAAGAAGCGGGGAACATTTGATTACCGTCTGTCGAAGCACACCGTCTTTGCGAACCGACATGTCGGACAGAACGGCCGCGTCAAACACCAGAGGGTCCTAGGGAGTTTACTGTCCGGCCATAGTGTAGCAAGAACAAAGCGGCAAAAAAGCACTATCTTTGTTTCGCGCGATCACAGTTTCACAAGCTGCACGCACGCGCGAACATCTCACCCATGTTTCCGTCCTACAACGCAACATGCATAGAGAAATACTACGTGTCACATTCGTGCGTCGTTTGTCCGCAACTTTGGGGGTCTTGACTGCCTCTCTGACCCCGTATCTTTGCTTCCATTGCTCGCATTCCGACGAGCCTGGAATCTTTCTAAGGCTCTTGATCTCGGTTCCGTTATTCGGCTTAGGGATACTCCTGCATACCTCGACAATGTGTTTATGTATGCTTTATTGGCCTTTTGACACCTCTCTCGCAATCCGCTCGTTCTGTGAGACTTGCGTTGCGCCGTCTGATCTCTTCCATGATATCTGTGCCTGTTCCGGTCCTCGGTCGTGGCTTTCTAGTCTTCCGCGTGCTCATTGCCTTCCGCGCCACTACAATAGTGCTTCAAACGTATTGAACAATGATTTGGTACTGGTAAAGAAACATGTGTTTCGCAGGTCCCATCGGTGGGAGCTTTCTCAAAAACTGCGATAGAGAATAACTTGGATAATTCCTAGCAATAACCGGGATCCTTGTTACTGCGTGTCCGTAAGGTACCACTTGAACAATGAACAATGGTTTATCACGGGTAAAAAGCGTATGCTTGACAAGTCCCGTAGGATGGTTGGAGTACAATATAAAATTTAATGGATCATCCAATAAGTAACTAGTTATTTTAAGCGTCTATCGATTTAAATGCACTGCTGCAAAACGATAGTTTGAAGCGGGAATGGGATGTGCACACACAAAATACTATAAAGTGCCGTTATAGTTCAGTAAATGAGCGAGAAAGAAAAAATGAGAACGACAACGCTCACTCGTGTGTTGCTTCATTTGACATATGTGGTATGTTAATCCAGTTTAGATACATCCACGCTACTCACCTGGACACTTCTGCATGTATCCTCACCGCCACGTTGCGGAGAGGGCCGTTAAGCACATGATTAGGTTTGTGTTATTTCATTCTCCAAGTGGAACGGACTATGTCAAGTAATGCAAGTTGGAAAGCGTTTTATCAAGACGTTTTTTGAAAAGCGTCAATGTATGAGCAAGGATAATGTGAGTCGGAAGGGCATTCCAGGCACGGGACACACGGAAGGAGAAAACGTTTCGTCGACAATCATGTCGACTGTAGTGCGTAGCCAATTTGAGCTGATGGCCTCTCAGATTGGTATTTTGGTTCAGCTGCAACAGATTGCGACACGGGTGAGTTGGATTCTTCATTATTAAGCAAACCATGATTACGTCTCCTCGCTAACATCGATATTCGCAACTGTACACTCTCATGCACTCCAGTCTGCGTTGGTAGGAGATATGAAACGATCCTCTAATGAGTTTGGTCGCTCTACGCTGTAGAGCTTCAAGTACATCGACGTCGCGCTTGCACCAGGGACGCCAGGCCTGCATGGCATTAGATAGCAGGCATCGAACACGGGATCATTGAGATGTTAGTTGTGACCGCTACCCGTAAGCCACCGGAGCACTTTTTTGACAAAACTCATACTCTTCGCGTTGTTTCACATCACAAGAAAGTGGCGGCTAGCTGTCTCTTCACGGAAGTGAGACAGAAAGACAACGATAATTGATGATGTGTGAATGACGGAGTGCGTTATCTAATTATCTTTTAGAAATGATCGGTAACGACATAGAAATTCCGGATTCAGGGCGAGTTTGCGAGAAGTTATAAACGAATGACAAACACATTTCCAACTGGTCCAAATGGATATGCCGCGGGGTCAGCTTCGTGGAATGGTCTCAAGTTGTTCTTACTAAGCTTCAGCAAACACTACCGTACGTGCTCTGGATTGTGCAGCCTTGGAGTAGTCACTATTAACTTGCTTCGTAATGCACTACACCCATCCAATGTGTAATGCCAGATTGCGCATCCCAATGACCAACTTGTAGGCTCGACGTTCAGTTTACTTCAGGGTAATCAGATCTTGCTTTAGTCGGAGTTACTAAGCCTAACTGGCGTATTCGAAGTGGTTAAGTCATAGGCGCTGAACATCTGACGGAACATAGTGGCGTCTATGTATCCTAACGCTGTTTTCAGCAGCCCTAATCAGTTTCCGATTGCTTGGAGCAATTCAAGTTATCCTGTGCCAATACTCCTAGGTCACAATCAACAGGTCGTCGTGGTAATTACGTACCTAGCCTGTACCAGTTGGTGTTCTGGTGTCGTTAGTAATCTACCTTACATTTGCTCACGTCGAACAACAGTAGCTTCCGGATTGCTCACTGATGTGTACTGTATCTAGGTTACATTGAAACAGTCGCTGATCGGTATTCATCTTGACTCCTAGCCGTATTTTGTTAGCGTCATCAAAAAGCAAGAAATTCGAAGCAACGCCTTATACACAGTCATTAATAAATGCCAGAACCATCTGGCTCTAGCACAACTCTATTGGGTGCGCCACATTCGACTTGCACGAAGCCAAATAGTGAACTTCGAAATCTAACCAACAACTGACGTTGAAACAGGAGGCTGGTAATCCAACTCAAAAGATGTCACTATATCGTAAAACTGGGCACTGGTATGGAGAATCCGGCGATGAAAACTAATGGTTTCGAGAAATTCCAATGACCCAGTTCAGTTTCCTCACGTCATTAGCATATTGATGATACACGATTGAGTTCGACGCCAGCTATGCTATCTTCGAGTAGTGTGTGCTACAAGGTTCGATTTTTGCAATAATTCGGAATACCTTTAGCTCGGGTTGGTAACTAACGTTTTGATAGGTTCTCCGATCTGAGTAATTTAATGACGAACATTGCACCACTTCCCTCAGTGGCATCTTCAGTACACTGCTGCGTAGAGTAAAATCTCACGGAAAGTGCCGTCGGTACGTAGCGTTTGCAATTGGCCTCGTCGATCTGTGTCCCGTGACCTCAGTTTGTTCGTTTTTCGGTCGCCCAGTTTCATGCTTTCTCAGCTGTACGTACACAGACTCGAGATCAATGCGGAGGTTCATTGAATTCTCCGTAGCGGACCATTCTTCGCGAAGTTTTCTTCCTTTTATTGTCCTTCCCTGCACCATACTTTCTGTGTTGTCTCACTTAAACAATGAACAATGATTTACCACGGGATAAAAGCAAGTGCTTGACACGTCTCGTAGGATGGTTGCGGTGAACATGACGAAATCAAAATATATGAGGGTCATCTGCCGAACGTCTGCCTAGATGAATACTTCGATAATTTACATCAGTGTAAAATTTAAAATCGAGCGTAAACGTTACGAAAGACACTGGGGTGCAGTGATCGTTGATGTAAGGAGTGAGAAAAGTAAAATATGGTCGCTCACTTGGTTCCATTTGATACATAAATCCTTTTGAAAAGCATGCTTGACGTAATCCACAATAGAGAAGTTTAGGTAACAAACTGCTGGGAGCTAAGAGCAACATCTAATCGTTTTTTTGAAAACGTCCAAGGTAGGAGATGATACAACTGAGTCTGGGAATGCGTTCCAGGGTTGGCAAACTCGAAGAGAAAACTAATTCCGTCGACACTCTAGACGGCTATATTGTTCCTTCAATTTTAAGCAGTTACCTCTGAGCTGCCTGTTTTGGCTAAGTTTCAGCAAATGGCGGCATACGTGGTTGGGGTCATTCAGTAACTGATAAGCTAATATGAGATCACCGCGCAGCCTTCGATAGCGTCCGCTGAAAATTCCCAGCAACTTCAGCCTTCACTGGTAAGAGTGATAGCGCAGGCACTTTACATTCTTTGTTGCTCTTCGTTGAGGTGCCTCTAACGCATCTAGGTCGCGCTTCAACCAAGGTTGCCAAGCTTGGATAGCGTATTCAACATGCGGGCGCACGTAGGAATTGTGCATCATTGGGAATATTGATGGGTCAAATCTCCCGAATGCCCTTCGCAGCATGCCGACGTGCTGGTTGCCTCTTTTCGCAGCTATTTCAGCATGTTTTGAACAGTTGAGGTCGCTCTGTACGAGCCCACTGAAGTCACATTCCTGGGAGGTGGTCTGCAATCCGTTTGTCCCAAGTACATAGGTGTAGTTATATCTATGGCGTAATTGTACAGCACGACATTTGTTTACGTGGAATAGTAGGGCGTTTTGAACTGACCAGTTTGTCACTGTGTTAAGATCGTGCTGGAGCCGTTCGTGGTCGTCCGGTCCTCTGGTCCTTCGCCATATCTGAGACTGAGACTGTATTTAAGAGCAAGTAGAAAGGCTTCTGTACAACTCTATCGAACTACGAAAAATCAACATTTACTTGTGAATTATCATCAGTTGTGTCTGGTCCGTTATTCGTTTATCCGTGTTCGGTTAGAAATTTGTACTAGCGTCATTATTTCCGGACATACAATGTCTTCTTTTGGCACTGTATGTGCATCGTTTCACAAAAGCACAGGTTTCCAAAATAATCGTCGATACGGGTTTTAAAACACTTCACAGAATCGGTCTCCATTAATCCTTCAGGTAGTGTATTCCATAAGTTTACGATTCTTCCTTCGATACAAAGCTGATGTGATACTTTGTTCATGCTGGGGACCCTGAGTTTGTAACGATGTCCTCGGGTGTTACATGGTTCTCGCAGGTGAAATATTGGCCGTAGTATGGGGAAGTGGCTCAAGTGTAGTACTCGATGGGTCATAATAAGACCAATTCTTACTCGGCGATAGGATAGTGTGTAGAGTCCGAGCCTTTCACAACGTTTTTCATACGGAAGCTTTCGTAGACTTGGTATCATTCTAGTTGCGATATGCTGTATTTTCTCCAGTTTTTCAGTTTCCCATTGGGTTATCGGATGGTAAGCTGGGGCACCGTATTCAAGGATTGGTCTAATGAGCGAGATGAATAGGCAAGGGACGGTTTCTTCGGACCATGTGGAGAAACTGCGTCTTAACGCCCAGAGCATACGAAGTCCCGCACCGTACAATTTCTCTGTATTTTCTAGTGATCTCATATCATGTCGTGAGAGAACTAAGTCTCTGACAGATGTGTTGGGATGGAGCAACTGGCCGTCCAAGGTGTATGATCGAGTGACTGGACGTCTGGTGATACTGATGAACTCCGACTTGCTTGCGTTAAGAGGGAGTTGCATTTCAGTGGACCACGTTGACAGTCGCTCTAAGTCATGCTGGAGGCGAGCGCAGTCGTCTTGGTTTTCAATGATCCTCCAGATTTTCAAATCATCTGCAAACAGGGCACATGGTTACTGGAGCTGTTGCGGAAGATCGTTGATATGAATGAGAAATAATACTGGCCCAAGTACAGTTCCTTGAGGCACGCCACTGGTCGATGGGAACCATTCTGTCAGATAGTCATTGAACTGTACTCTAAACCTTCGTCCCAGGAAATCATGCAATCTAGAGCCATTCATATTCCTATGGAGCACAATGGTAAAGTTAAAATTGTATTAGGGCATCCTTGACGTAACTTTAGTGTGAAGAACTCAGGGAGGCGCTTTCTCCTGCATTTCTGGGAATCGTTGTGCACGGGTCCCAGAGGTTAGAGAAATCTCTCCAGTAAGTCCTTCGTAAGTTGACAACGTGACAAACAGATTTGTGAAACTCAATCGAGGGTTATCATCGTACATATGAAATCATCCCATAATCTGGCGTGTCATAAATACATAGTCAATACATCCTCTACCGGAACAAGGCTATCTGACTGTTGAACAATATATGGGATCGTTTCCGGAATAGCGTTTGTGCGTATGAAGATTTGGGGAGTTTCATAGGCCACCCTTTGCAAAGAAGCGGGGAACATTTGATTACCGTCTGTCGAAGCACACCGTCTTTGCGAACCGACATGTCGGACAGAACGGCCGCGTCAAACACCAGAGGGTCCTAGGGAGTTTACTGTCCGACCATAGTGTAGCAAGAACAAAGCGGCAAAAAAGCACTATCTTTGTTTCGCGCGATCACAGTTTCACAAGCTGCACGCACGCGCGAACATCTCACCCATGTTTCCGTCCTACAACGCAACATGCATAGAGAAATACTACGTGTCACATTCGTGCGTCGTTTGTCCGCAACTTTGGGGGTCTTGACTGCCTCTCTGACCCCGTATCTTTGCTTCCATTGCTCGCATTCCGACGAGCCTGGAATCTTTCTAAGGCTCTTGATCTCGGTTCCGTTATTCGGCTTAGGGATACTCCTGCATACCTCGACAATGTGTTTATGTATGCTTTATTGACCTTTTGACACCTCTCTCGCAATCCGCTCGTTCTGTGAGACTTGCGTTGCGCCGTCTGATCTCTTCCATGATATCTGTGCCTGTTCCGGTCCTCGGTCGTGGCTTTCTAGTCTTCCGCGTGCTCATTGCCTTCCGCGCCACTACAATAGTGCTTCAAACGTATTGAACAATGATTTGGTACTGGTAAAGAAACATGTGTTTCGCAGGTCCCATCGGTGGGAGCTTTCACAAAAACTGCGATAGAGAATAACTTGGATAATTCCTAGCAATAACCGGGATCCTTGTTACTGCGTGTCCGTAAGGTACCACTTGAACAATGAACAATGGTTTATCACGGGTAAAAAGCGTATGCTTGACAAGTCCCGTAGGATGGTTGGAGTACAATATAAAATTTAATGGATCATCCAATAAGTAACTAGTTATTTTAAGCGTCTATCGATTTAAATGCACTGCTGCATAACGATAGTTTGAAGCGGGAATGGGATGTGCACACACAAAATACTATAAAGTGCCGTTATAGTTCAGTAAATGAGTGAGAAAGAAAAAATGAGAACGACAACGCTCACTCGTGTGTTGCTTCATTTGACATATGTGGTATGTTAATCCAGTTTAGATACATCCACGCTACTCACCTGGACACTTCTGCATGTATCCTCACCGCCACGTTGCGGAGAGGGCCGTTAAGCACATGATTAGGTTTGTGTTATTTCATTCTCCAAGTGGAACGGACTATGTCAAGTAAATCAAGTTGGAAAGCAATTCAAGTTGAATTTGGAAGCACGCTGTGTGGCTGGAAAGCGTTTTATCAAGACGTTTTTTGAAAAGCGTTAATGTAGGAGCAAGGATAATGTGAGTCGGAAGGGCATTCCAGGCACGGGACACACGGAAGGAGAAAACGTTTCGTCGACAATCATGTCGACTGTAGTGCGTAGCCCATTTGAGCTGATAGCCAAGTTCAAACGCTACGTCCCGACGACACTTTCCGTTAGATTTTTCTCTACACAGCAGTGCACTGCAGATGCCACTGTGGGAAGTGGTGGTGCGGAGTAATTACTCAGCTGGGAGAACGAATCAAAATGTTAAGGTTCGAGTTAGTATACTTAACGACTTCATATTGTCTGCATCAGGATACCGTTGAACTTAACAATACCCAAAGCGACTTGAAAGCCATTGATAGATGAGCTGACCTGTGGCAGTTAATGTTGTGTGGGTATATGTGTGTGTGTATGTGTGAAGTGTAGTATTTTGGCGTATGGGTGCTAGGTAGAAGCAGTATTGTTCAGGCTTCATAGTGAAGTCATTCCCATCAGCCATTCTGTCCGCAACTTAGATTTGAGATACCCTACTTCGTTAAACTTTAGCGAACATACAAATCATATCGTGAAAAAGGCCAACCAGTCGGTCGGGCTCATATGCCACCTGCTAACCTTGAAAGAAACCAGACTAATTGCCTTCAGAATCAGTATCAAAGCTTTGCTTGAATATTACTGTGTTACGCTCAGCAATCTGCGAAAAATGTGATTTGCGAGCCATTTCAAACATCCAACATGTCTTCACAAAGTGTATATTTGGTTACTCAACCGTTTCTCTCTATGGTTACAAAGAATATATTCAAAGCTATGCTTCCTACACATACTTGCGTGGTGGAAAGCATATGTTGGAACCTATCAATTGCACTTCGGGGAAAATACCAGTTATGAACTGCTAGATAGTGAATGTATAGTCTCTTTAGTTAAATTCAGGATCTGCCTAAAGAGAAATTTCTACCTTCTTAGGTATGGCTTTATATGGAATAACGTACAAAAAGAGATTAGATGTACGGAAGATATTTGCACGTTCAAAAAAATGATAACGATTTCTCTGTCAACTGACCGTGTAAAATGCATGTTAAGAATTCAACTTGTTGATGAAAAGCTGTATGAAGATGGGCCGGATCAAGTATGAGACCGGAAAACATGGACTGGAGATTTGTTACAACGACTGTAGTCGTACAATCTTGATCAGCTATACTTTAACGCAACCTATTACGCAGTTTTACTCTATTCAACCTTAATTTCTACCAACTGTCTTCTGATCTGAAACCGAGAGCAAAATTATTTGCTGGTGTGGGGCCAGAAACTATCTTCGTAATACCAGCACAAATAAACTAATGCGTAATATTTGTTCTGTGATTCACTTCGTTACATTTATCCTGTAATGCTAACCATTTCCGCTTCTTTTTCCTGAGTTAACAGTTCAGCAACACATGCTGTGTTTCAGTGACTGGCAGTATCGAACTCCCTGTTGTACGAATACCTGCTACAAATAATGACTCCGAAAATTCATTTGACTACCTTTTTGCCTATGGACAATCCGTGCAATACTCTTTCTTCGGCTGTCACACCGCACAATTTAATCGAAGGATCTGGTCGATCCATTTTGCGTCGTTATCTGCTTATTTTGGCATTAACCATATTATGCTTATTGCACTTAAATAAATAAAAAATAAATGGTATATTCCTCGGTGATTCGAGGTGCAGTCCAACTATGTGGTCTGATCAATGTGTACAACAGGATCGCAAAATATAATCAATTTGTTCACGCTTTTTATTTTACATTCTTCCTTATTTCATTTTTGATCACGACTAAGCTGATCACCTGAGGTGACGGATTGAAGCTTCCAAACTATAAAGGACTGTACCCATACACGGCACATTGCCATCGACTGACTGGCGTATAAAAAGGTGCCATAATTGAATGATCCGCATGACGGACCGGGCTATGGCTTCATCGCCCATTATACATGTATAAAAGCAGCCCTATAAAGAACAGAACATATGATAAACAGGTGATGGCTCATATGCTACTATGCAACACCGGCACGCGGCCAGGTATTGGATGGAAGTGCGGGCGAAACCTTTCGAGGGAATACCCTGCTTGGAAACAGGTCCCCTGGAGACGATTCCATGGATGGCCGTATTACTTTATTTGAACTTGGTTTAAATCTATAGTGATTGTTCCCAGATTTACAATTTCTTTAATAACTTAAACCTGCCGATGACATTAATATCCGTTTTTGATCCATTGTATAAAGCGTGAACAATTAATTATTTTGTGCGATCCTACTGTACACATTTAGCAGGCCACATAGTTGGACTGTGCCTCGCACCGTTGAGGAATATACCATATATTTATTTATAAAGCTCCAAAGGACCGCATGCGGCCTCGAAACAATCTCTACAATATGTATGAATTGCCATTCTAGAATTGTCTCCAATTTTGCGTATTTAAATATTGTGTTTCTCATCTACAACATCAAGGGGCTCGCACCTAAAAACTGGGCGACTAGTTGGATCTCCAGCCTTGTTCTCGCAGAAAAATCCGATGTGCTGGTCTAGAAAGACCTTGATTTTTAGGTGCAATCAAAAACGCTTCCGAAAAGGTTTTTGAACTTTTGGTCACTTCGACCCATCTATCTTTTCCCAACTGCTTTCTGCAGTAATACGCTTTTACGTGGAATCTCTGATTCAAGGATGTCAATCATAACAGAAGTGGGATCCCACTGTCATAGACTTTCACAAGATCGGGCTACCAAAATGTCCAAGGGTTATGTCACCTAGCCTACAAACAGCGATTAAGAGGGTTAGGAGTTCACCGTGGGTCTTATCCTGGTTTACCAGATTTCAGTAACTCTAATCCCTCATTTTTTTAAGCTCAGCTATAACAGCAGACTTAGGCCACCGTCTCAAACTGACAGAACAATTCAGCTGACTCAAGTGTAGACGGCATTTTCTCTCGCTGCATGTATTCCACAGAGAGAATTCCCTCCCAGTATGTTATTTCAGCTTGTAACTCATTAGTAACACAAACTTGTGAGATCACCTCTTGAAAGTATTCTAACAATACAGCCGCCTGATGTACCGCGGTAATTTCTGTTCTATTCGCATGTCACCGGCGCGACATTTTCCACCAATCGGTTGTTTTCGCACCTACACAAGCATATTTAGAAGTCGGTTTGGACAACACGCTCAATCACTTACATTTTGTTCCAAGACTATCTCTCCGTCCTACTCCCGGGAAATACCTTGGACTGATTATCTGTCGCATATTAAAGTTGTGAAACCGCACGGAGTGAAAGAATACTGCAGTGGAACGATTAGCCTATTATTCTGACAGTAGAAGTACTAACTGCATTTTTTCATAAACGATTTCGATAAATCACTGGACCACCCAACGGGACTTGTAATGCAGTGCTTTTTAATCCATACAAAGTCATTGTTCATTGTGTTCCATGATCGTATCCACAATGCGTTGGCCGCGTTATCCCACATCATGTGACATACCTGAACTATACGCAAGTACAAGAAACAAGATCACATCAACCCACACTCGTTTTGGGGGGAACCAAAGTTGGTAACATCTGAAATAGCATAAAACCATATGTGGACACTACAGACAGACGAAATTTTGTTCGGCAAGCCTACTGCTTCGGTTGTTCACTGTTTATAGTCGTTTTTGTTTCGAGAAACGCCCACCTTCCTGTGGAACATGTTAACCTTCGGCTTTTTTATAAATCTGCAATATATCATTGGCAATCAGGCCCTGTATGCGGGTGGGTATACGGGACTCCGCCAAACAGCCCGACACGATGCGGGTGGCGCGAATAGTTGCCAATTGAACATAACCGGTTCTAATCGGCGAAATCAGTGACGTCATGTCTCGAACTGGAGTGTGGCCTGTATTGTAGTTAACCGGAGGATCTTAATCTAAACCATCCCAAACTAGACGCGACGAAATGTTGCATGTGGAGTTGCGCGGTAGCCGCTCCCAACATTGCTAAAGTGACGACACCGATAAAATAGATAAACAGATAAACTTTTTATTTTCGGCATCGTCTTTACAGGCATAATCATGTTATGAGTACAATGTGTGAACAAAAATATGCAAAAATACAACATGTTCACCATAACAGTGAATGTGTGTGTAACTGTGCATAAGTGTAGCTCGTGTTTGCAAGTGTGCTGTCGTATTTGTGACTGACGTTGTCGGCTATGTAAGAATAGGCGATTGATGTCCGTGGATTGGATGTAAGTATCCAGGTATCCACGGGGCAGTGACTTTAGTTTGTGGCGAGTCACATTCGCCACGTCATAGTGTTGATAAACGGACACTTGTGACTTTGTATCAGGAGAACGCTTGCCAAGCGAAAACCCACCACGTCCTGGAACACTGTCGCCGAACTATTTGCTGGAACAGGTTACACCCGAACCACCCACCTGGCACCACGAGGTTGTTGGGCTAGCCAGCCATGTTGGTGACTAGCTCCGGTTTAGACCAAGGAATCTCGTAGCTGAGAAGGACGCACCTGACGAACTCACTTTACTTGCATTTGTGAGTGTGAACCAGATATCACGACTTAGTTGGATTCATGTAACTGCCACAGCTTCCAGTCCATCAAGAGTCAGATGACGAAAGCACTGCTTGAAGATTCCTGAGAGAACGAAACGGCAGTACAGTGCTTTCCCGAATGTGCGACGCCTATTTGACCGAGTGCATATATGATGAGTTTCAAATTATGACACGGTCTGTGCTAGTGGTTGATACAATGGCATGACAAAGCTCCCCAGATTTATATAGAGTTACTTCCGCTTCTTATGTATATTTTCCCTCTCAGTTTTCCTGCACCTCGACAGAAACAGTCTTCCCCTAGTGTTTATAGGATATTTCTGAAGGCTTTATTTTACTACGTAATTCTGGCCATATCCGAGGAAACTGCATGAACTTTTGACTATTCACCTTTTTTGTATTCATGACACGCATCCCATAGCTACAATTTGGAACTTCAGCATTCTTCCGCTTTTCTATAATTTTTCTCTGGTCTTGAACTCGACACTTTTTAATAGCACCGTATTTCGGGAGTTATCACCCATGTGTTTTAATTCCATTACCACCATATACCATTTTCGTTAGCCTTTTGCGCTTATCTGCTGCTTCCTTTCATCCTAGTCCCCATTGAGCGCAAAAATGTGAATAAAGTTCCTTCATAAATAATAATGAGTTTTCACTTTGTGGTCAATTATTCTGGCTTCAGGAAATAGAAAACATCGGTTCAGTCTGAAGGTTTCAATTACTTGGATTTGACGATTGGTAGCAACAGTTACAATGCCTCTCCTTGTTGCCACTAACTGTATTTAGAAGGCGATTGCTCTGCGCCTTATATAGCCGTACAACTGATCCAAGTCAACAACTTTGCCTTCTTCAAAATTTCCGTATCGGAACAACGGGGTATTACGGATGAAAAAGCATTTGCTTAGCAAGTGATACAAGGTTGGCGGCATCCGGTTTCGGATTTGCCTGTCACTGTGGCAAGCCACAGGACGCCTGCGCCTACAGAGGGACCATGGATGGCTTGCGCTGCACCACCCACAGCTCCATCCACTTACCCCATATCCAGTGTAAACCCGAAGGAATAGGACCGGGAGGCATGCGGATGGGAACCACGTTTCATCAACGGAGCCGGCCCACAGTTTAGTTCATGTTGTGCCCGAGCTACCAACAGCTAGGGACGAGGAGGCTCATGCTCACGATCTGGAAGAATGGCGGTACATCCGTGAAACTCTATCTGCAGGTGACGTCATCCTTCAGTCGATTTCTAGACTGCCCGTTTCACCTCATTACAAAGGTAATGGTCCAAGGATACTGAAACTTGTGGTTCAGTCCCAGCAGATGGCGGCGAACTTAATGCGTAACTGGCATAAAATGCACAACGCACTGCCATCGGAACTACGATTTAAGGTACCATTTATTGAATCGAAGCCACCGGAGGATGTGACACCATCTGTGGCTCAATGTGATAAAATAAACGGAGCCGAAGACACTGCATCAAGATTATCAACCACTGAAAACAACGCTATTGAAGAGCGTTCTGCGTGTGCAGGAACGACGTTAGGTGGGCTGCAGGCCCGTGCAAAATGTTCATCGATAAACTGCGCAAAAAACGATCAGGTGCCGGCCTTTCATCAGCCGGCTTAAATCCAACTTCGTGTAATCCTTCACAAGCCCTTTTGGTGCTCAAGCAGCTGTCCTGTATGTACACTTATGCTCAAAGTCTACTTAACAAAATACCCGAACTGCGACTACGTCAAAGGTCCAAATCCTGTGACCTCGTCGCTATAACGGAGACGTGGTTGCGCCCGGATATCACAGACACGGAGGTCGAGCTACCAGGCATGTCCGTCGTTCGGCGCGATCGATCCAGTAAAGGGGGCGGGGTGGCTCTGTACTACCGCAGTGACCTCCAATGTGAGCCCATAGAAGACGTGTACAGTAACGTGCAGGATACTCTTTGGTGTCGGCTGCGTTTAACAGGCAACGACGTCTGTCTGGTGGCGGTCGTTTATCGACCTCCATCCTCTACACACGAGCTGGACTTCAACCTCGCGTCTGCGTTGAGGCTTGTGATCAGCAGGAGATACAGCCATATTCTTATCGCTGGTGACTTCAATATCCACGCTCTGGATGCCCAAGCAACACCTACGGAACAGTTCAAAGCGGATCTATAAGACCTTGTCTCCAGTTTTCCGCTTTATGGCCATATCGACAATCCCACCAGATTCAGAGCAGCAGAAAGGCCGTCCATCCTGGACCGGATATTTACCAACGAAGAACTCATGGTCAAGAAAGTAATCATCGACGCTCCTTTGGGTTGCAGCGATCATGCAGTTTTACTCTTCGATTATATATGCTACGCAGAATATCCTGCGAATACTACACGGGAAAGCCGAGTTATCATACGGTACGATGAGCTGGCTCGACTTGCAGAGACAGCCAACTGGAACTTTCTGACAGACGAAGTACCGACAATCGCATGGCCACATTTCGTCAACCAATTTAGCACTCTCGTCGAAGAGGCATCCGAAACTAATGTTGTCCACTCGAAGAAGACTGTTTCATTTGTGCGAAGTAGGACACGGAAATGTATGGCAGTGAGGAACTTGGCCTGGCGTATCTATAAGGAACACCCGAGCACGGAGAGCTGGACGGCCTATGCAATTCAACGTAATCATTGCACTCAACTCGTTCGTGAGGATAAACTGACATACCAGCAGCATCTGACGGAGCGCATGGTTTCGAATCATAAGCTGCTCTACCAACATGTAAACAACCTGCGCAAGGTGAAACGAGGAATCCCTCCTCTTCAAACGCCAGATGGCATGACGCTGACTACGGAGGATGCGGCGAACGCCTTGCGGCTGCAATATGCTTCGAACTTTCAATGCATTCCTTGGTCATCTGTTCCTTTGTCAGCAGCTGTTATACAACCAAAACTTACGCACATAACTTTCACGGCGGGAATGGTATTAAAGAAGTTGTTGTGTATGCGTAAGCACAGCTCTCCTGGAATCGACAACATTCACCCTAAGTCCCTTGCGGTAATGGGAGAAAGTTTAGCAGAGCCTCTGGCACGATTCTTCCAACGCTGCTTCGATCAGATGTATGTACCCGAGATGTGGAAATGTGGGATCATAACCCCAATTCACAAGGGCGGTAGCCGTTCTGATCCAGCCAACTACCATCCTGTAACCCTTCTCCCGGTCCTGTCGAAGGTTATGGAAGCTATTGTTGCTGACGTATTAACAGCCTATCTAGAAGAGTCTGCCTTCCTTGCACATGAACAGCATGGTTTTCGACGGAATCGATCGTGCACCACAAATCTGCTGCTAGCAAGATCGAGTTGGACCAAATTAATTGACAGCGGTGCAAGAGTGGACGTGGTGTACCTAGATTTCTCAAAGGCCTTCGATCGACTAGACCATGGAATCCTGATCTGCAAACTTCAGAGCTTTGGCATTGGTGATCCGCTCCTAGGATGGATCACAAGCTTTCTTCTCCGCCGGAGCTTAGAGGTAAAAGTGCGTGGGTCCCTGTCCCACCCAATCCAAGTCGAATGTGGTGTACCACAACGATCGGTACTGGGGCCACGATTGTTTTTGATGTATATTGACGACATAGCGGCCCTCATTCTTTCCAACTGCCTACTCTATGCCGACGACATCAAGGTCTGGAGAGCGATCAATACACCAGACGACTCCGCAATACTTCAAGAGGATCTGGATAAGGTGTATGCGTGGTCAGTTCAGAACCAACTCCCATTCAACACAGAAAAATGCAGAGTATTACACTTACGTCACCAATCAGCATTTTTCTATAAACTGGGTGACCATGTGCTTCACACAACTGCTGAGGAAAAGGATTTAGGAGTCTTGTTTCAGTCCGACCTTGGTTGTTCAGCCCAGGCAAAGAAAGCATCGAACGCGAGCATTCGAAATTTGGGCCTTCTCAGGCGCACATTTGGACGCTTCGATCCATCCGTTTTTCACCAACTTCTAGGTGCATACATACGACCACACGTGGAGTATGCAATACAAGTCTGGCAGCCGTGGCTGAGGAAAGACCTCTCTGATTTAGAGAAACCTCAACGACGCGCAACGAAGAACGTGAAAGGTTTAGGCCAGTTACGCTACGAAGACAGACTGAGATCGCTCGGGATATTTAGTGGTCAATATCGAAGACTACGGGGAGATTTGATTTTGGCTTATCAGATTCTGACAGACCCCAATCATACCTGCCGCCATCTGCTGGAGCTCAGTAACAACAACAACAACCTGAGAGGCCATCATCTGAAGCTGTCAGTGCAGTACAGCCGTTTGGAATGTCGACGGAATTTCTTTTCCGTGCGTGTTTGCCAAGCCTGGAATGCTCTCCCAGAATCTGTAGTCAGTGCACCAAACCTGATCGAGTTCAAAAATCGAGTTGATAGTGCACTCACTTCATTGCACTATCTCCCATAGTACAGTCTAATTTTGAGAGATCCAAAATCCATACTTTAAAAATAATTTTCCCCCACGCTTATTTCAACAGTGGATTCATATTTTGACGCTTCAAACTCAAACACGTTGCCCCATGCGAATTTCAAGGGGCGGTGACTCTTTTAACCAAATACTCCATACCTCATGATCCCCTCCGGAGTTATAGTGGATTATTATTTTGACACTTCAAACTCGGTGAGTCCACAAGCTTGTGGTGACTCGTTGTTAAACGATTTTACTGAATTGGTTTCCATTGAATTTTTCACACTTCTATGATTTTCGCACTGATCACCCTACGGGATTTGTCAAGCTTTAGCTTTTATACCCGCATAAATCCATTGTTCCATTGTTCCATTGCTCCTTCACAGGCAAACACAAGGAAGCTGTATTTGGGAATCAAGCGCACACAAGGTGGTGGCTGGACCGTAGTCCGCTCCACACTGAGTGCATGGAACCACTCCTCGAGCCTAACAGGACCACAAGAACCGTGCACCCCGTCCCCTCCAGCAACGACCAACTGTCTCCTGGAGCCAGTATGGACGAGGTAGTGGGTAATAGACAGTTAGGCACCTTGTCAACATGCACATCAAGCGCAGCCACACCGGGGATATCAAACAACAGCCAATCACTTGAGAGAAAGATAACAAAGAAAATAACTCGATTAATGCATAAGGAAACGGTGACATAAACCTTAAGTTAATGAGCATATGAAATAAGTTGTTTACAAACGAATCCTACATAAGTTCACGAGGTCAGAAAGTATATTTTACGGAAATGCCACGAACACAAAAATGTTATGGAAATCGAATACAATTGGTTTAAGCGAGGTGTGCAAGTTAATGGAATAGAGTACAGGTAGACATTTATATGAGAAAGAAAAGCACTAAGGCAAAATTGAAAACCCACCACCTGAAATAAAGAGACTTAGCATGCAAGCACGCGGTTAGTAAATCGAATGCAGCGTACCTACAAACGCTGCGCCGGTTCTGCCTACCTTCTCTGCATGACCCGTCGTCGGTTCGGTAGTAGTCCCGAGTGGCGTCGCTCATGGTTCACTAGACATTTATATGAGCAAGTGATACATATTAGTCACAGTAAGTACATGTACGGGGGTGTACGCTCTATAGGGGTCAGAACTCACGGTATCGAGAATAAGTCTGGACCGGACACTGTACTCAATAACTGACTGAACATCCGGCATACATTCAGTGGAAAGCGGTAAGCTTGGTGCGTGCGTGTGTGCGTGCGTTTATGTGTGTTGTTCATCCAACTGAGCGGGTTAGAGCGATAGATGTCATCACACTCCAGAATCAAAACTATTTACTGGTTTAGAAGTTCTGGTTGATCGCCTTGGTAAGGTTTCACTAGCCTGTGCGTACGGTTCACCGTCAGTGCCCGGTTCTTTGTCTGCGCACAATCCGGTCTGCGTCTCGTTTGGTGTATCTGAACACCGTGCACGAACGTGGTCTGAGTGCTGACGAATTAGCCGGCCGTCTGGAAGTTGAACGTCATTTTAGCTTCCCGAGAAACGAATTACGGTGACACGTTGCCAGTGGGCTTCTTGTGGAAAAGTCGCATCCTTCTTCACCTCATCTGAAGACACTGACCTCTCCTGTCGCTCGTATATCCCCACCCTTGGATTAGGAAGCAATAGATCCAGCCTTGTCCTGTTTCTGCCAAAGAGCAGCTCTGCATGAGACTTCCCGTACCATCAGTGGGAGTGGATCGATAGGCAAATGGGAAAGGATCCAGCTTTGTTTGTAGGATCCCTATACGCCGTTTCAACAGTCCTCGTTTCACTGTCTGTACCGCCCGCTTGACGAACCCGTTTGACGCCGGATGATAAGAGGCCGTTTTTATATGCTGAATCCCGTTGCTAGGATTGAATCAGCTGCACTCCGTGATAACAAAAGGGCGCTCATTTCTGTGCATAGGGTCTCTGGAATGCTAAATGTGGCGAATGAAGAGCGCATTTTGCGTCGTTTACGTAACGGGATACACTTCAATCCACTTGGATTGGGAGTCGATGAGTAACAGAAACATGGTTTCATTAATCGGGTCGAAGCAGTCGGCGTGGATCCGTTGCCACGGTTTGTCGGGCCAGCGCCAGATATGTACTGGACCGGGTTTTTTTTACTGTGTTGGTGTGCCTGGCAGCATATTCACGATATCTGAATCCATTCTCGGCTACCCGCAGTATCCCCTTGCTAACGCTTCCATTCTCGAGACATCTGGATGTGCGTCACGGAGCTCGTGAAGGAGCTGTGGCCGAGCCTTGCTAGGAGGAACAAACCGGGAACACACAATCATCGAATGAACTCAGTACGTTTCTGCGTGTCATAAATGGTAGAAAATCAGTGGTTCCTTCGGCAGGCAATGTCTGTTAAGAATCGTCTGATTGTTGCAAGAACTAGTGTAGGGAGGCGGAAGATAATGGTTGCCCGAAGGGCAGCAAGACCACTAAAAGGGAAGCGGACCGAAAGGGAAACCGAAGCAATGAGAGGGAGCAGACGGAGCAACACTGGCCTGACGGAAGGAGACGAAAACGAGGCATGAGCGGCAAAACGGAGAGAGTATTTGTGTAGAACGTAATGATTGGGACAAAACCGCTTTTATTGCATCCTCCCGGAACAACCGCAAGAAAATACATCCACGTTCAAGCAAAGCACGAGTTATCGAACAACCCTGGATCGGTCAGAATGAGACGCGTGGAAGCGGAGCTACGGGGACGAAATGGACATACAATAATTCTTTCCGTACCTCAAAGAGCGCATGGACATGTCTAGAGCGGAACCTAGGAGAGATGACGCAACGGGGAAGGAAACATGACTTTTTAATGTATGTCTGTGAGTGGTGATATAGCTTGTGATCACGCCAATAAAGATTGTGCTTCACTGCGGCGTCGTTCTCTCAACACTGGGTCTCGATCTGTCCACTGACGGATTATGGCGTTTCGTAGAGGCATTGTATCTAAATATTGCATCAGATGAACCAATTCAGAGGGAGAATCAAGCACATGTGACGTCCCTGCAACTGATAGACGATTCAGCGCATCAGTTGTACGATTACTGGTACCAGGAATGTAGATAATTTCACTCAAGGTCAGAGCCCTCTGCATTCTTGGTGAAAACATTTGTTGTATACCTTTGGTCTCTCTTAACAATGACAACAATGGTTGGTGGTCTTTACGAAGTTCGCATTAACACCCCCTTAGGTGCTGATGGAATCTTCTCGCACCTAAGGTTAAGGAGAGGGCTTTCTTGTCTAGCTGTGAATGGTTTCCTTACGTTGCTTGAAGAATGCGTGATGCAATAACTTTGGGACGTAAGGATTGTTCATTCTTGTGATGGCACGGGACCGCACCCACCCCCAAACAGATGCGTCACCTTGAAGGAATAGGGGCTTCCCAGAATTATAACGAACTAACATTAGTGACGAGGGTTTGTTTGGCTTTTGGTTAAGGCACTGCTTTGCCGAGGACCCCAACACCTTTTGTATGTTTTTATGGAGTAACTCATTCAGAGAAGACAACTTAATGGATGCATCAGGTAAGAAACGGCGGTAATGAGATAGGTTTTCTAGAAACGATCGGAGCTCATCAATGTTTCTCGGTACAGGGAATTCTAACATTGGATTTATCTTGTCATCTACAACATGTAAGCCGACTTTATCAAGCCTATATACAAGATAACACACAGCTGAAGGAAGGAATTCAAGCTTAGACTTTCACAGTTTGACTCTGTTTCGTGCAACTCTTTCCAGCACAACAGCGAATGGTCGTAGGTATTCTGCGTCGAAGCGTCCGGAGATGAGAATATCATCCAAATACGCACAAGTGAAAGTATATCCTTTACTAAATCATCGATAATCCTTTGAAAGATTCCAGGGGCAGAATTGATGCCGAAAGATAAACGGGTGCATTGGTTTAGTCCTGTGTGTAGTGAGAGTAGTAAGTTCTCGGGAAAGTTCATCGAGCTCTATTTGTGAATATGCATGACTGAGATCAATTTTGGTGAATTTTTCACCACCTACCAATGTAGCATACAAATCTTCACTGCGATGTACTGTATATCTGATTATCATAGAATACTGATGGGCAGTCATTTTGTAGTTGCCGCACATTCGCACGGGGCCATCCGATGTGGCTACCGGTACGGTTTGCTTTACCCAGTTGGAAAATTGCACAGGTATTATACTTCCCTGAGTTTGCAAGCAGTTTAATTCTTCTTCAGCGTTAGGCCTTACAGCATGCGGTAGTGTTCGTACTTTGATGGATTTGGACTAGGCCCTTTCTTTCAATCTTATTGTAGCTTGAAAGTTTTCCATCTTCCCCAAGTTCTCTAAAAAACGTCTGCTTTTTGGTCCAAGATTTCCTCCAATCCAACTACTTCATTAATCGTTTTCAGAACGTCCTACGTAATATGGAATGCGTCTATCCAGTCCCTCCCGAGTACATTCAGTCGATGTTCCGATATAACCTAGACAGGAAGTCTGTGTGTCTCAGGGCTATATTGAGCCTGAACAAGGCATTTACCGAGAACACGAATCGATCCGCCTGTGTACGTCCAAATGTTGGAACTGCATGATGACAGAAGTAGGTGCTTCACATCTTTCCCCCTAAGCATTGTCACCGATACTGCCGTATCTATCTCCATCAGTTCCTTCTGTCCTTGGATGTGGAGCTCCACAGTGTATGGCGCGAAAAGTAGATTGGACACAGTATTCAGCCATATCGAATGTAATTCGGGTTCGTTCTCTTTATCACAATCAACTGCTTTGATTGCTTTTGCTCGTGGTTTAGGTGGTTCCGGATGCAGCTTCCCTACCAACTTCGGCCCACTGTTTTCTGGCGTCGAAATTCAGATGCACATTCGTGTTGCTCACCGCATCGGTTGCATATAAATGGGTTTACATCCACGGATGTACTTGTTGTCTGTGATGTGCTTTTCACCAACTGTACGCTCCTATATGGAGCCGGCGGAGAAAATGCAGACAGTTGTTGTCTTAGATTCTCTTTTTAACGGGCTATTGAACAAGCCGTTTCCCAAGTACTCGTACTGTCACTCTGTGAGAGGCGTTTTTCTCGGGTATTCTAATCTGATATGCCAGCTATCAGAGAGTAAAGTAACATTCTCAGTTTGAATTTCACAGGATCAACTTCATTGTGTCTGCAGTCAGGGATAGCCTGGTGTATGCGAGCGACGAACTCGTTTACACTTTCTTCCGGGTTCTGACAAAATCTGGCAAAATAGTACCTGGATGTAAACACTCATTACCTAACACTCCAGAGGGCACTGAACGGATCCAAGGCACTGGTTGCGGTTACACAGACGTCCTCCATCCGGAGAGTGTCGAAGTATCGCTGGTCTTCAACATCCAGGAACTGTCGCAGTAGTTTGATCTTGTGTTTCTCTGCAAGTCAGACCAACGGATACAAGATTTTAAGTAATTCCAGGTATTCAGAGAAGGTTTTCCGCCATCTATTCCAGCTGACCATTTTACCGGACGCTCCAGTTCACATGGAGATAACTGATACAGATGCCTCGGACGACATTGTTGACCCTCCCCAAATGGAAGGCGAGTCACGGGCTCATGGGCCAAAAAAGAATAAGCGTAAGAGGGCAAAGAAACCGCGCGAACCCCCGCCCCCAAACCGGGAGGTGACAAAATGCTCAAAAGGCAAGCGCCCGAGCTGGAAACACCACCTGGTGCTGCAACTCCCCTCGTGCGACAAGAGGTGCCGTCGCTTTCGGACTCAACGATTCCTGTCAAACAACCATGTGGTGTGGATGATAGGGCATGTGGAGTAAATACACCTGATCGGGACGATTTTTACACAGAAAGCAGTGTGATTTTCAGAAACGTCACTGAATCCAACACCGCTCTTCCCACCGAAAGCATGCTTGATGATCATGGTTGTCTTAAAGTTTGCGTGACCAGGCTTGTACCACCAGGTTTCCTTGGCGTTACTGTCAGGAAGTACATCAGGTTGGGGAACCTTCCGATTGGTCAACCGAATCCTCTACCCTGTCTGCGTAGTGTCGTTCTCTCCATTCAAGAAGAGCGCAGGACGTTACTGCGATTTGCCTTCAAGCTCAAAAGTACCAACGTTAGTGTGCAACCAGACCTTCGGTTAGCTGATAGGTTACTGTTAAAAGAAGCAATCTGAGTCCTAAAAGCCCGGCGTGCAGCTGGCAAGCAAGATCTCCGATTGGGACGTTTTCAGACGGTCAGCAGGCGGCGCTTTTCCACCCTGCCAGAACCTATTCTACTTGCACACGACCCGGGACTGGTCGTGTCGAAGTCCTCCAAGTCGTACTTAATAACGTGCGTAGCCTGAGGAACAAGATGTGCGAAGTGGGTCTGCTCGTAGACAAATCTCGTCCAGATACACTTGCTTTCACTGAAATGTGGCTGTCTGAGGAAATCACAAATGACGAAGTATATCTGTCTGGTTACTCACTGTTCCGCGCTGACAGCTCTATTGTCCGTCAAGGGGTGGTGTAGCGCTTTATGCGAGTTATCACATCGACGTATTGAGGACCAGCGTTTTTCGGTCTCTCGACAAATCTGCTGAAGCTCTCGCAGTCTTGATTTGCGCATCCTCGGTCCAGGTTACGGTCGCGTTAGTGTATAGAAGCCATATATGCACCTCCAATGGAATCATTGAGCTTATGCGCACTTACTCTGCGAAGAAGTGTCTGGTGCCGGGAGACTTCAATCTCACAGGTTTGTTGGGATGACCTCTCTTGCAGTTCGGCGCTGGGATCGTTCGGTGCAGAACTGCTGGACTTGCTGCTGCAGGTACCACTACATCAGTTCGTGGACCTCCCCACTAGGTACATAAGAAATCAGCAGCCGTCCATTTTAGATCTTGTTTTTGCTAAGTCACTTGACTTTGTAAATGACCTTATTTACGACTCGCCTCTTTGCACCAGCGATCATATTTGCTTGTCTTTCCAATGTATCCTTATCAGGCGTTGCCAAAATACTATCAGTTCGTATCCGAACATTTGTGCCACGAACTTCCAAACGATGCGGGATAAAACTAGGTCATCGCTTTGTGTGATATCTGACACCGACACTGTTCACATAGCCTGGGAAAAATTTAAAGCTCATCTCGTTGACATTTCTGCACCTCACATCCCACTGATGAAAAGAATGGAATCGAGAGCGCATAATCCGTGTATAGATTCCGCGGGGAAAGATTGCTAAAGAAGCCGTCTAGATGCTGACGAGCGTATGGAACAGCTCCGTCGAACAGCATGTTTGACGGATATCGATTGGTTCGAAATGAGTGCGCTACATCTTATATTGCATGGGTTTCAATATGAAAAGGGCTTAGCTGATACTTCCTCGACAAATCCTAGGCAATTTTTCGTCTAAGTTAAACGGCGCTGTGATGCAAACTCGCCTATACCACCGTTTTTTCGAAAAGATGGGACCCATGCTTATGGCGATTAGGGCAAGGCATGCATGCTTGGTGAGCAGTACTCAAGCGTCTTTGTCCGCGAAACAAATACGCCATGCAGAGAACTAGCTTCAAGAGTCTCTGAGGTCTGTTGCCTGGATGAAACTTCTGTAACTGCGGCTCAAGTTCGCCGGTCGCTAGGAGAGGTGAACCCAAGTAAAGCTACCGGGCCAGATTCTGTTCATCCAAAATTGTTGCACGAATTAGCAGTGGAACTCATTGGAACTCAGTTGTGTGTTTCAGAAGTTACTCAACAGCTGTGTCTTACCTACCGCATGGAAGGAGGCTGTTGTCTGCCCGATTTTCAAGTGCCGTGACAAAGACCTACCGGCTAATTACAGGCCTGTCAGCTTGACCAGCGTGGTCGTTAAGTTGCTTGAAAAATTAGTACGAGATACAGTGTAGAATCATTGAAATATATTTACCGT
Organism: Dicrocoelium dendriticum; assembly: GCA_944474145.2. NCBI lineage: Eukaryota > Metazoa > Platyhelminthes > Trematoda > Plagiorchiida > Dicrocoeliidae > Dicrocoelium > Dicrocoelium dendriticum. The sequence continues at coordinate 63,027,406 of OX104062.1, read as the reverse complement.
CCTTATCGTCCATCAACCTGGTTTTCGTAACGGATTTTCGTGTCAAAAGAACTTGCAGTCAACTCGTGTGAGCTGGGCTGAAGCCGTAGACAATGGACAAGCGGTGGATGTGGTGTTCGTTGACTTCCCCAAGGTTTTTGACGCTATCCTCCATTCGCGACTCTCACTGAAGTTGAGGTCATATGGAATGTCTCGTCGCACACTCCAGTGGATGTCAGCTTTTCCGGATGGACGGGAACAGTGTATTCGTGTGAGGAGCATTCTTTCGTTTCGACAAGCTACCCTTGACGACCTTCCGCAAGGCTCTGTCCTAGGTCCGCTGCTGTTCTCAGTCTACCTGAATGACTTGCCCGGGGGAACATGAGGTACTATCGCTATGAATTGCTGATGACCTAAATCTCTGGAATATTGTTGATATCCCTGGGGGTCCTATGGCTCTTCAACAAGCTCTGGATAGACGCTGGGAATGATCTGCCTTGTGGTTGCTGCCCATAAACCGGGCAAAATGTTCAGTGCTGCGTATCAGAGCGTCTGATTCCTCCACAAGTTATGTGCTCGATGGGAGTGAATTCTTTACCTGACTCATCAGGTTGATCTAGGGGTCGTCCACTGTTCCACAGTACACTCTGGCGACAACTGGAAGAATGCGGCTTGCAAAGGGTTCCGGATGTTGTGGTTTAGCAGTCGTTCTTCCGGGACTCTAACCGCTAATATGTTTGTGAAGCTCTTCTCAGCGTTTTTGCTACCCCACCTGGGATATTGCGTCCAGGCCTGTCCACCATGCCTTGTCCGGGATAAAATGGCACTAGAAAGGTTGTTGCTTGTCGGTACTAAGTTGGTCCAGGCGTTACGAGGACAAACGTACCCCGAACGCCTACTTAGTTTGGGGATGCATTCAATGCACTATCGAAGGATTAGAGGGAAACTAATTCTAACCTACCGTATTTTGACTGGGAACGTTGGCCCTGATTTGTCCTGCCTATTTAGTCCTGCCAGATTATCTGATCTCCGCAAGCATTGTATGAAGCTGGACAAACCGCGGTCCGATAGAGTTAGAGCGGAGACGCGGTTATCGCATCGATTCACTGAGCGCTGGAACTTACTTCCAGAAAATGTTGTCAAGGAATCTACGGTTAAGGGGTTTGAGCGTCAACTAGATGCTCTTGGGTGGCAACACGAAACCTTTCCTTTCTCCTGACTAATTCCCATCTTCATACTTGGATTCTATTTTCTGTAATTTCCGTCACTATTGGTATTATCCTTTTCTCGTAACTGATTTCTCTTACACATTACATTCGCTTTTGCTTCCTCTCTTACTTACTTCACGTAACTGACATAGCAGGGAAAGCTAATGCAAGGAAGGTTGGCATTAAATTAGTAGACCACGGTGTTTTTTGAGTGTTTTCGTTTTGGATTCATAAAGAAGTCGGAGCACCCCTATCAACTCCTGAATCGATGACCTGCTGAAGAAGAACACTTACGGGATTCATCCTATCGTTCCAGTCCCACCTGAACTTGAACTTGATGAATTTTCTGTAGCACATAAGCAGAACTGCGTGGGTGCATTCACAATTGACATGGTAATAGCCGTCGACAGACTTTACGTATTATTCACAGTAAATAACTGTATGAGAGCGTATGCTCTACAGTAGTGGTTCCCAAACTCTTTTCGGCCGTTACCCCCAAAGCGGGTTCACTTTAAGCAGTTACCCCCAAACTCTTTAAGCCAATTAGCTAGCAACTACTGAACTTTCTTTAAATTACGGCAAATGAATACCAGATGTAATTACTTTCGATCATGCAAATAAACGAGATCCCCATTGTAGTGCGAAGAAAATCCATGAGTTTCTTTCATTAAGTACCGCGTTCAAAGTATTCTTGCTGATGTCCTGAACGCGACTTTGATAGTACTGTTTGAAAGCTATATCACACTTATCCTTAACGCAGGTTGCTGTACATCGGCGATTCATAGCAATTTTGAGGCTCTCACAAATGGGGTTTGCTATAATCAACCCGCCCCCCAATTTCCGTTTCAGATGCTAACTAACGAATAACTATCGCGCTGTTTGCTTCTAAGTTTGGGAACTGATAGCTATTTGGAGTAACTCTCGAGCAATAAAAGAAAGAAAACAGTTGTCTGATCCAACATTGTATGAAATCAAGAGGCGATATACATCAATGGGACGGTTGATATTGCTTAGTGCTAACAGTTGATGGTATATTTGGTTCAGTTTCTGCTAATGCACATCGGAAGTCGTGCTCCAGGTTCATTCGACTCCTTGCTTTTGTTTTCATTGAAACCATTGTCGAAAATCCACTTTAACATCTAAGTTGTTGCAAATGGGATCAAAAATCTCAATGCTCTTTCCGGTAGCAATGGGTACTCACCACCTATCTTTATCCAAAATGCTACCAGTGGTGTGCTTTGGAAATATTTTCTTAATTCGTTATCTTCGCGCATTCATAGGAAATATACTTTGGCTTTGATGGCAGTATCCGGAAAGATTTCCTCATCCACTGAAAAGGGTCATAGCACGCAGGTATTTACTTGGCGATTTTCCAAATCAGGAAAATATTTGCTGATGGATTGGACCACTGATGACAAGTGACAAGTTATATCATATGTGAAAGCGCATATTTCATTTCTTCCAGCGTGAACCATTGTTAGTTCTGGAAACATCGACACATCGTAAACTGTTTGGTCAGCGTTGATAAAGCTGCATTTTACGAAGAAAACTGGCAACCTTATCCTGAGCAGTTGAAATATTAACCATATTTCCTGGCAATCTGAGGTTCAGTGTAATTATTTCTCTGAAGAAATCTGCAAAATATGCTAGTTCGGAAATAAATACGTTGTCTGTTATCATAACATGTAAGCCGTTCACCTTACCCTCATTGTAATTTCTTCTTGAAGCTCGAGCACTCGTTGCAACACCCTGTCTCGTGATGACCAACGCACTTCCGTGTGCAATAACAACATGTCGAAGTTGCCTCCAAATTCATGGCACAACTATCTGAAAACTTTTGTATATGTCGCACTACCGCGGATAAAATTTATTATTTCCCTACTTTGGTCAACAGGTGGTCAACAGGTGGAAGAGTCTTAAGTGCTAAAGCATTACGATGTATTTTGTGGTGGCTGAACAATGAACAATGATTTATAACGGGTAAAAAAGCAGGTGCTTGACATGTCCCGTAGGCTGTTTAGCGTGACAAAAAAGATAGAGCAAGGAATAATGGAGTCGTCAGTTTGAGCGATTACAGATGTAACTGCACTGTCGTATAAAGAGGGTTAGAAACGAGAATGTACGCACACAAAGCAGTAAGGGGAGTGGATATTGATCACATAATAGGCGAGACAAATAAAAAAGATAGCAAGGACAACGCCTACTCGTGTGCAACTATCTTGGGCCGACAGGATACAGAAATCCAGTGTCTATAGTAGTAGCGTTTATCAAACTTCGTGCAAGGCGTTTGAAGTGACTCATTCTCGAGTAGGGTTATGGCACTGTCCCTTGTCTGTTGTGCATTAGTACGTGGGTGGTTGGGGTGTCTCAGGATCTGGTACACCATTATAAGATCGCCCCTTAGACGCCGATAACGTCCACTGCATATTTTGAGAGTCTTCAGCCTGAATGGGTAGGGGATGCTGGTCATACCTCTGACGCTCTTCGTTGTGCAGTATCGAGCGTGGTGAGGGTACAGTGGTGAAGGTACAGTGCAGAGCAAATTTTGTGACTAATTTTTGAGATCCTGAACGGTCGCCAAACATGGATGGTGCTCCGTCTGTGCAGACACCCACCAACCTCGACCACTGTATATCCTTTTCCTCGACAAAATTCTTCACTGTTCTGAATACACCTTCGTCACGTGTAGTTGTGCTTAAAGATTCTGAGAACAAGTACTCTTCTTTGAAACGGTCGCCTTTTATATACGAACATAGACCAGTAGCTGTGAACAGGATGCAACGTCGGTCGACTCATCTAACTGTATTGCGAAGAAAGGACTTGACTTTATTTCGTTGAGCATCTTATTCAAAATATTCATGCTCATATCCTCGATACGACTTTTGATTGTGTTGTTAGAAAGTGATATCATGCTGCATACATGTTGCTCTCCAAGAACGAGCTTCACGGCATCCATTATGCAAGGTTTTATGAGATCCACTTCTATAGTATGCGGTTTCTTGTGTTTGGCGATTCGGAGAGCGATGCGGTACGACGCTTCAAGACCAACTTCAGTTGACCGAAAAAAGGAGCCCGATGTATCCAGGCGCGAACCTTTGAGCGCAGCTTCTTTCCGTTTGGAAAATGTAACATCTTTTTCTACAAACTGATAGTAACTTCGATCGAAGTGGTCTTTCAAATTGCTGGGTTTCATGTTCTCTCCCGTGAGCACTTTGATGCACAAAACACATTGCGGCTTCTCAACATTTTTAGCGACAAAGTTGGTGAAGCGCCATTGCAGAAAAGCTTCCTTGTAGGACCGCTTTTTTCAGAAGACATGATTCCTGCAAAAAATTAGGCAACTGATATATATATATATATATATATATATATATATGAATATTTTCGTGACTTAATCTAGGTCATATTATCGTAAATACTTGCAGATAAACACATTATTTTCGATATCAAAACCATTGAATAAAATCACTCACTTGCTATGGTTTCTTGTCAAAAACAACTGTAGATGAACGTGATCAACCCAACACCCAATGATCACTGGCGTCCAATCCGTGGATTCTGCCATATATTGTGACCCAAAACACGGTGTTCTGCGCACTTTCAGACGCCTGCTGTTATCACCATTCAATGCATCATATGACCCTTTCGTGTGTGATTCATGGTCAAACATGAGCAGATCCCAGTGCTTTCTCACGTGTTGCATTCCTCCATTCCAAGTCATTCCTGCATGATGGTACCACCACTCTGTATAGATACGTGGTGAACACTAATCGCCCCTTTTGACCCTTCTAACCTGGAAACAATCGCGTGTCACCTTGCCTGGTCGTCTGACCAAGGCTCAACTACAATCAACTCCATAATTCGACCCGGCCAACGACTGTCTGGCAGTCGCCACGGGAACCGATAGAGGCGTCAGCTGGTTGCAGTGACTAATGACTGGTCACTGACGGCTAATCCAAAGTGCATACTTAGTTAGCGACATGTTTCGATACGGATGATTTGGTCGTTAAACTTGTTTAGCGACCGATTGATGACCCAGTCCTCGTACTAACATTTACCGCCTGCAAAATGCTGTTTTACTCCTTTGGAGGTAATTACCCCCAGGTTGAGAACCCCTACTTTAGAGGGCTCAGAACCCACGGTAACGAGAATAAGTCTAGACAGGACACTGTGTAAATAACTTCAAAAACACGAAAGAAGACGAACGCTGGTAGATGCCTGCATTTCGTATTGTCCCCTCAGTACCACTAACAATAACCGATATGGACAGATATAGCTAACAGTGGGTGCAACCAGACAAGCTTAAGGTGCAAAACGAATGACGATTTCACACCTACGTCCAAGGCAGCTTTAGGCTGACAAATAATTGTTTCTGAACACACAAGGCTGGCCTTATCCGGCTTATAGCAACAGCCTCAGCAAACCGAAACAGGCGGGGATTGGTGTGACGTAACACAACTTGAACCGCTGAGCCCAGCTCTATCTGGTGACCCGAGTCTAATAGGTGTTTGCCTATCGATCAAGCCGATGGTCTGCGCGAACATGGAATGTGACGAGGGTAGACAATCTCAACAACTTCACGTTGAACCCACCTTGGCACATGTTCCTTTATTCGGGAAGTCAGCGTTCTATTAGTTCTGCTTATGTAACTTTTTCCGCAGTCACATACAAATTGGTATACGCAGTGTGAGTTGGCCCCAATAGACTGAGCTTCCTTCGTTGGAGGTATGGGTAAATTTCGGGTTCGATTGATGAGGACAACTTGTGCAGCCGAAATTATACGTTTAGTTGCTTTCAGCTTGGCTAAGTCACCTTTGAAAGGTAACTCGATTTACACTTTCTTCTTGGCTGCCGTGTGCACCAAGTCCTTTGGCCCTCGCGGTTGTCTGTGTTTCTCGATAAATCGTCGAGGGTAGCCGTTTGCCATTGGTGTTGCTGTAATTAACACTAGCTCATCATCCAGACAGTCAGCCGAACAAATTCGTCTGGCACGACTAACTAGAGTCTTCACAAGTGTCCGTTTGTGCCGCACTGGTGTGAAGCTGGTGAAGTACAGGTACTGACCAGATCAAGTTGATTTTCGGTAAATGGACCAGGTATGTCCAGGTATGGCAAACAATTGTTCTGTTTTATTTCGCATGTAACCCGTAAGTTAGCATGAGCACCATTGAGCCGTTTTACTAAACGTGTGAACTGCTGCTCCGACGAACAGAAAGCCAAGATATCATTGTAGTAGGGCACCTGAGCTATTTCCGTAGAAATGTTTCTTTCTATCATCAGCATGAAGAAATCAGCGAACACATGACCTAATTGGATACCAATTGCTACGCCCTATAGGACTAGTTAATACTAGTCCGAGACGATGCGCGGAATTAAGCGCGGATATCAGAAGGCAATTGGAGTCGGACACAGCGGACTGTATTCGATGGGCTACAACAAGAAGCGGACGGATGAAGAGAGGCAAGAGCGTACACGTGAGCGCGGGAACTTACAAGGCAGTTGTGTGTCGAGCCGGTTGTAAGGTTAAAACAAGAAGGAGTAATGTACAATCGGTCAACAAGTAAATTGTACATGAAAGATAAGAGTTATCTTTTTGGGCGCTACAGAGCTCCCCCCTAGAAGGCTGAACATAGAAAGCCTTCGAAATCGAAAAGGAATGTTGAAACGAGGTTCGTAAGGCGAAATCGTGCCGAGTAAAAATGGGCGTGCGTTCGTGTAAATGGGGGTTCGTCGGAAGTCGGAGTCCGCTGTGCCGTTTATGATTTGTTATTTATTGAATGCAGGGCAGGGTGCATTTCGGCGAGCCGTTGGGGCGGGCTTGTCGGACTACAAAAAACTGGCTAGCCCAGAAAAAGGCCGACAGGACCTCAACCTCCGCTGCTGCCAAACGGTGCGCTTGGGAGTGGTCTCTCCCCCCGCCGCACCCCGCCCCGCGCCAAAACGACCCTCGTCCCACGTAGAAACGACCATGGTCCCACGGAGAAACGACCCTCGTCCCGCGAAGAAACGATCCTCGTCCCGTGGAGAAGCGACCCTCGTCCCGCGAAGAAGCGACATTCGTCCCGCGGAGAAACGACCAGTGTTCGCGTCAGGGTCCTTGAAAACATTCCTCGTGTGGGCCAGTCGATCGAAGGGGAGGGTTGGGGCATGTAGAGACGAGAAAATAGAAAAACACGCGCAGAAAACGCCAAAAAGAACAAACGAATGATCTGCGTGTTTAAATAGTTTTTGGTTTTTGAATATTTTTTTCGAAAAAGGTTTTTCGGAAGTTTTTGATATTTTTGTTTGTTTTCAAAACGTTAATCGACCAAAAACGGGGCAAATATATACAATATCTACAAAGCTAAAAATATTTACACTGTACATAGTCGGAGAAACGGACGGGCTTACGCACCTCCCGACCACGGCGATTGGTCGTGGGAGGCGGCGGGCTAGATTCGGGAGATGGGACGGCTTGTAGACCGAGATCGTGGTCTGGTTGAACTGGACTAGGATGCTGTAAGTTGGTGCGATGAGTTGTGACGTCGCACGAAGCACTACTAGACGAAGTAGGCGAGGGGTTTTCTTCCATAAAGGCGGGTTTCAGACGGTCGATGGTGACGACTTCGTGTCGACCACCGCGGTCAATAGTGTACGCCTTACTCGCACGATGCAGCACCTTAAAGGGTCCTATGTACGGCGACTGAAGAGGCTGTCGAACACCGTCTGCGCGAAGAAGGACGTGTGAACACGTAGACAGCTTCTCGGGCACGTACACTGGTGTCTTCTGCGATCGAGGAGCGGGTGGACTTAGCTCACGCATCTGGTGAGCCAATCGGTCAGTGTAACTTCCGTAGTCAAAAGTGGAAGTACATGGGGCTGGTGCTACCAGCTGTCCGGGCAACCGCAGCGTGCAACCGTAGACTAGCTGCGCTGGTGTGGCGTCGAAATCGGCTTTAACCGTGTTTCTTAAGCCTAGGAGAACGAGGGGAAGCGTTTCAGACCATGAAGGATCTGCGTGCGCACGTAGCGCTGCCTTCAACTGGCGGTGAAAACGCTCCACCATGCCGTTAGCGGCCGGATGATACGCCGTCGTCTGGACGTGGCGACAGCCTAAATCCTTAAGCAACATGGCAAATGTCGACGAGAAATGTGACCCTCGATCGGTGGTCACGATGGCGGGACAGCCGTATTGAGCTACCCAGCGCTCCAGAAAAGCTTTCGCTACCGTTTCCGAGGAGCAATTTGGGATAGGGACGGCCTCAGGCCATCTAGTAAATCGATCGATGCAGGTCAGTAGATATACGGAGCCTTTGGAAGGCGGCAGAGGACCTACGAGGTCGACGTGCACGTGATGAAAACGTGCGTCTGGCGTCGGAAACGTGCCTAATGGGCTTCTCGTGTGCTTGTGCACCTTCGCGCGTTGACACGGAAGGCAAGCAGCTGCCCAGGTACGGACGTCCCGATTAACATTGCGCCAAACGAATCGTGCGGTTACGAGTTTAACCGATGCACGAACGCCTGGATGAGACAAGCCGTGCAACGTGTCGAACACGGTCTGCCGAAACTCGCGTGGGACAACTGGGCGCGGCGTGCCCAGAGATAAATCGCAGAGTATCGTTCCGTCTGATGATGTCAGCGGAACGGGTCGTATATCCAATGAGGGAGACCTGCGTAGTAGATCAACCTCAGGATCGTTGAGTTGTGCTGTGGCCATGGCTGCCAAGTCGATAGCAGTGCCGGCGTCAGCGGAAATAGCTTGAATGCGGGAAAGTGCATCGGCGACGGCGTTGTGCACACCTGAGACATGCCGTATATCGGTCGTAAACTGAGCGATATAGTCAAGGTGGCGCGACTCTCTAGGAGAGTATCGGTCGGTAGTCGAGCCGAGCACGTAAGTCAGGGGTTTGTGGTCGGTGAAGACGGCAAAGGAGCGGCCTTCTAAGACGTGTCGAAAGTGACGTATCGCTAGATATACTGCTAGTAGTTCTCTACCGAACGTGCTGTAGCGAGATTCGGTAGGTTGTAGGCGTTTGGAGAAAAACGCTAAGGGCTGCCACGTGTCGGATACTCGTTGCTGCAAAACAGCGCCGACTGCCACGTCCGAGGCGTCAGTACTGAGGGACAGTGGGGCGGCCGGATCGTGATGCGCTACAGAAGCTATGTTGGCGATAGCCTCTTTCAGCGACTTAAAAGCAGCGCGTGCTGAGGCAGGAAATTCGAATTTCTTGAGTTTCCCTCGGAGAAGGTCCGTGAGGGGTTGCATCAGCGAGGCGCAGTTGGGTATAAATCGTCGGTAAAAGTTGACAAGGCCATCAAAACGCCTGAGCTGTTTGAAAGAATGAGGCTCGGGGTAGTCGATGATGGCTTGAATTTTATCCTGCAGTGGCACGACGCCTGCAGAAGAGATACGATGTCCCAGGAAATTGACTGCATCGACACCAAACGAACACTTTTCTGCGTTGATCGTCACCCCGTGTTGAGATAAACGATCAAAAAGTGTTCGTACGTGGCGTATGTGCTCTTCTCGTGAAGAGCTTGCGATTAATATGTCGTCAAGATACGCGTAAGCGAAGTCTAAACCGCGACAAACTTGGTCGATGAAACGCTGAAAAGTTTGCGCGGCGTTCTTTAGACCAAATGGCATGCGCAGAAACTCGAACAAACCAAATGGAGTCGTCACGGCAGTTTTAGCGATGTCCGCTTCGGCTACCGGAATTTGGTTGTATGCGCGTACCAAGTCGATTTTGCTGAAGATACTTTTACCTGCCAGACTGGCGGTGAGATCCACTATGTGTGGGATCGGATAGCGATCGGGCGTGGTCACCGTATTCAAGGATCGGTAGTCGCCGCAAGGACGCCAGTCACCCATGACCTTCTTCGGGACCATGTGCAGAGGCGACGCCCATGGGCTGTTGGACGGTCTGACGATACCAAGTTGAAGCATGTGGTCAAATTCGGCTCGTGCTGCCCGTAGTTTGTCAGGAGCAAGCCGTCTTGGTCGTGCGCTAACTGGTTGACCGCGCGTAACTATGTGGTGAGCGACCTCTGTCGTGACTGGTGGAAGCTCTGCAGCCGGTCGAACCAGTCGCGGGTGTTCGGAGAGGAGGCTCAAGTAGTCGGACGGTGCGTCTGCGATCCGAAATACAGGGCTGATTATCGGGGCATCTGAAAGGACACCATCAACACCTAGTTTCGTACGATCGTCTAAAAGTCTGTGGCGACCAGCATCAACAAGCAACCCAAAATGTCGGAGGAAGTCGATACCGATAATTGCGAAGGGTACAGACGCAACCATGAAGACCCACTGAAAATCTCGGCGAAGATTGAGGTCTAGGTTCATCATGCGCTGACCGAATGAAGCTATCGGAGAACCGTTGGCCGCACGCAAATTGTACGTAGGCTTCGAGTGCTTGTCGCTAGCGGTCGCTGGGATGACGCTGACTTCCGCTCCCGTGTCGATGAGGAACGTGATGGAAGAACGTCGATCCTTAACGTAAAACAGTCGGTTTGCTTGGTTATTGAATGATACGTTTGTAGTGCTAGTATGCGGGCTATTCGTTTTCCCTGGGTCGTGCCTAATGCAGGGAGCCCGACAACGTCTAGCTCTTCCACCGTATTGGCGGTGATACCAACATACTTCTTCGACGGGTTTGACATTATCTGACTGAGAACTTGTAAGGAAAATGTTGCGCTTTCGTGCCGAACGTGACGTACTCGGTGCAGGCACAGACGAGCCGCAATGAACGGTAGCCAAAACGTGGTCAGCATTTGACCGTGGCACACGCTGCTTTGAAGCCTTCATTGCTGCTATCCTGCTACGAAGTAGCGCAATTTCCTCGTCTTTAGAGTCAGATCGGTCTAGCGACTGGGAACAAACATGAGATTCGGTTTTCATCGGTGAGAATACGTCACCGGAGTTACTGGTCGTCTGCTGCGGAAAACGTTCGAACGCAGCGTCTGCCTTGGTAGCCAAGTCTTTCAGGGGTGCATCTATAAACATGGACAGCATTACCGGCAATGGCTCTGGGAGACGTGCAAACCACAGCTCCTTTATCCCTTCTTCGCTCAAGAATAAGGGACCAGCGATGCGCTGAAGTTCGCGGAGCAATGCCGACGGCTTGCGATCTCCAAGCCTGAGACCATTGAGCTGCTCAAATCGAGTTCGTGCGCTGGGCCGTAACTCTTTCAAAATCGCTTGCTTCATCGTTTCATACTTTGCCTCATTCGATGGGCAGAGTAGAATGTCCTCAATCAGCGTCACTACCGACGGAGGAAGGCGTGGGACGAGCTGATTGTACCTTGGACGGTCCGCCGTTATGCCCTTATTTTCTAGTTCGATCTCGAATATCTTAAACCAAACTTCTGGACTGTGTTCCATGAAACTTGGAACAGCCAAAGTAAGCATGGTTACGCTGTGAAACGACTCAGATGCCACTCTCGAAATGTGAGTCGAAAGATAAAGAATGAACAAAATACGATAAAAGTACTAAAATTACGCAAGAAACAAATGAATATAGGTATATAATCGAGAAAAAGGAACGAACTCACCAAAAAATACAAACGAGAAAAAAAGTTGAATTCGCGCGTGCGAATCGGGGTCACCAATTTATAGGACTAGTTAATACTAGTCCGAGACGATGCGCGGAATTAAGCGCGGATATCAGAAGGCAATTGGAGTCGGACACAGCGGACTGTATTCGATGGGCTACAACAAGAAGCGGACGGATGAAGCGAGGCAAGAGCGTACACGTGAGCGCGGGAACTTACAAGGCAGTTGTGTGTCGAGCCGGTTGTAAGATTAAAACAAGAAGGAGTAATGTACAATCGGTCAACAAGTAAATTGTACATGAAAGATAAGAGTTATCTTTTTGGGCGCTACAGCCGTTAATCTGACGGTATGGTGTATTCCGAAAGTGAATATCCACATTCTCCGTGCACAATAGTTGAGATTCTCAGCAATTCACTCGGAATTGGTGGCGAACAGTCACGGTTTTCAGCTAATTCGCACAAGTAATCAACCGTCTGATGTAGCGGCACGTTGGTAAATAAGGATTCAGCATCCAAGGAACATATGTCTTTGTCTGACAGGTTGAGTTCATCCAGATCATCGATGAGTTGAAACGAGTCTTTAAGACTGTACGGATTGAACTGTTGTTTCAGCGGAGCCAGCAACTTCACTAACCAACGAGCGAGTTGGTGCTGGGGAGCGTTCAACATGGAAAGGATTGACGTGAGTGGTACTTCACTCTTATGTGTCTTTAGGGACCCATACATATGTGGAATAGTGCTACCACTCGGCTTCAAACTAGTAAATGTATCAAAGTCTATCACGCGATGGAGTAAAAGCAATTCCAGGTGACAAACTGTGCGCTTTTCAACATTGGTTATGTCCCCCACTTTCGTGAGGCGTTTGAATTTACTCGCATCGTTGAGTATGGCGCACATCTTCTCATTGTATTCGGTTTTGTTCATGATCATGACTCCTGAACCTTTATCTGGTTTCATTACGACTATATCCTTAGCACGTAGTTCACGTAAAGCGTGAAAATGTCGAGCAGTGATGGCACATTTTTCATTAATTGGCATAGTTTTCACCTCAATATTGGTGTGTGGATGGAGCTGTGGGTGGTGCAGCGCAAGGCCTCCATGGTCTCTGTATAGTCGCAGGCGTCCAGTGGAGGCCACAGTGACAAGCAAATCCGAAACCAGATGCCGCCAACCAAGTATGGTATTAGTGGGCATGGTGAGTGAACCATTGAAGTGTGACTGAATTCGTTTCTTCGCTGTGTTCGCCATCCTATGAAGGAATCGTTGGAACTCTTCAAACTGGATAACGTTTTCGAAGTGGGGATTCTCCGGAAGGTGAAGAGGCAATGACTTTCTTTAGTGATGGGTCACAATCGCTACGTCGCCGTGTTGTTAAACGGACATTTGTGGTTTTTATATGGCGAATACTCGCTGGGCGAAAGCCTACAACGTCCTGGAACCCTGCCGCCAAAGTATTCGCTGGAACAGGATTGACCCGAATCATCCAGATTGCACCACCTGGAGGTTATTCGGCTAGCGTTTTATGGTAGGTCACCGGCTGTTTTTGTCAATTAGTCGCTTAGAGTTGGGTTTGACAACATCATAATTAACCCCTCTGACACGGTGTGATGTATTACTACAGAGTTGAATAAAAAGACCCTTCCTTTTTTCATACCTGCTATCAGTCTAATGTATACATAGGGATTTCACTTCATTTTCCTGCTGTGGTGGCGCTTTAAATCAGGTGTCAGTGTCGTTCGAGGCTTTGAAACTGTGTTCAGTTGGTTATTTGTTCCGAAATGACTTCCAGCGTTCCAGCAGCCTAGTCTAAAGTACAACCTATATTATCTCTCCTCTGGTCACACCCTTTGCAATCTACTGATGTTGGCAGACTTAAGAGAGAAGCACGCACAACATCGTCCAAGAGCAGAGTCTCACGAATATAACACGACTGCTCTTGGTCGTGAGCACCTGTTTCTCCTTCATCATGCTCATGGAACTGGCGACACAGTGAACCACGATAGTTCTAGTTAAAGTGCCCACGCCGTGTTGTTCTAAGCTCTGCTTCGTTCATTTACGCTCGCGACATGAAATGGTGAAACCAAAACAGCTCCCATCTCATCGACAACATTTAGCACAACCCGAAAACTTTGCTTTCATCGTTATATTGGGAATTCCGGTGAGGGGTGATCCTGTTCAGTTTGGTGGGCTTAGTCGGATCACCGAGCAATTTGCCAATGGCGTCCCATTGGCTCAGGTCGTCCAACTGGTTTCCCTTCAGTGAGCTCGACCTTGATACTGGAATCTTGGTAGGTATTATGGATGGGGCATCCAGTTGTTTCTGAGTGTCTTTTAGCGGAGCTTGGGTAGTGATTGGGAGACCGGGCGATCTGCTACTTACCAGTGCAGCATCGTCTCTCTGATTAGCCCTTGGTGCGATAGTCGCAACTGCAGCTGCGGATTTAGTGTTTCGGATGCAAATGCGGCCCAGCCGCTGAGGTAGTCAAATCAAGTAAAAATACGCTTTATGAACCAAAGTGGATACATTTTCAGCATGTGGCTTACTTCCAACGTTTCGGCGAAGCCTGGTGGGAGGAACTGGGTTGTGGGGGAAATTTTCGCAAATGGACTATAGATGAAGAGTTCGGGAAAAGCTGAGCGGGCCTCAGCCGTGGCGAGGTGCTTGCTTGTCGTACATGCAGTAGCCACTTAATTAGTGGAACACCCAGCGTTGTGGATTTGGCTTGCAGGGAACTTCACTTGAGGGGTGGATCATACATGTTGTTATGTTTGTTCCTAGTGAAGCGGGTTTGGTGTTCAGCATTTGCACAATCAATTCGGAGCTTCTCATGCTGTTGGAATAGTGCTACTATGGTCTTTACTATTGGGACTGTATTCCAGTTCGCGCAGATGGCAAATGCGTTTGCCCTGATGTTGTGCAGCCCCAAATCGCTTTGTTTCATGCCCCAGCTTTTGGCATGGAAGTCTGTGATGCGACATCACTCTGGCCCTGAAGGGCACAGTTTGCAATTCAGACATTCGTTTAACCAGCTTACACGGTTGTGAAACCTGGACCATCAGATTGATAGACACAAAGAGGCTAGCTATGTTCGAATATCGCTGACTTCACAGCTCAGCTCAGGTCTAATGGGAACACCGCATGAGCAGTAAACGTGTTCAAGTTCGTGCATTCGATGCACGACGGCTGAGTGAGTCGCGCAGCATTCTCATATCTCGCACCTACTTAACAAGCTTGAATGCCTTCCAGAGATCTCAGTAGGATGTACAAAATCGGAAACTTGAACAACTGCAAGAACATAGAGCACCTTGGTCGCAAAGGGCTAATAGCCGCGGTAGTTGAAGAGCTTTAATGTGAGTCTTCACCTCGACCGGGAACGCTGAGGTATATTATTGAACAACTAGCAGTATGCGGTACTTTTGCATGCAATGTCATAAAGCAAGCCCATTGATCGAGATAAAAGCAGTGTGGACTTCTATACCTTTTACTGGCAAATTCACACAGTGCTAAGAAGTTAGCTTGTTACAAAAATCAATATAATGTGTTGTACATTCAGGTTCACGCGGGCATCAATTCATTCTCTCCCTGAGAGCTCACATGCACGCACTATCAGTGACACTCTCATTGGTCATGGGACATTAGCCAATGGGACTCCCTGGATGTAAGCACAGGGAGAGATGTATGCGTCAATGGGGACAGGTATGCCCCGAGTAGGTTGACACATTGTTGTTAACGGAAGGCAGACAGGGATGAGAGTGTCAGTGCTATGGGTCACCAACAATACGCCTGACTGTAGCTGGTCAACCTAGGATGAGGTGTTTGCACGTTCTCCGTCAGCAACACTTTAACAGATCTTTTATCGGAATGAGTTACCATTGTTGCGTTGTGAATCGCCGGCTGACTCTAGGCCACCTCGTGTACAGCATCTGGGAGCCCCAGAATACATTTAAGGGAATACACGTTTTCAATCCCTTTTGGCATCCAAAAATGACTGTTATTGATCCAGGAACTCCGCAAGCAAGAAGAGTTACCACAATACGCGTTTGACCCAAAATACGATAAGTGAATACGATAAACATACACACAAAGGGGATGGGTTGGGTGGAGCCTGGGATACCAGTCGGTAAGGAATGACACGTAAGACGTGTCAAATACGGGACGGTATAAAAGTCGGAGGCGATTGAACCCAACGTATATTGTGCAGGCAACAAAGATAGTGAGCGAATCAACCAGAGAGAGAATCGGTGCAGCAAGGTACTCACCAAAACGTTTTGTGTCAAGAGATGTGCCGTCAGTAAAACAAGTGGACGTATTGCAGGTTAAAACAACCGTAAAATCCAATGTTGCAAAATACTGAACGTGCGTGTCCTCCGGTACACAACAAGGGCCTCCCCCTAGAAGGCTGAAGGATGGAAGCTTTCGATGGAGCTGTTAGTGGGGTAAAACGGAAGGTGAGAATGTGTGCGAATAGTTCCATGGGCTTGAGTATGGGCTTCTAAGGTAGGGTGTGCAGCAGAGTTCGCTGGGTCCAGGCTTTGGTTGCTTATTATTTATGATGATCGCGTGAACCAGAGTGCATCATCTGTGGGCCGTCGGGGCGGGCTGGTCGGACTGCAAAAAAACTGGCTAGTCCAGAAAATAGTCTACATGACATTCCCTTTGCTATAGACCCGACGGTGCTCTTGGGAGGTGTCCCTCCCCCCACAGGCATTTCAGTCCACAGTCATCGACCCACGAAGAAATACAGGCGTCCTCGTCCCACGAAGAAGTCCAGGCTTACTTGTAAGCAACGCCTAGAAAGGCATTTGGGAACCAACTCGTTCGTGGCTGTCTGCGCCGAGGGCGACTGACTCTTCCTTGGGTGATGAAGAGGGGCTTGGGTCGGCTGGCGAGTTACTCGGGAGTTGAGTGGAGCCGGTTGTCGAGTCACTCACAGGGTGGCCTTGGCAGATCCGGCGGTTGAGTTTCTGAAATACAGCATTCAGAGGGGTTGGGCAAAGGTGGGGAAAGTGGCTTGACGCCGGAGAGGATACATAGTATGCATGATAAAAGCAAACACGCCTTTAAGGTTTTCAAAATGTTTTGGATTTTTTTTGTCGATTTTGCAAAACGTTTGTGGATGAGACGCATGATAACCACTAGAGACGAAAACGTCGTCTTAATGGAAATAGTAAACGTTTGCAAAATCTTCAAAACGGACCGGACGTTTGACCTATCTACCCCGTCAGCCGGTTGCCTGGGGCTGAGACGGGGTAGGTTGATGGTAAAGAGAAACGAAGGGTTTCGGGCTCTCCAGTGCTCGGGAAGTAACCGCAGGTGTAGGTGCTTGTTTGCTCGCATCAGGATCGGGTGCAAGTGGCTCGTCAAAGGAAGCCACTTTAAGGCGGTCGATGGGCACCGTTGTTCGGTGACCATTCTGGTCTAAACTCAAATGTCTGGCAGTCCGTTGCAGAACTCTGAAAGGGCCAGTTTAGGGAGGCTAGAGAGGGCAGCGCACTGCATCGGTACGGAGGAGGACGTGGATGCAGATAGTGAGTCCGCTGTGCTTTTGCACATCTATTGTCTGTTCACGGGGCGGGGGTCGGGCGTAGTGAACACATGCGTTGGGCTAGGGAGGACGCAAAGTTAGACGGAGGCATACCCGACGATGCGGGAGGTGAAACAAATTCTCCTGGTAACTTGAGCGTTGTGCCGTAAACCAGCTCTGTTCTTGCACACAGCAAGTCAGGTTTGATGCTGCTGCGAATGCCTAACAGTACTAGCGAAACCTTCTCGCTCCAGCTAGGGGCGGAGGAGACGCAGAGCAAGGCTCTTAGCTGCCTATGGAACCGTTCAACTAACCCGTTGGCTGCTGGGTGATACGCTGTGGTATGAATGCGGCGCAAGCCTAAAACCCTGCGGAACGTATCGAATTGCGAAGGTTCGAAAGGCGTTCCTCGGTCATTTGTAATGGTGGATGGACATCCGTAGTGCGAGGCCCAACGGTCCAAGAAGGCCTGGTTAACAGTCTCAGCTGTGCAGTCTGTTCCTGGAATGGCTTTTGGCCATCTGGTAAAGAGGTCGACACATGTAAGAATGTATACGAATCCACCTGACGGAGGCAATGGACCTACCAGGTCTAAGTGTACATGCGAGAATCGAGAGTCCGAGGCAGGGAATGAACCAAGCGGACTGCGGATGTGACGATGTACTTTAGAGCGCTGGCATTGAAGGCAGGCGCGAGCCCAGGTACGAACATCCTTGTTTACGCGTGGCCAAACGAAACGTTCGGTGACGAGTTTCAAAGATGCAACGATACCAGGAGGTGATAGTGAGTGCGTTGTGTCAAAGACTGTGTGTCTGAAGGAGACGGGAACGAGGGGTCTTGGACAACCTGTGGAAGTGTCACAGAGAATGATTCCTTCCGTGGTTTGGAGAGGAATAGGTTGCACATGCAGCAAAGTGGACTGCAGAGTGCGCTGCATGTCTTCGTCTTGAGCCTGAGCCGATGCCATTGCTGCAAGGTCGACGGTAAGCAAAGACTGGAGAGTGAGGTTGACGCGTGAGAGAGCGTTGGCGACGGGACTGTCGACACCTGAGACATGACGTACATCAGCAGTGAACGACGTGACAAAGTCTGGGTGTCTTTTTTCCGTGGTGAGTATTTGTCGCAAGCATAGCTGAAGGCGAATATGAGGGGCTTGTGCTCAGTGTAGTCCGTGGAAGTTCGGCCTTCGAGTGTGTGCCGGCGGTACCGAATAACTAGGTAGATTACGAGCAGTTCTCTGCCAAACATGCTGTAGCGGGATTCCGCTGGCTGCAGGCGCTTGGAGAAGAACCCAGGGAGTTGCCATTGCCGACACACACGTTGTTGGAGGACTGCTCCTACCGCGACGTCTGAGGCATTAGTCGTAATAGAAAGCGGCGCAGTCGATTCGGAATGAGCGAGGAGGGCTATGTTGGAGATAACATCCTTGATCTCGGCGTAGGCTCTCTGTTCTGTCAGGGAAAGCGAACATGCATTCATTCCTTCTGAGTAGGTCAGTCAGTGGCTGCATGAGCTGAGCGCAGCGCGGAATGAAGCGTCGATAGTAGTTGACCAAACCACAAAATCGACGGAGGTGCTTGAATGAAATCGGAGCTGGAAAGTCCTTGATTGCCTGGATCTTATCAGGAAGGACTTCGATACCAGCCGATGAAACGAGGTGGCCTAGGAATTCCACCGATAATTTGCCGAGTTCGCACTTAGTCGGGTTGTGACACCGTGTTGGGTCAAGCGCTGGAAGAGAGTTCGAAGATGCACGAGGTGCTCTTGTTCCGATGAACCGGTGAATAAATTATCCTCGAGGTAGGAATAAGCGAAGTCTAGACCACGAGTGACATCGTGGATGAAGCGTTGGAAGGTTTGTGCGGCGTTACACAGCCCAAATAGCATTTTTAAAAATTCAAACAGGCCGAAAGTAGTGATGACGGCTATTTTGGGAATGTCATTGTCTTCCACAGGTATCTGGTGCTAGGCCCGATCCAGATCGATCTTGCTAAAGATTGTCTTACCTGTGAGGCATGCGGTAAGGTCCTGCATGTGTGGGATGGGATACCTATCTGGGACGGTTGGCCGATTAAGTACGTGCTAATCACCGCAAGGGCGCCAGTCACCAGATTTCTTGGGGACCATCTGCAGGGGCGAGGACCAAGGGCTGTCGGAAGGGCGGATTATTCCAAGTTCAAGCTTGTGCTCAAACTCCGCCCTAGCTACTTTTAATTTCTCAGCGGTAGTCGGCGTGTACGACATGACACAGGTGGAGCATTCGTCTGTACACTGTGCGTGACTTGGGCTGCCACGAGTAAACCTACGTTCATTGGTTGAATGAGCTTGGAATACTTAGAAAAGAGATTAGCGTAGTCTGGCGAGAAATGGAGAAATGCGTAGACTGGTGTTATAAATTCGATGTCAGCAGTGATGCCAGGTACACTGAGTTTCGTTGCAGTGCCGACTATCACCTGACGTTTCGCGTCGACCAACGTAGAAATGCTCGAGAAAGTCAATGCCGATGATGGCAAAGAGGATTGCAGCGACGGTGAATAACCAGCGGAACGTGCGCTGAAGACCTAGGCCCAAGGTAAGTGACCGAGGACAGTAGGTGGCTACTGGCTGGATTATTCTCCTCTATCCTCTCTCCAAATTCTCGCAGCATTTTCACCGTACGCTCATTCGAACCGGATTTACCAGCTCTACACAGTGATCCATCATACGTGGAAGTAACTTCCACGATTAGAGGCTGTGTCATCACTAATCGTTTTCACTGGCATCTGTGATTAAGTGCAAGCGTTTAATTCAATCGTATTGAGCCGATTGCCTTTCTGTGTGACACCATTCGATACAGAATTCTCGAGGCAGGCCGAAAAGCCTAAGCTAACTCCGATCCAGTGTTTCTCAACACAGCTGTGAAAGAATCTGTGTTCAGCGCTCTGTTCAGGTTGAAGTCACTCGCCATTCCTTTTGACCTTGTCAGCCAGTGCGGCTGCATAACCCATCACACGGACCGCGCGACCACGCCGACCGCCCACTTGACCTTGCAAGCACCACGCTCGCTTGACCGATGTGCGCCGCTCTCAAAGCTGTAAAAGTACAGAACGCTAACCAATCCACTGGGTCAGGTAACGACACCAAATTGATTGGCAGAAAGGCGAAACGGAAGAGACTCCCATCGAAAGGCATTTGCGCGTTAGGAAAATGTCATAGAGTAGTAAAAGTCGGTCTGGCTTGTTCACACTGTTTGGAATGGTACCATAGGAGATGTGCAAATGTTTCCCAACAACAGTTACGGGAGCGAAATAGCTCCCAAAACGCATTTTGGTTCTGTACTGCATGTTCCACCATCCCACTCGTTAAGTGCTTGTTTATCCTAGCTGAGAAATGCGACCGGTTACTCGCAGAAGCAGAGCTGAGGATAAACAACAATATTACTTCAATGGAAGCGAGTATGGACCAAAGAAGCGTAGCTGCTACTAAGCAACGGAATGCTGAACAATCCGCTTCCCCTGCACCGCAATCAGCCACCACTACATCTCGGTTATCTTGTCTAAATTTGGTAGAAAGCCTAGTGAAAACATACTGTACCTACATTAATCAAGAAGTACTCATAGCAACGAAAATCAGGCACCATTCAAAACGTCTGGTTAAGCAAATTCCACTAGACCTGGCATCTAGCATTAACAAGGATGAAACAGCCAAACACCAACCCTTGGTACCTGTAGCTCAAATATCTCTTGTCGAGACTAAGCCTCCCAGAACATCGGTTACATATGTAGAGATTGCTGTAAGGGTCCACCAAGAGGCCGCCGTTGCGTCCTCTTCCATTGTAAACACCGTTAACGCAAATGCAGAAAAAAACAGCAAGCAAACACTTGTCAAAAACTCAGGGCAAATGAGTACCATCCCTTGTAGATCGATTAAAAAGAGATCCAACAACAGTGTCCGAGCTGTTGTATGCTCAAATGTCCCTGAATCTACCGCCATCACATTGCGGGATAAATTATCAGACGACCAAGACCAATGGAACTCATTGTGTATGCAGATGAGTATCAAAGCCAAGCCCATAAACTTGTTACGAATTACTCGTCATCCGAACTCGCCACATTATGGTGAACCCATATATATATATATATATATATATATATATATATATATATATATATATATATATATATATATATATATATATATATATATATGGGTTCACCATAATGTGGCGAGTTCGGATGACGAGTAATCGTAAGTTTATGGGTTGGCTTTGATACTCTGATAATATATATATATATATATATATATATATATATATATATATATATATATATATATATATATATATATATATATATATAGGAAATGCACCACAACTAAGAGCGAGGCTATGGTCAAAGGAGTAAGTTAATGGGAAATATCAGTAAGACAGTAGGGCGTTAGAGATGAAGTAACTAGGAACTGAGAGCACTACACATTCAGTGTAGAATTAAGTAGGGTAAGAAAGAACAAGACGTAATACGAGCATTTGTGGAACCGTCTCTCGGAGGCCTGCTTCCACTATTAGATCTGATAAACAACACACTACACGGCTTTCTCTCGAAACGATCCTGTACAGTCTGTCAAATATAATGCTTCGACCACATTAAGGTACTGGCAATTAAGGTACCGGCAATAGCATGGCACTTATTGTCATTCTGCTATACATGTACAAGGCCTGCAGATGTTAACCTTCCGATCAACCATGCCAAGTCGCAATTTATGACATTGAGTAAGTGTGAGCACAGCCGAACGTACACAGTAGCTGGTCAACCATTGCAGGACGCGCCTTTCGTGCGCAACCTCAGTGTGCTCTCACGCTGCAACCAAAAGTCCATTGTCAACACGAATAGGCTGTATGAAAATAGCCTTCGGATGCTTTGGGCCCTCAGGCGCAGCTTCAGCACTTGGTCCGAAGAGATTGCTACTCGCCTCTTCGTCTCGATAATACGCTCAACGTTGGAGTACGGCTCCCGCGCGTATTGTCCCATCACCCTGGGCGAGGTAGAAAAGCTTGTGCGGGTGCAGCATATAGCCATCAGGCTGATTCCCAACTTATGAGGGATGCCATATGAAAACCGATGTAAGAAATTAGGGCTATACACCCCAGCTTATCGTCGGCTGAGGGTTGACATCATCATGACGCACCGGGTATTACATCTGAGTGATTACCGCATGTTGAGACTACTGCTTCATCTGCGCACACCAAGCTGCACAAGAGGACACCGGTATAAACTTATCGTACCGGATTTGAAGCGGGTCGCTCACCAACTCTGTTTCGAACGCAGAGTGGTGAATGTCTGGAACGACCTACCGCAGCAGGCAATAGAGGCGAGCTCAGTGTACAAATTTAAGAAGCTCCTAGACAAACACTTTGCAGAGGCAAAAGATAGAGAGCGAAACGATAAATAAGGCGTAAACGTCCAACAGCGACGAATGATGCTGCTACACAGAGAAAGTTCTACTCGCTGCTTCGAACCAGTATTCAGTATTCAGTGTGCCACATAAACCTATGCTCTCCGTCCTGAACTATTAGGGAGCCAGCAACCTATTTCTAAGCTGGTTTACATCCTACCTAGAAGAGCAGGCACTGAGCGTTAGAATCGGCCAGCAACTCTCCTCCTCCAGAGGAGTTACAAGCCGAGTTGTCCAGGGCAGTGTGCTTGAACCACTACACTTCCTAATGTATATAAATAACATATGTGATTCCTGCAAACATAGACGATCATATCTCTTTGCGGACGCTATTAAACTCGTCTACTCATTTTCATCCGATAGTCTTGGGTCGAGTCATAAGAACATGCAAGAGGACTTATCTGCGCTGGACTCTTAGAGTAAAAATTGGTCTAATAAATTATCCGCTGAAAAATCGCAAGTGCTTGGGTATGGATGCTATATACCGAATGGCCCCATCACCCTAGCAGGTACAAACATCCAAAACTCCTCTTCAGTTATGGACCTTGGAGTAATATATTCCGCATCGCTAAACTTTTCCGAACATGTCTCATATAAGGTAGCGAAGGCTAGGCAAACGAAAGCCTACGTCACTAAATCCTTTATTCCACCCTAAGAGAGACTGGAAATGCTTAAGATAATCCTGAGACCCATGCTGGCGTATTGAACAATTATCCATAGGCAAGAGCGTAGAACAGATCGAATAGGTTTCTAAAAACATTCAGCCTTCATTCTCGAAACTCTTATTGGCCGGTCCACCACACTGAACTATGAAGACCACTGTCGGCACCTTAAACTTGACTATCTATGGCTGCACCGCATGTGAAATAATCTAGTTCTCTTTTACAACATTATACATCGCCGGGTGTATACTACCGGAATAGATCTTACTTGGCAAAATTCTTCAAGCTACGCCACAAGGAATAGGGGTGACTCACTACCCGTAAAAGAGGGGAACTTAAAGATCCGCTCCAACTTCTTCCTGGTAAAGTATATTCACATGTGTAACAAACTACCATTGGAAGTACGGGCATGTGAGAATCTAACCAGATTTAAAAGGAAGTTGAATGCCTGTTTCACCATGCAGAATATAATGAAAACATTTGGTCTTCAAGTGTCTACAGATGTGTTAAGTTCATCAGGTCCAAACAATATATGACCTATAATGCAGGTTCACCACACTCCAGCATACCTTAATTTTATGCTCGAAAATGTCACCCTTGAAGTCCCACTAGTAGGTGGAGAAACAAAAAGTGTATCTGTTGTTTTATCTCTCATTCCTATATTGTAAATATTCTGCTGTTCTATGGCATCCGGATAATTTGCATCACCTAGTGCGCTTTGAAAGGAGAAGCAAACTCATTAATAGCGCCATCTGCTATTCTAAACTTTGCAATATTTTAACACACCCAATCATTTGGCACTACATAATGTCACGAGACATGATAATTGGCTATTTATTTCGTTGATATTTCTACCTCCTACTAAGTATTTCATCTTATTCTCCTGTTTTGCAGTTGGTCAACAGTGGACTGATTTCCTGAGGTGATGGTTTGAATTTTCTAAGCAGCATGTAGACCCAAGTAAAAAGACACACGTGAATTTAAAAAGTGTGCAAACATTAAAAATACGTTGCAACCTGAACTGATGAACCCACACTTAATGTCATTTGACGCCAACCGGTGGGGCAGGTCATCACGCACGTAAAAAGATAAGAATGATAAAAGGGCTGACTGGTTTGAGTAACTAACTCAATAGCAAAAATGCAAATGCCCAAATAATAAATAAACAAAGCAGTGGCAAGCGTGATTTTAAACCATAACAGTACAAGGCAAGCTGGGGCGTGAAATTGCAGATTAAAACACTCGAAGCACTGCCCGCTTGCAAGCAGAACTCCGAGAGTCGGTTCCACAAATGCTCGTATTACGCCTTGTTCTTTCTTACCCTACTTAATTATACACTGAATCTGTAATGCTCCCAGTTCTACTTCATCTCCAACGCCCTACTGTCTTACCGATATTTCCCATTAACTTACTTCTTTGATCATAGTCTCGCTCTTAGTTATGGTGCATTTTCTCTTTACATCTACACCAAACTTCTGATAATAATTGCACACGTTACGAATCACCCTGTCTTTGACATATTCTACAAAAATACAATTCACTGAATAAGTCCTGAATTTGCAGTGAATAGGTGGATATAACTTTGTCTACTTATCCATTTAATTCGCGCTTTCCAACATTAGTTTCTCTGTGCATAGTCACGCCATAACTACACATCTACAAGTGAAGACTGAAAGGAATGCAACTGAGCTCACCCAGCATCTCAGCCATCTGGCAGCCCAAAACACAACTTGATTAGTTCCACACCATACTTAGACCAAGTAATGTCTAGACACTACGGTATGCCTTAACACCCTACAATGTGAATACTGTCTAAATTATTCTGATAAGCAACTTGAGTATGAAGATCCACTGGAGCTACCTTAATATCGTCACTTCCTTATTTTCGCAACTTTCTAATTTGCTACTCGCGAATGGTACCAACTGTATTACTACAGCCTATCAAGTAATATTGTGTGTTACGCAGCTGATCTTGATTAGTGCTTCTAACTTTACGTCCTTTTCATACTCCCTTTCTCCATCAAACCGGCACGATCGTGGCACCACCAAGCTGCACCGAAAAGAAGCAGATGAGAATGCTCACGGACTAGTAAGATAGAGCGACAAAAGTATCGAATGTACATATTCGCTAAAACACCCCGATTGTATCCTTGTAGAAACGGAATCAATGGATAGCCTCGCATGTCTGCTCATGTTGCAATAGAATTATGATCCGTCCCTTCGTAGGCTTGGTTTCTCGGTATCACGAGAAAATATAACTTACTTTGATTATTATTATTAGAGATGAACGTAAGCACCGTTCAAATCTATAACAGACATTCACGGCATTTGCAATTGTGAAGGAAGTATGACAGACCAATATCTGCAATGTGACATTACGTAGCGCTGCGCTAATTATGTATTCCTTGACTTCTGCATCTATTTAGATCCCTGCAGTAGCTATGAGTGTTTGTGTGCACCAGAGGGAGTTTGGTGTTCAGCACAGCTGCCCTGTTCCACTGGGCAAGCATGTTATGCGGCATCTTTCTTGTAAAGTTTATACGGCGCGAGCAAATCATGAGCGCTATAGGAGCATTGACAATCCTGTTGATTTACTATCATGTGCTAGCTTGAGTACTGTTGTTCGCTTCCACGCATGTGGCTTTTTGTCAAGTTCCAAGGCAAATACTTCATAGACAGCCTTTTGTATCCTCATGGAAGGTATCCGCTACTATTCCCGTTCCGCATGCATAGCACATTGTATCCAATTAATGCCATCTCAGCGGCGATGCGAATGTTTCTTATTCATTTCCGCGATATGGCCAGTTGGAAATAAGGCAACAATATGCCTTACTCGCTTTGTTAGTTGACATGATGTTTGAGGACATAAAGTGTCGAGCACCCACCAGCTACCTAGCCGTAATATTAACGATCAAGGGCTGTTCAATGTTCTTTCTGTGAAGGGTGGTTGCACGTTGCGTGTTGTAAAATCGGTGCCGATCTGTACGATCAACTGCAGAGGACCACTTCCTCGGTCGTCGTCTTTATTTGTGACCCATGTCACGCTGGACTGAGTGTCAATCGCGTTTCGAATGGCCTACCTCCAATCAGTCCAAGTCCCTCATGTTTGCATTCTGTGCAAAAGCAGAAACATTCTCTGCTGCCCCCCAACGACAAGTATATCCCTGCCGGTCGGACTCCAGTGAAGAAGGCAGGTACCGATGCTGCACCACTTGATGGACTGCCTGCACCGAACCCGAGTTTCTCTTCTGCTCAAACCGAAGCAATCAGCGCTACTGCCTCCTTGGCATCTACATGCCTCTCATCACCAACTTCTGGTCCCGTTACCCCCTCTGGTAAGCCGACGGACGTTGACCACCGTAAAGCCCCAACTACCAAGACTTATGCATCTGTAGTGAAGGATTGTGCGCCCCTGTCCTCGCCAGTACGAGTGGCTGAAAGTATGAGCATGACTGATGTCAAGGTGAAAAGCAAACCATTGTCTTCGCAATCGCAGTTGAAGCTAGTTCTAGATAGAGTCGGTCAGCTAGGAAAACTGCTTAAGGAGGGTCCACCTTCACAATTCGCAGAGCCCTGTTAATAACAAATCACCCTAACGTGGCCGTTGCCTAATCATCATAAATGCTCCTGAGTCGTCCAAAACCACTCCAGCTGAAAGGATTATGGATGATCAAGAGTTTCTAAAACGCATGATCTCCTTACTGCTCGATGAAGGTGAGCCAGGAATCAACATCATATCGGCTTTCCGCCTTGGCAAGAAACAGGTGGACTCCTCTAAGGTCCGTCCCTTGAAGATTGTATGTCAAAACGATGATGAAGTCCATCGCATTCTCCGACGAGCTCCGCGTCTTAAAGGAGAACCATTTTTCCTATTACGAGACCTCTCTCCGGAGGACCGAGTAAAAATGATGAAAGCGGTGGATGAACTTAGATGTCGTCGTGATAACGGTGAGACGGGCCTACATATCGTGGATTTTCGCGTGGTTCGAAAAACGCCAAGAACTCGTTGGAGGCCACTCCTTGTAATGCCCGGGCGTTAGAGTTGAAGAATGGACTGCGCGTAATTTCTTCCAATGTGCGCAGTCTCAGAAACAAACTGGACGAAGTTCAGCTTTTTGCCTCCATGAATCGGCCGGATCTTATAGCTTTCACCGAAACCTGGTTGTCCTCGGATATCCTGGACTCGGAGGTGCAGATCCCTGGATACCACCTTTACCGGGCAGACCGCCATGGAGGAAGACCTGGGGGAGGCGTGATTCTCTACTGGAAGACGGACTTCAAGGCCCATCTGGTTGAAGCTACCTGTGGCAGCGATGGCGACTTCGAAACTCTCTGGTGCCATGTTCATGACGGATGCAGATCTAAATAAACGAATAAATAAATAAAGTTTTATTCTCGACCATGCGAGACACACCTTTACAGGCATGATCATGTTTAGCTAACAGTGTGATCAATAATGTACAAAAGTACATGTTTGGCAAAACAATGTATGTAAGTGTATGGGTGTATATACGTATGTAATTGTGTATGAATGTACCTTGTGTCTTTGAACGTGCCGCAGCATTTTTGACTCTTTGTTGTCGTCAGGAATGTGAGCATAAGCGATTGATGTCCTTGGGTTGGATAGCACTTTCTGGATATCCACGGGCCAGTGACTTTATTTTGTGGCGAGTCACATCCGCCACGTCACAGTGTTGATAAGCAGACATTTGTGGCTTTTTATAGGGAGAACGCTTGCCAGGCGAAAACCCACCACGTCCTAGAACACAGCCGCCGAACTATTTGCTGGAACGGGTTAAACCCGAACCACCCAGCTGGCACCACGAGGAGGTTGTTCGGCTAGCCAGCCATGGTCGGTGTAGTCTACAGGGCCCCATTGGGTTCCGGAGCTTGTCTGCTGGACGCGATCAAAATGCATGGTGGAGGCAAGGACTGTTTATTACTGGGTGACTTTAATGCCCCGAGTATCGACTGGGACCAACTGCATTGTGTTCCCGCTTCAAACGTTTGTGATTCCGCTCTTTTAGAGACGGTTATCGAATGTAACTTATTCCAACATGTCACAACGCCTACTCGTATAATTGCAGGAAAAACACCCCATATCCTTGACCTTGTACTCTCACCGGCACAATCAGATGTCACCGACCTAGCCGTTCTCCAGCCCATTGGTAAAAGCGATCACTGTGTCATTACATTCCTTTGGACTCGACGACTTACTTTCCACAACCAAGGTCGCCTCCGCAGAAATTTCTGGTGTGTTTATCCCCAACGCTTACAAACGGCTACCAGTAGTGTGGACTGGAGTATGTCCGAATCCCTGAATTTGGACGATAAGTGGAACTTCTTGCACTCCAAAATGATTTCGCTTGTTGAGCAGGTCGTTCCTGTCTACAAAAGACCTTTTGCCAGGGGTCCTCCATTGATTGATCGAGAACTGAGGTGCCTAATGAACCAAAGACGGAAACTGTGGGTCCGATTCAAGCTCACGCAATCCGGGTCTGACTATTCGGAATATAAAGTAGCCAGGAATATCTGCAACTTGAAAAAAACGAGAGAAACGGCAAAAGTACGAACTCGGTTTGGCTTTGCAATCCAAGACAACGCCCAAGGCACTCTTCTCTTACCTGAAGAGAAGTACCAGAGCAGGAAGTGGTATCCCTGCTCTGTATTCCTTGGCTCATGTGGGTTTGCTTGACGATGATGCTGCGAAAGCCAGTCTCCTGGTCATGCAATATTCGTCTGTTTACTCGATGGAGACGCCGTTTCCCAGTGACGCGATGCCAATACTCCCTTCTTCGTTGGAGCATGTAGAAATGAGCACTGATGTCGTTGCCAAAGGCATTCATGAATTAGATCCGAACTCCTCGCCAGGTCCTGATGGGTTGCATCCGCTGCTCCTCAGGACTGTGGCCGATTACATTGCCGCTCCCGTTTGCCGGATATTTCAACATTCCCTTGAAGTTGGACGGCTCCCGATCGCTTGGAAAGTGGGGATTGTTAAACCCATACACAAAGGAGGGGATCGTCAAAACCCTGCCAAATATCGACCTATCTGTTTAACGTCAACATTGTGCAAGGTAATGGAGAGGATTCTCAAGCGAGCACTTCTTTTCCACCTCGAGAACCTTAACGTCATCTCTTGTGCGCAGCATGGTTTTCGACGGGCGCGCTCCTGTTCCTCGAATCTGCTTGTGGCCCGTGAAAGATGGGCGAAATCATTAGACGCTGGGAAACGTCTGGATGTTATTTTTGTCGACTTCAGCAAGGCCTTTGATAAGGTTCCTCATGAAAGACTCCTTTATAAACTACGATTAATCGGTGTTTCTGGGAATGTTCTCTCTTGGATCGCTGATTTCTTGGATAGCCGGACAATGCGAGTCGGCGTGAACGAGACTTACTCCGCTCCCGTGCTCATGACTAGCGGTGTCCCACAGGGATCGGTCCTGGGCCCAGAACTTTTCAAGATCTTCATCAATGACCTCTCGGCGGAACTTCAGTTGGATTGCTTGGTTTACGCTGATGACTTGAAATTGTGGATGGAGGTATCCTGTCTTGACGAGGCGGACAGATTACAGGCTACACTTGACATGTTACATGAGTGGTCAGTCAAATGGCGATTGCCCATAAATCGCGATAAGTGCTCGGTCCTTCCCATTGGTGCTTCTGAGTCTTTCGGGACGTATCACATCGGTGGGACGTTGCTCAGAACCTCAATCCTAGAAAAAGACCTCGGCGTGTTGGTCTCATCTGATCTACGGACTACACAGGACACGTTACGAAGGGTTGCTGCTGCCAACAGGATGTCCCACGCCATACGACGAGCTTTCTCGCGTTTGACTCCGGATATCTTCCGACTATTGTTTGGTTCCCATGTCCGCCCCATTCTCGAGTACGGACTACCTGCCCTCTTCCCTCTCACCAAGTTCGAATGTGACCTATTTGAGAAGGTGCAACGGCGTACATCGAAGTACATCTTGGAGTTACGGGACTTGTCTTATCCCCGGAGACTTCAGCGGATGAATCTGTTCACCCTGGATTACCGCCGACGTCGCGGTGACCTAATTTTCACCAGGCGCATCCTGAGAGGAGAGATGGGGACGGAGCTGCAGGCGTGCTTTCAATCCAATCCAAACAGTTCAACTCGAGGCCACAACCGGAAACTGTTTAAACCCATAAGACTTCGGATTCATACTGCTCTCGCTCTATCAACTCGCGTAGTCAACGATTGGAATAACTTGCCGAATTATGTGGTCGATACCCAGACGGAGGAATGTTTCAAGCGAATGTTAGACTCTTATCTTTTGAGTACGATGGGTCCTTGCAGCTTCCAGTGTAGCTGTCAAGGTCCCTTGTGGATTACCGCATAACATCGAATCGCGGTCTCCACACAATGATCGGGAAGCGATGGAGCTGACAAAGGATTTCTCCTTCTGCTCTCTACAATCCTATGAACCTATGAACCTATATCGCACTAACAGCGCGTAGGTAATTTGCATCCGTTAGTGTTAAGTGCCAAGGAACTGTTGGCAAGATCCGTTATTGGGAAATTCAGATGCAATCAGTGTAAAGCAGTAGAAATCAAATAGGCACTGAAATCACACACACAGGTGGACACGTTGTGTACCATGCTGGTCTACATGGGAATCCAGTCAAGCCCGGTCTAGACGGTTGCAGTCTTCAAGGTTTCGTCCGTGGCTGCCTGCTTATGGTGTACTCTGAGTGCAGTGGAACAGATTTTATTCACAATTAGTGTTACCCACAGTTACCCTACCATGCGATCCGGGCTAAGCTGGAAATCAGAGTGTACTGATCGAAGTAGTGCTGAACCGGGCACAATGATTTCACTCTTCCACGGAACTAACAGACACAGATCCAGGATACTGGTTCTGCTACAATTTCAGAGACTGCGCACACAACGTCAGTCGTGATTGCGCAATCCTAAGTTCAACTACAACCATGTGTAAATTAGTTATAATTTTGAGACAATTAACAGCTCCTTCATAAAACATGATGCATGGTACAAGATTCTTAAATACTTTAGTCCCGGTATGCTTATTTAGTTTACATATCATGAAATGTTTATCTCCCCTTTTGGCACTATATCAATAAATTTCCGTTAGCTGAGGTTTTGTATTTGTATATTCTGTAGCGTTGCTTGCCATGCAATTTATTCTTGTCAAATCTTTCTGGGATCATGCTTGTTTCACTTTGCGCATCTTTGACATTACAAATTCATCTTGTTTGTCACTCCCTGACTACCTCTCCTGTTGTCTATCTCGTCGGTTCGTTGAAAACGGCCAGTATCAAAAGAGCAAGAAAGAACAACATTTCGACGGGATACTCTGAATTCAGCTATTCCGCGTATTTTTGTCAGCCGTTGACATATACTTAGTGGATTGAATAGATTGCATGCAGCGACCATCAGGTTGTAATATACATCACGTGCATTCATGTAGCCGTTACATGAATGACGATTTTGTCGTTCTACACGCTGCCGATCAAGCAGAACATTTACTGTTCGCGCTAAGCAACTGTTACCCAGCAATCGAATTTACTTTTGAGAACGATTCTTATAACGTCTTCCAAATTTAGAGGTTCGCTTAAAAGAAATCCATTTAGTGTCCTGTGAATGGCAAACGAGCTCCGATTCGTACCACCTTTGCGATAGCTAGCCAGCCATGCTCAGAGGAAGCGTTTACATGTGAGCTGCAACGCGTCTCCTCTACAGTACGTGAAAATGGACGTCCGGATATGTTCCTAGTAAAGTACCCAAACGGGGACGCAGTAACCGGGAACGGACGAGTGTCCGACGTCCCTAAGAAACAGTGTTCATAATGATGCCATTCAAAGGAGACTAAAATGGCAGGAGATTCAGACATCGCCTCCGTCATTCGATAACATTAGTGGTACGCTGCTGAGCATGTGGTTTGGCACCAAGTTAAAACGTTGCTGTTTAAATGCACCCTGGACATGACAGACACTTGCGCCTCACTATATGCGCTGCCTGCGTATTGAGCTCTTGCAAGCACTGTAAATGTATTGTAAGCGTGAGTTGT
Organism: Dicrocoelium dendriticum; assembly: GCA_944474145.2. Taxonomy (NCBI): domain Eukaryota; kingdom Metazoa; phylum Platyhelminthes; class Trematoda; order Plagiorchiida; family Dicrocoeliidae; genus Dicrocoelium; species Dicrocoelium dendriticum. Next base: position 62,995,016 of record OX104062.1, on the reverse strand, counting down.
GGAGCCAATGTCATCTTCCAACGAGGTTTCAGGATCTCACTGTCTTCTGCTGACAACATGTATCCGCGTCGCTTGCACGTCAGCAGAAATGTATGTGACTGCGTGCAAAAATGGCTGTTTGCTTGGCTGCCTGCAAGAGTTGTCCATGTCAGGGTTAGCGTGCGCGGATCTCGCTGTAAACTATTCACAACAAGCTGCAAAGACGTCGGCAAACGAAAGAACAGCGTTTGGTTGGTTTCCGTATTTACCTGAATTACCCGAGTTAACTTCGTGCGCCCCACTACTTATTGGCCCTGCCGTGCTGTCTTGGGCGATTAGGTGGCATTGTGAAATACGGCAGTCTTTATGGCAAAGTGCTGTGCTTCGTTGTCCAGTGATGCGATTGACGAAGCCTCGAAGCTAGCAGTCAAGTCACTGGATGTAATAGAGAGGTTCCATCTGCATTCATAATCATGCAAATGGTTCCATTTTATGAGCCGCTTGTGACTTCCAGACTGGTATGGATCACCGGCCGGGAGTACCTGTGTCCAATTCATACGTTGTTATTGGTATTCCATTAGGGGACAAATAGCCTCGGCTCCGCCAGAATTCAATTTGAACGAGCGTTTGGTTTATCTCGATGCACAGTGTACATTTTACAATCTGTAATGACTTTCCAAAATTCCGTCGCAGTCACAGAGTCTATGAACTGAAGGAGTACGCGACAACTGCGTTGATAACCATGTGATCATAAGAAGTCACTTTTATACTTCTTCGCTTCAGCTCATCCGCAATGCAACGAAAATGAGCAGCCACGTGGGGTATATGATCAGCAGGCTTATGGGAGCACAGTTTTAAGTCTTTGGTTTCACACTTCATGTAAACCGCCACAGTGATATTATGAGACAAGGTGGTATAACGCGCTCGTGTGGTTGACTTTATGGAGTTTGCCAAGAGATAATACAGTAGAAATTTCATGATAAATGTATATATATATATATATATATATATATATATAAAACGAAAGAACCGCGGCCATTTAAGCTTCCTACATACTCGGCAGATGCCAAATATACTCAGCCGTTATTTCCGTAATTTATTCACATGCCCAGATAAGCCCAGCGCCAAGTCAACCGCAATGTATCTTTGATACAACAACCCTTCCTTGCACAAGGTATACCGGCGATTTTGGACGACAAACTACCCTAGCCGCAAGGTTATTAGCAATGGACTCTTTCCCAATGCTCTCACACATTTTACCGCTCAACTAACCTGCGATTACATTGACCCACACAACAGTGACGCAAACGCTGATTCCACCATTTATGGTATGTTCTAATTACTTTTGATTGACGCCAGAGGGATTATCAACAAACGGTATTTCCTAAGCATGTTGCATATTTAAACAAGCTGCAAGCAAGCCTCGTTACCGGAACATCGTATCCCACTGATATACTAGAGTTTAATCCAATTATCCCCCTTTAACACCTTTTTCGTAAAGATCGCTGTAAAAGAAACGGTAGGAGATACCTCATACAACCATCACAAATATACAGCTGAATGGTTTGAACATCCACCTCTGGAAAATATCCCTGATTCTATCTGGTTCTCCGTCTAAGGAGCCTCGGTTTACTTGCATCTATCCGCAACCCGCCAAATTCATTGACCATGAATGTTGTGTGTATTGTCCCAGCTTTCGCTTTGGCATCGGAATAGACGCACAAACAAAGCATAATTGTAGGTGTTTTCAACGAACCGAAGATACACTGGTCTTCCAGGATATTCTTGTCTTCACACTGAGCCTTCATTTATTCAGTCAATTGGTTGAACACAATGGGTTACTATATCAACTAGGTTGACGAACACATTAGACGTGCTGTTTACATTAAATATGGCCAACGTACAGCGAGAGGTTTCAGAAAACATCCATGGAAGTGACGGCAACCTGATACTATTAATCTTCATCGTTAACATGGCCACCAAACAGTTACCTCCTTCCTACTACACGAGCCGCAGTATGAACTGGAAACCCTTCCGTCTAATAATCCGGTCCTGCGATTAACATGCCTGCTTTATCTCAAGCGATGCGCACACAGCCGTGGAGCACTGCTAGCATTAATTTCAGCTATCCACCTGAAACCGCTGGAAGCGTTCTGGCAACCCATTACGGTACTTACAGAGATCCACAAAATATAATTATCGAGACAATTTCTTGGGGATGTAGACCAAAGACATTTTGATACCCTCCATCTCGGTGAGAAGGAGACAGTCAACAGAGCGCTAGAAGTCCTCAGTGGGTTATGGGGTTCACGACGGAACGCTTACACTGCGCGGTATTATTTCTCCACCTTGCGTCAAAATTATGATGAAGATATCATTGCTCTTATTGCGCGGATTAAACAAACCCTATCAGTATGTCGGTATAGTGAAATCCCAGCCGCGAAGTTCGAAGAGTTCATGGCTTCACTGTGCTTGATATTCGGTATCCGTAAGAAATAGGGTTGTAAAAGGTTGTTGTCGGAAGAAGAGACGACCATGAGCAGTGAGAATGCCTGTAATATTGTTCGACAGCTGGAGAATATCCATAAATGGTGTGATGGAGGATGAATGCTGGTGATTGGAAATGCTGTGATGCCGATCGAACGTCACAGGCCAGACCGATAGTGAGTGAGCATGTTACCGGAAGGAGGTTGTTCATCCAGTTAGGAAATATTTGTCCCGTGATCGCGTCCAATCTGCAACCATCTACTGCAACCATCCACTGCCTGGCTTTGCAGTGTTCCGCGCTGACCGCTCGATTGTCCGTCAAAGGGTGGTGTAGCATTTTATGTGAGTTATCATATCAACGTATTGAAGACCAGGGTTTTTCAGTCTCTCGACAAATCTGTTGTGGCTCTCGCGGTCATGATTTGCGCTTCCTCGGTTCAGGTTACGGTCGCGTTAGTGTATAGAAGCCCTATATGTACCTCAAATGGAATCATTGACTTTTTACGCACTCACTCTGTGAACAAGTGTCTGGTGCTGGGAAACTTCAACCTCTCAGAGTTTTGTTGGGATGACCTATCTTGCAGTTCAGCGATGGGTTCGTTCGTTGGAGAACTGCTGGATTTGACGCTGCAGGTACCACTACACCAGTTCGTGGACCTCCCCACTAGGTACATGAGAAATCAGCAGCCGTCCATTGTAGATCTTGTTTTTGCTAAGTTACTTGACTTCGTAAATGATATTACTTACGCTCGTCTCTTGACACCAGCGATCATATTTGCTTGTCTTTCCAATGTATCCTTATCAGGCCTTGCCAAAATACTATCAGTTCGTATCCGAACATTTGGGCCGCGAACTTCCAGGTGATGCAGGATAAAGCTAGGTCATCGCCTTGGGTGATATCTGAGACCGACACTGTTCACATAGACTGGGAAAAACTTAAGGCTTACCTCGTAGACATTTCCGCACCTCACATCCCACTGATGAAAAGAAGGGAATCGAGAGCGCAGCCACTTTGGATAGATTCGGCAGGGAAGGGCCTGCTAAAAAAGCGGTCCAGATGCTGGCGAGCTTATCGAACAGCACCGTCGAACAGCACATTTGACAAGCATCGGTTGTTTCGCAAGGAGTGCAAGCTACATCCTTAGATTGGCCCGGCTTCAGTACGTAAAGATCTTAGCTGATACTTCCTCGACAAATCCCAAGCGATTCTTCGCCTAGGTTAAAAAGCGCAGTGATGCAAACTCACCTATACCACCGTTGGTTCGAAAAGATGGGACCCATGCTTATATCGACTATGGCAAGGCATGCATGCTTAGTGAGCAGTACTCAAGCGTCTTTGTCCGCGAAACAAATGCGCCATGCAGAGTACTAGCTTCAAGAGTCCCTGAGGACTGCTGTCTGGAGGAAATTCTTGGAACTGCGGCTAAATTTCTCCGGTTGCCAAGAGAGGTGAACCCAACTAAGGCTTCCGGGCCAGATTCTGTTCATTCAAAATTGTTGCAAGAATTAACAGTGGAACTCAGTGTACCTCTGACTTGTGTGTCTCAAAATTCACTCAACAGTTGTGTCTGCCTACCGCATGGAAGGAGGCTGTTGTTTGCCCGATTTTCAAGTGCGGCGACAAAGACCTACCGGTTAATTACAGACATGCCAGCTTGACTAGCGTGGTCGTTAAGTTGCTGGAAAGGTTAGTACGTGATACAGTGTAGAATCATTTAAATATCTTTAACGTGCTTATCGTCTATCAACATGGTTTTCGTAAAGCATTTTCGTGTCAAACGAACTTGCTGGTAGCATTTGAGAGTTGGGTTAAAGCCGTAATCAGTGGACATGCAAGAGGATGTGGGGTTCATTGATTTCACCAAGGCTTTTGACACTGTCCCCCATTCGCGGCTCTCACTAAAGTTGAGGTCATATAGAATATCTGGTCTCACTCTCCAGTGGGTGTCAACTTTCTGAATGGACGGGAACAGTGTATTCGCGTGGGAAGCAGTCCTTCGTTACGACAAGCTGTCCTAAGCGGCTTTCCACAAGGCTCTCTGCTAGGTCCCCTACTGTTCCCAGTCTACCTGAATCACTTGTCGGAGGAACTTGAAGTACCATCGCTCCTAATTGCTGATGACTTAAAGATCTGGGAGGTCGATGATATCCCTGGAGGTCCTGTGGCTCTTCAACGGGCTCTGGATAAACTCTGCGAGTCGTCTGTCTTGTGGTTGCTGCCCATAAACCGGACAAAGTGTTCAGTGCATCGTAACGGGGCATCTGATTCCTCCAAAACTTATGTGCTCGATGGGAGTGAATTCTTCACATGACTTATCAGGTGGGTCTAGGTGTCGTCCACTTTTCTACACTACACTCTGGAGACAACTGGAAGAAGACGGTTTGTAAAGGGTTCCGGATGTTGTGGTTTATCCGTCGTTTTCTCGGGGCTCTGACCGATTATGTGTTTGTGAAGCTCTTCTCAGTGATTTTGCGACCCCACCTAGAATATTGCGTCCAGACCTATCCACCAAGCCTTGTCCGCGACGAAATGGCACTAGTAAGAGTGTTGCATGTCGGTACTAGGTTGGTCGAGGGATTACGAGTACAAACCTACCCCGAACGCCTACTTAGTTTGGGGATGCATTCAATGCACTATCGAAGGATTAGAGGGAAACTAATTCTAACCTCCCGTATTTTGACTTGGAAGGTTGGTCATGATTTGTCCTGGCTATTTAGTCCTGCTAGATTAGCTGGTCTCCGCAAGCGTTGTATGAAGCTGGACAAACTGCGGTCCGATCGAGTTAGAGCGGAGACAAGGTTATCGCGTCGAGCTCTGGAACTTGATTCCAGAAAATGTTGTCAAGGAAGCTACGGTTAAGGGGTTTGAGCGTCAACTAGATAGTCTTGGGTGGCAACACGAAACCTTTTCCTGACTAATTCCCATCTTCATACTTGGATTCTATTTTCTGTAATTTCCGTCACTATTGGTATTATCCTTTTCTCTTAACTGATTTCTCTTACACCTTACATTCTATTTTTCTTTCTCTCTTACTTATTTCATGTAACTGGCATGGCATGGACAACTAATGTAAGGAAGGTGGGCATTAGATTGGTAGACCAGGGTGTTTTTCGGGTGTTTTCTTTTTAGATCTATCAAGATTCGGAGCACCCCTATCAACTCCTGGATCGATGACCCGCTCAAGAAAATGCACGCGGGATTCATCCTATCGTTCCAGTCCCACTTGAACTGAAACTTGACCGGCAATTACAACGTGCTTCCTGAGAAAACGACCTCGGGTTTATCGCGCAGGAAGACCTAGGTTGCTCGAGATAGGCTGTAAAGGCATCCAAAACTTCCAGTAAACACCTTAAACTTTTACGGAGGGCTTTCGGGAATTTTGATCCATCAATCTTTCCGCAAATTCTGAGCGCCTACGTGACAGCTCACGTGGAAAATGCGATCCACTCCTGGCCTCCCTGGCGCAATCGCGACGTCGACGTACTTTAAGCTCTAGAGCTCAGAGCGACCAAACTAGTTAGAGCATTGTTTCCTCTCTCCTACGAACGCTGAATGCAATCCGTGAAATTATACAGTGGTGAATATCGACGGCAGCGAGGCGACTTAATCCTGGTTTACTTAATACTGACAAACCCAACTCACCCAGGTCACAATCTGTTGCAGTTGAGTTAATATGTCAACCTGAGAGGCCATCAGTTCAAACTAGCAACTCACCACAGTCCACTTGATTGTCGACGAAACGTTTTCTCCTTCCGTGTATGCCGTACCTGTAATGCCCTTCTGACTCACCTTATCTTCACCCCTACATTGAGGCTTTTCAAAAATGCCTTGATAAAACGCTTTCAAACTTGTATTATATGATATAGTCCGTTCCAATTGGAAAACGAAATAACGCATACCTAAACTTTCACCATCTACACCGACCATAAGCCCCTCATCTTCGCCTTTAACAGCACCCGACAAAATACCACTACTGCAAATACTAAGAATAATACTTATTATTATTATTATTATTAATCATTATTATTATAGGTGTGTTTCTCATAGCGTGAGAAACTGTGGCCATATTTGGTACAGATTATGTTTTACAGGATGTCTCATGCTCATGCGTGAACGATAGACAGTTGTGTGATTTTCGTTGCTTTTGCCTTTACAAGGTTTTGTATTTACTCACAGGTATGTTTCAACACAACGTGCACTAGAGAATGTTAACAGCACTACGGTTGGATCGCACTGCGTGATTGTTTCACTCATTATATGTTGTCTAGCCTTTCTGGGTACGAATCATCAAGTGATCTCTCCCAAGAGAACAAGCTCATAATCGTGTTCAAATCTAGGGATTGGTGAGCATAACATGAAAGGCCCTGGCGTTCTTACACGATGTGATTTTGACTAGGAGCTTATTCAGTAAGAAATCATGTCTGATAAGAAAATAGTTCGACCGCAAATTTACCCTGCACCTGGATACACTCAGGGTAATCTTCTTATTGCGCAACTCCTTCCTTGAACTATGCTGTGGTTCTTGGAAGGTCAAATACCAATGGGCGTTTTGGTGAATCGTGTTTCATAGAAGCATTCGGTTATGTCTCAATTTTCTTAGCCAAAGTAGATCGAGCTGAAATGGTTGGCAGCATTCACAATAGCCCTTACTGGACGTTTTCCCTAGTAGACGTTCGGTAAATGACATTTGTATACCTTAAGAGATATTCCGTCAGATTTTCTCTTGCTGACACAAATGATACCGTGATATTCCAATATGGGGCGAGTGAGGATTTTGAAGAGTTCTACGCTGGCTGAGGTTATGTGGGTCTTATGTAAGATAAATAAAATAAGTAAATAGTATATTCCTCGATGATTCGAGGTGCAGTCTAACTATCTGGTCTGATCAATGCGTACAACAGGATAGCAAAATATAATCAACTACTTCACGCTTTCACAATGGATCCAAAACAGGTACTAAAGAAACCGGCAGGATTAAGTTATTAAAGAAATCAAAAACCAGGAACAATCACAAATGCAGATTTAAAGAAGTGTCTAGTTAAAGTAATACGGCCACTCGTGGAACCATCCCCAACGCACCTGCTTCCATGCAACGTATTCCCTCGAAAAGTTTCGCCCGCACTTCCATGCAATACCTAGCCGCGTGCCGGTGTCGCATAGTAGCATATGAGCCATCACCTGTTTGTCATATGTTCTGTTATTTTTAGGACTGCTTTTATCCATGTATTATGAGTGATGAAACCTCAGCCCACTCCGTCATGTGGATCATTTAATTATGTCACTTTTTTATACGCCAGTCAATATGTGGCAATGTGCCTTGCATAGGCGAAGTCTTTTATAATCTGGAAGCTATAATTAGTCACCAAAGGAGTTGAGCCCAGTCATGGCGAACAAGAAAATAAGGAAGAATGTAGAAAAGAAGAATTATGTGAAAGAGGTACTGTATCGTTAAGGTAAAAAAATAGGCAGGTATGTTTTTTACCTCAGCGTAAATATCGATCCAGCCAATCAAACGATCAAAGTTTGTGCGGTGACAACCGGAGACGGATAACTGAACGAGTTGCCTATAGGCAAGTCATATAGGGAATCCGTTATAGCCATCACTGAAATCAAGTATATGTTTATGGACCGTTAACTCCAGAACAGAAGGGGAAATGATTAGCACTGCAGAAAAATGTAGCGAAGGGGGTCGCAGAACAATATCACGAATTAATCAATTTGTGGGGAAAATTGCAAAAATGGTTCCTGACTCCACACCAGTAAATAATTTTGCTCTCGGTTTTAAACAGAAGACAGTTGGTATGAAGTAAGTTTGAAAGGAGTAAAACCGCATAGGAGGTAGCAATATAGAATAGCATAAGAAGCGGTTTGTAGCAGCTCATCCTAGCTGATCATGCTTGGTCTGGTGCGTTCGAGTCGATGTTCTCCGGTATCATACATGATCCGACCCTTCTTCATACAGCTTTTCATCATCAAGTTGAATGTTTAAGATCCATTTCGCTCTGTCCGTTGACAGACAAACCTTTATCATTCGTTTGAACATGCCAAAATGTTCAATACATCTAATCTCTCTTGGCAGCTTATTCCATATAGCGCCATACCTAAGAAGGTAGAAATTTCTCCTTAGGTTGGTCTTGAATTTAGGTACGTAGAATATGCATTCACTATCTCGCAGTTCATAAATGGTGTTTTCCCGAAAGTGCACTTGATAGGTTCCAGCATATGGTTTCCGCCACGCGATTTTGTGGAGGAAGCACAGATTTAATTGCATTCATCAAAACCTTAGAGTTTCAAGATTCAACTGCTTGCACCTATCTCGGTATGAAAGAACGGTTGAGCAGCCAAATATGCGCTACGTAAAGACGTGTTAGACGTTTTCAATGACCCTCAAACCACCATTTCGCAAGTTGCTGAAGGTTGCACAGCAATATACAAGCAAAGGCCTGATACTGATTTTGAAAGCAATTAGTCTGGTTTCATTCAAGTTTAGCAGATGGCATATGAGCCCGACCGAGTGTTTAGCCTTTTTCACGATATGATTTGTATGTTCGCTAAAATTTAACGAATTAGAATATCTTAAACCTAAGTCACGAACAGACTGCCAGATGGGAATGACTTCGTCATGAAGCCTGAAAACTTCTGCTGCTATCTGACATCCATAGGCTAGAATACTGCACTTCGATGTTGCAAGTGTCATCTGCCCCATATCACCCCATCTCTCAATGGCTTTCAAGTCGCCTTGGATTTTGTTAAATCCAGCGGTACGCTGAAAACCTTGGAACGTGTATACCAACTTTAAATCATCAGCAAACAAACAAGGCTTCCCAAATTGTGTAACAGAAACGAGGTCATTTATATACAGTAGGAAGAGTAATGGACCTATGACACTGCCCTGTACCACTCAACTTGTAACCAGATGAGGTGAAGAGATGTAACCATTGATATCCACAACTTGCGACCGTCCTACTAGGTACGATTGGATCCAAGAGTTAAGCGGATTTGTAACACCGTACTTACTTAATTTATATAACAGCTTTTTTGTGTGGGACTCTGTCAAAAGCCTTTTGCATGTCGAGGAAGATGACAGTGCACTGAAGATCTGAGTCAATTGCTTCAGTGAGATGCTTAAGGAAGTCAACTTGACAGATAACACACGATCGAGACTTCAGAAAGCCAAGCTGTGAAGGTGAGTGTTGTGCGATATTAGGAACGAAACCAAATGTTCCTTAACAATTCTCTCTAGCATGCGTGAGAGAATGGCTGTGTGACTAATGGGCGATAGTTCCGGATGTCAGTTTCCGACCCGGACTTATGTCGCGGTATAACCGTAGCCGTTTTCCAACATTCGGGGTATTGACCAGACTGGAGAGACAAAGAGAAGATATCTAATACTATAAGAGGGATATCATCTCCACCGTGTTTGACCAAAGCAGAAGAGATCCCATCGGGGCCAGGTCTGTAGGATGGTCGTAGACAAGTAATCATACGTTTTATCATAGCAACACTAAGCTCGATCGCTGGGACTTGTTCAGAGAAATGAAACGAGGTTGAAAATTCCAGGGTTTCTTTTTCAAGATTAATGGATCTAGCAAAGTATGAGTTAAAGGCTTCCGCCATGGCAATTGGGGAATCAATGCAATCACCTTCAGGCATGACGATGTGGGAGGGTAGGTCAGTTTTGCCACCTCTCCTTTCCCTCAGTAATGCAGTCACCAGTTGACGTGTATTACTACTATTTACAGCCCCTTGTTCTTCCTGCATGAGATGAATTCGATGTTTCATGTCCGTCTCAATTATAAGGCGTTGGAGTCTCAATCATACACTAAAGTCGTGAGTACGTTCAAATGTTCGAGTTAGCACTAGTATTTTCCGCTTGTCCTTTGCATTGTTAGCGTACTTAGAAGAGGCTCTCCTAGTATCACAGGAGGTAAGTATGCTTAAGCACATAGTCACGTTGTCATAGAACATATCGGAAGCTCCCATAATATCTGACGAAAGAAAGAAATGATCCCTATCTTGGACCTCATTGCACGAGTGTTAATGGCAGTCATCCATCTTTTACATGAGGTAAAAGCTATCTATTGTATATGCTATAGCCAAGCGTGAATTCTGGGGTAACAAAGGTCGCTAAGGTCAAGTGATTTACTTATTAAAGTCAACAAACATGCCACTGTTTCAGATGCAACAAATGCTGCAAACCAACCGGATGTAAGAGTGCTCAGTTATTCAAATTCCGCCAAGGGTAGATCGTCCTTCAGTAATCGACCGCTCCGTGCACAGGTATCCCTGAAGTCAACTCCGTGGTGTCCCGTTATGCCGCAAGTTCCAACAGGCGCACACGCACAAATACGGCCATACAAAGAGATTTGCGTGCTTTCGATAGAAGGCGATTCACAATGAGGCTTGAGAGCTCTTTTTCAACCAAGGCAGTGTACGAAGATGTAATTGCTTCTAGTCGAATTATTCAGCTACTGACAGGGTTGATTTAGGTCTCCTGAAGTAGACCTAACAATAAGCTTTCCGATAATTTCAAAAACCTTGATGAAGGTAGAAAAGTGGTGCATTCGTAGGCGACCAACAACGCTGCAACACAGCCAGAATTGAAAACCGGCGTTAGACGTTGATCCGTTAATAGTAGCCTAGAGAAAGTTTGCGCAGTGGGTAGACCTGATCGAGCCCGATTGAATGAGTGTACCCAGACCGATAAGCAAAAAATTTTGAATCCGAAAACTTGAAAAGTCAGGAGCAACGAAAATTTTCCGACCAGCATGTCACGTCACGTCACACTATTAGCTATTGATTTTCTGACCCTGGGTAGCTACTATTCCACTTGTTCCGAAATGATGAAAGTGCCAGAATACCTGATTCTAATGTCGTGACTAGACAGCTCTACACAAGCTTTTCGCCGTTGAGTGTAATTGATCCCTCAGGTATCGAACAGCCGCTAGATTCTTCACCGAGAACTTCATCATCCAGGTGTCACACCATTACTCAAGGAAGTGGATGTCTTCCTGCATGAGCAGTAGTGTATCCAGAAGTTCAGCCAGTCAGAATTTGAAGACTATCATTGTTTTATCTGCAAATGAGGCAATCATGCCATGTCTGATAACCGCAATGATGTTATTGGCGTAGATCAGGAACAGTAACGGACCAAGTACACTCCCTTGAATAACACCACCAGTGATTGGACGTGGTAAAGAGTGGTGGTCGGCTATGATAACTACCTGAGAACGGTCGCTCAGATATGATAATAGCCAACATATGGGTGAATCCTGTATTCCAAAGAAAACAAACATTTTCAGCAGCCCTTTGTGGGGCACTCGATCGAATGCTTTTTCCATGCCTAGGAACAGAAGTATAATTGCATATCCTAATAGAATCCGAAACACGGTTTAGGTAATTTAACTGGCAAGTTATGCACGACCGTTTGTCCAAGAAACCATGCTGCAACCTGTCGATCGGCTCCAGCGAATTGATGAATTCCATCACACTATTCTTACCAGCTTCTCTACTATGCTGGCGGCTACATGGGTGTGATGGATTGACCGGTAATTATAAATTTCTTATTTGGTGTCACCTGTGTGACCTGGGACGATGAGGGATGTTTTCTAATAGTCTGGAAAGTAATTTGATTCCGACGAAAGGGTAAACATGTTCAACAACAGCAACGGCATGTCAGGCCCTCCGAGTTTTATGACGGCAGGTGGAATACCATCGGAATCCAGATGGAAAACTTTTTGATGGAATTCATTACATGTATAGTACTGATAGCAAATTCAATGTTACACAGGGCGTTGGTTGTTTGCACCCCAATGCATATATTTAACGAGGTCGTCTCCAGGCTCATGAAGGTAACGAAAAATGAGCCAAACACTTCGCCGTTGTCGGCTGGATCATGGAATGACTGTCCGTCTGCATTAGCCAGTCCATCGATCAAGGGGGAGGGGATACAACGTACTCGAATGTTTTCGTTTGGGTTACTGCAGCTGTACGCGGATTGGTTAACACTCACATCGGCCAGCCAATCTTCGGACACATTCTCCAGTGCTCGCAAAGCAAGTTCCGTGAGTCTTGTACCTCCCAAAATTAATTAATAAATCACCTGCTGTTCAGACGTCCTCTGCTTGTTGTGATTACGTGTCCCAGAAGCGTCCGTTACATGTTTAACTGTACTAGGTTTTAAGAACAGCTGTGGTCTGATGGACCCGATGGTAGAAGTTGTCCACGGCACTGCACACTTGTTAGAGAGCAAGCATGCGTCCCAATCGGGAGATCGGATTAATGGTTGAAATTGCTTCCAGTTCAACCTATAGGTTGCACCTAAACTTTGTCACGCAGTTCACTGCTGACATGCGTCATGTTTCAGGTGTCGACAATCCCGTCGCTGACGCTCCCTTACGCGTCAACCTCTCTCTCCAGTCTTTGCTTACCGTCGACCTTGCCGCCATGGCATCGGCCCAGCCTCAAGATGAAGATATACAACATACTCTGTAGTCCGCTTCGCTGCAAGTGCAAGCTGTTCCTCTCCAAACGACGGAAGGAACCATACGCTGTGACCCTTCCATTGGTTGTCCTAGACACCTCGTGCCCGTCTCCTTCAGACGCACAGTCTTCGACGCATTGTACTCACTATCACGTTCCGAAATCCGTCCATCTTTGAAACTGGTCACAGAAGGTTAGGTTTGGTCACCCGTAAACAAGGATGTTCGTATCTGGGCGCGCGTCTACCTTCAATATCAGCGCGCCAAAAAACATCGTCACACCAGCAGTCCTCTTGGCTTATTTCCTGCCCCGGACTCTCGGTTCTCGCATGTACACTTAGACCTGGTAGATCCATTGCATCCTTCACGCGCATTCGTGCACATTCTTACATGTGTCGACCGCTTCACCAGATGGCCAGAAGTCATTCCCGTAACAGACTGCACACCTGGGAGTGTTAACTGGGCCTTCTTGAACCGGTGGGTCTCACACTACGGATACTCATCCACCATTACGACTGACCGAGGAACGTCTTTCGAATCTTCACAATCTGATACGTTCTGCAACTTTTTAGACTGTCACCGCATTCATACCATAGCGTATCACCTAGCAGCCAACGGGTTAGTTGAACGGTTCCATAGTCAGCTAAGAGCCTCGTTGTGCGCCTCCTCCGACCCTAACTAAAGCGAGAAGGTTTCGCTCGTACTCTTAGGCATTCGCAGCAGCATCAAACCTGACTTGCGATGTGCAAGAACAGAGCTGGTTTACTGCACAATGATAAAGTTGCCTGGAGAACTCGTTTCCCCCTTCTCCATTGTCGGATACACCTCTGCCCAACTGCGTCCCCCCTCGCTCAGCACATACATATAATTCGCCCGACTCCGCCACGTGAGCAGACTAGAGACGTGCTGATGCACAGCGGACTCTATCTGCACTCACATCCTCCTCCCCAATGACGCGACGACGCGCCATCTCCAGCCTCCCTAGACTGGCCATTTCAGAGTTCTGCAACGGACTCCGAAACATGTACCCTTAGACCAGAATGGTCAGCGAACAATAGTGGTACTACTTTTTCACAAAGGTGCTTTCGCGAGTGCCGTGCTATACAATTCCTCGCCCTTGTTGTTACGCTTCCTACTTTTGTAACCTGTAAAATACATTTTGGGTTCAGTTGCCTCCAACTTCTCTTCTGTTCCCTATTTGACACCTCTCTTGCGTGTAGACTAGTTTCTTGGGTGCCACCCAACACTGCTGTGTGTCGTGGCTAGGAAAGTTTACATACTTGGTGCTGATCTATGATTGTGCGCATAGTCCAAATAATGCCACTCTAAAATTGTGTGACAAAATTCGGGCGGTTCATTGGGACATTCCGGCATTCTCTGAAAGGAATCCGGGTGGAAACAGCACAAGCCACTTTGATAGACCACCCCAAGACTAAACAGCCATGTGTAAGGTATCTCCAACAGCCTTCTACTTGCATGTTGGTTTACATTAGTTTCAGATATTAACCTCTGTGACAGTTATGGCAACGAGATGCAGCGGCTTGGGATGCGTAAGACCGGGTTTTATCCTGTTAAGATGGATTGCAGATCACATGCTCAGTGTACTCATTGGTTCCGAAGGAGAACATAGCACTGCGATGTTATTTGGACATAGTTTCGCGCATCAAGAATTGCAGGTTGAGTCCACAATGATAGCTTCGTCGTTAATTGTCCCATGCTTAACTTGAAACAAAACACCGATTGTAGCGGGTAAAGTTTGTTACGTTCTCATCATCGTATGTAAGTAAGGAATCGTGGTTTGTCAATTCGGGGCAAGTTTAACCTTTGTCATTCGCAACTGTGACTTGTATATGTGGTTGTACACTTCACCATTCTATAGTATTACATAATGTCCTATCTCTATGTAAGTTCACCTCCGTCAGTGTCTGGCTTGATAGCTGCTGGCACGCACAGCATTAGATTTAGCGTACATTGACGGTTGTGCATATTGAACTGTGAGAGCGACACAAATCTAATCTTATGGGTTGAGGAATTGAAGGTTCCAAGCTATCTAGTGTACTCACGCAAAGCGAATAGAAAAGTCTGTGACTCGAAATAGCCGAATTGTGGAATGCGCTGTATGGCCACAATGCCTGGTATGTAGCAGCGCTCCCTCCCCAAACAAAGATGAGTACACATAGTGACGACACGATTACACATAATAGAAACCCTATGGATGTCCACACGAAGACGGCCCAATTGGTTAGAACAACAACCCAATTAAAAATGGGTAAACCTGATGACGGCCTACTTGCATATAACACAAACATAAACAACCAAAACAAGTCAGAATGATGACGGCTTGCTTGTTTTAAGCCACCTCCGAATATAGCCAGATGAGACTTAGGGGTGTTGATTAAACCTTTCGCAAGATTACCCCACATGGAAGTAGGTCTTCAGGAGACGGGACCATGGGTAGCGGTTTCCAGTTAAATCTACACTTATTCTTACTCTCAAACCCTCCATCTTTTACTACTTTTGAATGATAGAACACGCCTAACACTCTATTGAGTTCATGGTAGAACTCGAACAACTTACTTCAAAATGTGATTGCGTTTTACAAAATGATCAGGCCACTTAGTCGGTCTGTGTCTCGCAAGGTCGAGAAATATACAGTTTATTCATGTATTTAATTATCTCGACACTGTGAGTTGCGCATTTGCAACTGGGCACCCGGAGTCACATACGAACTTGCGCACAAAAATGCAAATGGTGGCGTTAGATTAATACTTATCAATTAGCCAGCACTCCTCAAACGGCCAAGTGAAAACAAGTGAACTCCCACAGGATTCATAACGTCCACATATAAATAGATAAATAAATAAGGGGTATATTTCTGGGTGATTCGAGGTGCAGTCCAACTATGTGGTCTGATCAATGAGTACAACAGGATCGCAAAAAATAATCAACTACATCACGCTTTTTACAACTGATCCAAAACAGGTATTAAGTAATTGGCAGGATTACGGTATTAAATAAATTAAAAAAACAGGAAAAATAACCTATGCAGATTTAAACAGATGCCAAGTTAAAGTAATATGGCCACTCGTGGAACCATCCCCTGCTTCCATGCAAGGTATTCCCTCGAAAGGTTTCGCCCGCACTTCCATGCAATACCTGGCCGCGTGCCGCTGTGGCATAGTAGCAAATGAGCCATCACCTGTTTCTCATATGTTCTGTTATTTTTAGGACTGCTTTTATCCATGTATTATGAGTGATGAAACCTCAGCCCACTCCGTCATGTGGATCATTTAATTATGTCACTTTTTTATACGCCAGTCAATATGTGGCAATGTGCCTTGCATAGGCGAAGTCTTTTATAATCTGGAAGCTATAATTAGTCACCACAGGAGATGAGCCCAGTCGTGGCCAACAAGAAAATAAGGAAGAATGTAGAAAAGAAGAATTATGTGAAAGAGGTACTGTATCGTTAAGGTAAAATAATAGGCAGGTACGTTTTTTACCTCAGCGTAAATATGGATCCAGCCAATCAAACGATCAAAGTTTGTGCGGTGACAACCGGAGACGGATAACTGAACGAGTTGCCTATAGGCAAGTCATATAGGGAATCCGTTATAGCCATCACTGAAATCAAGTATATGCTTATGGACTGTTAACTCCAGAACAGAAGGGGAAATGATTAGCACTGCAGAAAAATGTAGCGAAGGGGGTCGCAGAACAATATTACGAATTAATCAATTTGTGGGGAAAATTGAAAAAATGGTCCCTGACTCCACACCAGTAAATAATTTTGCTCTCGGTTTTAAACAGAAGACAATTGGTATGAAGTAAGTTTGAAAGGAGTAAAACCGCGTAGGAGGTAGCAATATAGAATAGCATAAGAAGTGGTTTGTAGCAGCTCATCCTAGCTGATCATGTTTTCTCGGGTGCATTCGAGTCGATGTTCTCCGATATCATACATGATCCGGCCCTTCTTCATACAGCTTTTCATCATCAAGTTGAATGTTTAAGATCCATTTCGCTCTGTCCGTTGACAGACAAACCTTTATCATTTGTATGAACATGCCAAAATGTTCAATACATCTAATCACTTTAGGCAGCTTATTCCAAATGGAGCCATACCTAAGAAGATAGAAATTTCTCCTTAGACTGCACTTGAATTTAGGTAAATAAAATATGCATTCATTATCTCACAGTTCATAAATGGTGTTTTCCCGAAAGTGCAATTGATATGTTCCAGCATATGGTTTCCGCCACGCAAGTTTGTGGAGGAAGCACAGGTTTAATTGCATTCTTCCTAACCACAGATGTTCTAGATTCAACTACTTGCAGCCATCTCTTTAAGACATAGCGGTTGAACAGTCACATATGCGCTTTGTAAAGGCGCCTTGGACGTTGTCAATGACTCTCAAGCCATCCTTTCGCATAGCAATATGCAAGCAAAACCCTGATACTGATTTTGAAAGCAATTAGTCTGGTTTATTTCAAGTTTAGCAGGTGGCATATAAGCCCGACCGACTGCTTAGCCTTTTACACGATATATAAATAAATAAATAAATAAATGATATATTTCTCGACATGCGAGACACAGGCAGACTACGAGCCTGATCATGTGGTACAACAAAGTCGGGTAGTGCACAAATAAAAGTGGGTGGACGTACAGTAACGTGAAATGCTAGATTTTTGTCCGACGTTGTTCGATTCAGATTGTACAAGTTTCACTGGTAACTGACAACCTCAGGAATATACATGTTTTTTACAGAAAAGGAGAAGAATTTTCGGAGGAAATAGTAAGATAGCTCCAGCAGTTGTCGGAGATCAAAATGGGAAAACTGGTAATGCGAAATAATTTTGTATGGTACTGGGAAATGTTGTATGTACGCATGGTATTTTTCAGGGAGGGAGAGAAGACTGTACGCAAAGTAAAGTAAGTTAACCGTCGTTCCAACTGTTCAGCTGTGTGCGGTAAGAGGAGAAGCTGATTTCGATGAGGGGATTTGTTCAGAGTGAATGTAAGCGTGGAAGATCATGGTAGGTTTTCGGAAGGTGTTATCAAATGGATTCAGTCCAGAAGCAGAAGGATTAAATCAACATTGATTTCGCTGAGCACGTAACACAGCAGCTCGTACCTAGGGGAGGGGTCCAGGGGAAAAGATAAGTAGAAGATAATTAGCATTGCAGAACAAACGCAAAATAATTTGCTCGAGAGGAACTCTAGGGCACATTTCCGTCTTGGTGAGTGTGAACTTCATTGTTAATCAGGATATTTTGCCTTTAGAAAACACGTTATTGCTACTGATAAATTTGGGGAGGGCAGTAAGATCGGGCAACAGCAGAATAAAAAGATCCCCTGATATTGATACTATATCCATCTTGCTCCTATTTCGTATGGGGATTCACTTGTCAAGGTAGGTTGCAATATACCGATCGCTGTTTCGACGTTTAGAAAGGAATGTATAACGTGTCGGAACTTCATCCCTGACTGGATTGCACGTATCTCAGATGGAAGCCTGTTCCACAATATGGAGTATCGATTTAGGAAAAAGTTGTCAGACAGTTTCGTTCGTGATCTTTTCACTTTTACTTTATTGTGATTGCTATTTCGGGTGCGATAATTTGATAATTCTGCTCGTTGTACCGATGGGCGTGAAGAATGTATTTTTTGGGTAATTGTGTCAAAGAAGATGAAAAGGTTAAGTTTCATTCTTCGCAGCCACAGTGGATCAAGTTTTAAGGCAACGCAACGATCCATGTAAGATAGGGTGGAGGAATAGCCTAGAAGACGCTTAGTAAATGATCGTTGAACACGTTCCAATGCCATACGATCACTCACTCTAGAATTACAGTAGGTGATGGAGCCATATTCAAGCAGCGGGCGCGTTTTTATTCTATACATGGTGTTAATGGATTCTTTTAAGTTAAATGTTTTGAACAAAAGCCCAATGCTTCGGCGGGCTTGAGCTGCGGTGTGTCCTGCGTGTTCGGAAAAGTTAAGGGTGCTCGAGTAGTGGATCCCTAGGTCACGGATGGTGTGGCAGTGAGACAATGGTTTACCATCTATAGTTAGCGAACCTGGTGTGATGTCACATCTGTAGGATACCACGTGGCATTTATCAGTAGAGAATGTCATCATCCATTTGGAACTCCATGAGTCTAGTGTACGTAAGTCACGCTGGATTTCGCTAAGCGTATCACTGACCTCAGTTGGATTAAAAGTGTAAACAATTTTGATGTCATCGGCAAACAGGAAAGGTTTGCCGGAAGCAAAGACATCAAAAATATCATTTACGTAAAGTAGGAATAAAAAGGGTCCCAGAACACTACCTTGTATCACACCACTGGTGACAGGCTTTGGCGTGCTTGTTTCGTGCTCGATCTGAACAACCTGGGTTCTATTAGTTAGGTAAGAATCAAACCATGAAAGCAGAGGGTTGTCTATGCCATATGCAGTTAGTTTGGATAAGAGGTGGTTATGAGGGACACGATCAAATGCTTTGTGCATATCTAGGTAGATGACTATCGCTGATGAATCGTCATCGAGCGAAGTAGTCAGGAGACTGAGAAAGTCTATCTGACATGTTATGCAGGATCGCGTGCTTAGGAAGCCGTGTTGTGAGGTGTTGATAATATTTCGCGACATCATGAAGTCCACAGTTTTGGACTTTATGTGACGCTCTATCATTTTTGAGAGGATAGAAGTATGGCTTATTGGGCGGTAGTTGCTCATTTCATGCACAGAGCCTGACTTGTAGCGAGGAATGACTACAGCCGTCTTCCACTGTGATGGCACGGTACCGGTGTTCATGGATAGAGAAAAAAGATTCAAAAGTAATACAGGGAAGTCAGATCCACCGTATTTTATAAGTGTTGGTGGTAATTTATCAGGTCCGGCATACCATGATGACTTCGTAGAGGTGATAAGCCGATTTATATCACGAAGTTCAAAATCAACTGTGCAGATCTTGTCATCAGTAAGCAGAGGGATAATGTGCGACGGAGCCGCAGCAGCGGTGTTAAAAGTAGAACAAAAGTAATTATTGAAATCCCTGCTTATTTTAGCTGGATTGTTAGTTATTTGGTTACCAGAAATCAGGATGGATGGGGTTTCTGTATTCTTGTTTCTATATTTCATCAGCTTGGTGAGTTCTAGGTTTTTGTTCATGCTATTTAGCGCCCGTCTTTCTACGTCCATAAGGCTGATATGCCGAAGTCTGTCAAGTTGAGCAAGGATCTTTTGTTGTAGCAATACTAGGGAGAAGTCATTTGTTTTCAAGTAGTAATTTCGGAGTCGTGCAAGTTTGCGTGAAAAAATTTCGGGGATGGACTCTAATTTTATTTTTTTGGAATGACGGCAATAATTCAGTGGTATTAGAGCATCTAGACACATCTCAATGTTCTTGTAGAACTCATCGGCTGCCACTTGTGGATCATTGGTTAGGAAGAAATTTTCCCAGTGCAAGGATCTCAGAAGGGCGGAAAGCGATTCCATGTGTAACAAATTGTATGGTCGGTAGAGGACGGCAGGTTTAGTCTGGGTAGGATCAGAAAATGGCTTATCGAAGGTGAGTTGGACCATCTTGTGATCGCTTCCAGGGAAATTGTCTAGAACAACAGCAGAAACGTTGGATAGGCCTAGTGTAAGGAATAAATCGAGAGTGTGGTTTCCCCTGGTGGGTGAATGGACATGTTGTGTCCATCCATATATATGTAAAGAAGACATCAGTCTCGAATATTTAGTAGGTGCGGCGCACGATCTCCAGTCAATATCAGGCATATTGAAATCTCCTCCTAATACTTTACATTTAACTGGTAATTCTGCTAAGTAGCAAAACAAGCGTTCTAATGTTCGTAAGTCATCCGTACTGGGATTCGGAGGGGAGTAAATGCAACCCAAAACCATCGAGGTTCTACCTAGAGTAACATGTGCAATTATGCTGTCAATATCGCTGTCTTGAAGGGAAGCGCACAGCAGTGATGCTTGGAAGTTATTTGATATGTAAATGATGCAACCGCCACCAGGTGCTGAGGTTCGACACGCAAGAAAACTATGATATTGATCAATGTGATAGCAAGACTGCGGAGTTTCGCTTGTGAACCATGTCTCTGTAGCTAGGATAAAGTCAGGTTGAAAGAGAGACACCATGGAGCGAAGAGTGGGCATCTTATTTCGAAGTGAGCGAGCATTGAAGAGAAGCGATTTGGTGGATTGTGACTGGATATGTAAACACGCTAACTGGTTGAATAAGTTGGGGTAAATATCTGACGATGTGTCATCATAAGTTGAGGTGGAAGGAGTGGGGTAATTTTGAGCTGGAATGGAAATGGATGATGATAGGGCAGGAATAACTACCAAATTTAAGTCTGAATACTTTTGAGAAAGTTCAGAAAAAGGTTGAAGGCTTGTTGGGGAGGGATGACACTGAGTTTCCTCCCCAGGTCTACAAAAAAAGACTGATCATTCAGTGGCAAATGGTGGCGTTAGATTAATACTTATCAATTAGCCAGCACTCCTCAAACGGCCAAGTGAAAACAAGTGAACTCCCACAGGATTCATAACGTCCACATATAAATAGATAAATAAATAAGGGGTATATTCCTCGGTGATTCGAGGTGCAGTCCAACTATGCGGTCTGATCAATGTGTACAACAGGATCGCAAAAAATAATCAACTACTTCACGCTTTTTACAATGGATCCAAAACAGGTATTAAGTAATTGACAAGATTACGGTATTACAGAAATTTAAAAGAAAACCAGGAACAATAACTAATGCAGAATTAAACAGATGTCCAGTTAAAGTAATACGGCCACTCGTGGAAACATCCCCAACGCACCTGCTTCCATGCAACGTATTCCCTCGAAAGATTTCGCCCGCACTTCCATGCAATAACGGGCCGGGTGCCGGTGTGGCATAGTGCCATATGAGCCACCACCTGTTTATCATATGTTCTGTTCTTTTTAGGGCTGCTTTTATCCATGTATTATGAGCGCCGAAGCCTCAACCCAGTCCGTCATGCGGATCATTAAATTATGTCACTTTTTATACGCCAGTCAGTTGGTGGTAATTGGTCTTGCATAAGTAAAGTCTTTTATAATCTGGAAGCCATAATCCGTCACCACATTAGATGAGACCAGTCGTGGCCAATAAGGAAATAAGGAAGAATGTAGAAAAGAAGAATTATGTGAAAAAGATACTGTATCGTTAAGGTAAAAAAATAGGCAGGTACGTTTTTTACCTCAGCGTAAATATGGATCCAGCCAATCAAACGATCAAAGTTTGTGCGGTGACAACCGGAGACGGATAACTGAACGAGTTGCCTATACGCAAGTCATATAGGGAATCCGTTATAGCCATCACTGAAATCAAGTATATGTTTATGGACTGTTAACTCCAGAACAGAAGGGGAAATGATTAGCACTGCAGAACAAATGTAGTGAAAGGTGTCACAGAACAATATCACGAATTAATCAATTTGTGGGGAAAATTGCGAAAATAGTTCCTGACTCCACACCAGTAAATAATTTTGCTCTCGGTTTTAAACAGAAGACAGTTGGTATGTATTAAGCTTAAAAGGAGTAAAACCGCATAGTAGGTAGCAATATAGAATAGCATAAGAAGCGGTTTGTAGCAGCTCATCCTAGCTGATCATGCTTGGTCTGGTGCGTTCGAGTCGATGTTCTCCTGTGTCATACATGATCCGACCCTTCTTCATACAGCTTTTCATCAGCAAGTTGCATTTTAAAGCTCCGTTTCACTCTGTCCGTTGACAAATAAGCCTTTGTCGTTTTCTTGAACATGCAAAAATCTTCAATACATCTAATCTCTTTTGGCAGCTTATTTCATATGGAGCCATACCTAAGAAGGTAGAAATTTCTCCTTAGGTTGGTCTTGGATTTATGTAAGTAGAATATACATTCACTATCTCGCAGTTCATAAATGGTATTATTCCGAAACTGCAATTGATAGGTTCCAATATATGCTTTCCGCCACGCGAGTTTGTGGAGGAAGCACAGATGTAATTGCATTCTTCGTAACCGCAGATGTTCAAAATTCAACTGTTTGCACCTATCTGTGTACGAAAGAGCGGTTGAACAGCCAAATATGCTCTTCGGAAAGGCGCGTTGAACGTTGTCAATGACTCTCAAGCCACCCTTTCGCAAGTTACTGAAGGTAGCACGGCAATATATAAGCAAAGGCCTGCTACTGATTTTGAAAGCAATTAGTCTGGTTTCTTTCAAGGTTAGCAGGTCGCATATGAGCCCGACCGACTGCTTGGCCTTTTTCACGATATGATTTGTTTGTTCGCTAAAGTTTAACAAACTAGAATATCTTAAACCTAAGTCAAGAACAGATTGGCTGATGGGAATAACTTCGTCATGAAGCCTGAACACTTTTGCTGCTATCTGACATCCATACGCTAACATACTACACTTGATAAAATATCGTAGTACGCAACGACATCTCCTAGAACGCTCTGGGTTCATGCCATATATTAACAAATCTAATGCTGAGGAGTAGAGTAGTTTTCAACGTTATCGGTTTAACCGTCATGTGAAATAGGAATTGGTGAGAGAAATTCAGTTGTATTGATTATAACCTTCCTGCCCATACTTTTCATCCCCTGAGTCTGTCAGACAATAAAAATGGAAAATTGAACGCAAATATAAATTGGCTGTTGTCCGCCCGAAAACACTGCACTACTATGGCGCGTTTCGATGTTATTACATCTCATCAGATAGAGTTAGCAGGCATCGAACACGGGACCATCGGGATATTAGTTGTGACAGCTACCCCTAAGCCACCGGGTCACGGTCAACGCTTGGCACAACGGTATAATGATGGTATAATGACCCTCAACATCGAAAATAGAACATGTTTAATCATACGTGTGCGTATTCCTAACGGTCTGAGTCAAATTCATGTTGCGACGTGCCATTGGGAACTTCACTTGAAACCCTGGGTGTGCTCTTGACGTGAACCAGGTGGTGGGCATCCGAACTAACGCTGCTGGGTAATGTTTCAAGGGATGATGTAGAAAGTCATGACCCATACCGTGATCTCTTCCATCTCTCCGCATGACTTGACCACTTGGCTGAAAAACCAGGGTAAGTGACGACACATTTTCGTACTTACCATATTCGGTCAATATCGGATAATTTTTGGAACAGTCAGATACAACAGCAATGCGTCATAAGTTCTTCCGAGCGTAGGCTGTAGGATTTTGATCGATAGAGACCGCCTAGAAGTAATGTGCACAGATATGTGCGAAACACTTAATTACTAGCTTCCCTGTGTTGCAGAATTAATTCCTCCATGGACAAGTGTTTATTCTGCAAATGCAACGCAACGAAAATTACAGCATGTTTGGCAAGCCGAACTCCTCCATATAAACTGTATGTTCAAGCCCATAACTAACGAGCCTTCTGAGTCGAGCAGATTCCTCTTTTGACTCAATTACACAAACGGCGAATAACACACGAATGTCGGCCAATCCGTGCCCAGTAATTGAACCGCTTACGTCCGTCACCCTTTGACTGTCTTGCTCTCTCGTTTAGTCCACTCGTTCAATCTGGTATGATAATCCCAACACCTCAATTTTTGTGTCCTTAAGTCTCCATATTGCCAATCCGCACCCTCTTTGCTGTATCTCCGACCGTGGTCTTACCCCACGCCATAGGGCGCTCCACTCCCAATCCACATTATTGTCTCCGGTGTCGCCTTAAATGCACTCGATTACTTCTGAACGTTTTCCCTCTAACATTTCTTTCGCATGACCTGACACTGACCCTCACAGTCCTCACCCCTTTCTTCCAGCACACTTGGCTATGGGTGGTTGGTTGAACCCACGCTTCCTCACCCATTGCACCACGGCCGTACTACCGTTTCTGAGTGGGCATTCGTCTTCTCAGATTGTTTTGGAATCTCTCATGCTGTGGCGAAAATGAGCGCAACAGTGTGGCAGATGCCGGCATCGGAATTCGTATCCTTCGACTGTATAGGCGCTGCATTGGGCTTAAAGCGATATCCGTTGGAGTGTTGAGATTATCCAGTAATATAAATAGATAAATAAATAAATGGTTTAACTCCTCGACGGTGCGAGGCACAGAGCAAGTGAGTGGTCATATCAACGTGTACAACATGATCACATAATATAGTTAATTTTACGTGTTTTGTTCAGTGATTCCCATATGAGACGCTTGAAGTGAGTTGCAGTTTGAAAATAGTAGAGAGATTACGAAACTGAGAACAATAATAAATGTCGATTTCACAGAAAGTTCAAGCAAAGTAATACGGTCATCCATGGAACTGTCTCCAGGGGACTTGCTTCAATGCAGGGTATTTCCATGCTCCCATTTGCTCCATGCCGGTGCGGCAATATAGGAAATAGTCCATCAAAATGGGTATCAAATGTTTCTAAGGGCTGTTTTATGCATAGATTATGGGCGATGAAGCCTTATGCCCGTTCCGCCAGTAGATCTAGGCTTTGATAACTAGCATTCGATATACTTCACTGTCGACTCCGCCCTTCCTTTCGATTGACTGTGATATGTGCTGCTTTGCTAGTTAAGGAATTCCTACTTGGTTGCAAAGGCCCGGCACGCAGCGCTGGTAAACTGGGGTCCATTTTCGGAGACTATCTCCTCTGGAATGCTGTGCCGCGCGAACAGACACCTGAGCTTGTTGGTTACTCTCTCTGTGGTCTTAATGGAGAGTGAATCGATTTCACTAGATTAATCCACTCTGAGTAATATTCTTTCCCGCTAGCCCTGGGTAAATTCACTGCCACCTTCTGTCACGGTCGATCAGAGACATCATGCAGCATCATTGGTTCCCTCGTCTGCCGGATTTCGTTTGAACGGCACGTCCCAAAATGCGATATATGATTGGTGGTTTGACCCGTCATTTCCAGCCAAAAGTTCACTTCACTTGCTCGATTAATGGCCTAGTTCGCACCCGGGCGAGCACGATAAACCTATTTTAACATTTATCCTCGGAGCGATGACGCAATCAGGATACAGCTTCCCTTGAACAGCAAACTATCATAGACAGGGAATTCATTCCGAAAATTTAAGTAGTGTGTCGGTTCCTTTGGCAGCTGCTTCTTCGTTTCTGGCCACCAATTTCGAATAACATCTCGCAAAGCTGAAAACGTTACATCTTCTGTGAGGCGCCTCATTACATTCAGGCGATCTTCCGTCACTGCCAGATGTTGTATTACGTTTACTGCTTTGACCTCTTCCGGAGTATGATCGGCTACCGGCAGATGTGCTATTGACAGCATATCCACGATGAACATCTTTGCAGCAGGCATGTACAAAATATCCACGTCGTACTTTTGAAGCCGGATAAGCATACGCGGAAGGCAACAAAGAATGACGTGTAGCGATTTACTGCTTATACACACAAGCAGTTTGTGGTAGATTCACACAGTTGGCTTTTTTCCGAAATTATAAGCCTTGAGACGACCCAAGGCATCAACTACTTCGAGCAGCTCCTTCTCAATCTGTGCATATCGCTACTCGGTTATGGTGAGTATTTGATTGCGCATATCCAAAGGTTCTCCATTCTGTAAAAGAATAGCACCTACTGCGTCCTGGCTACTGTCACAGTGTACTTCCAAAGACTGCAATGGATCGTAATAGCCGAGCACAGGTGCGTTGCTGTTACGATGCTTAATGGTTGCAAACGTGGTTTCCTGTTCCAATCTCCAACACTACCTTACTGTTTTGTAAGTTAACTTCCTGATCGACGTCATGATATTAACGAGTCTTGCCATAAAACGGCTCAAATAATTCACCATACCGTTTAAACTATGAATTACATTCACATCGTCAGGTGGCGGATTCGCATGAATTGCCTTAATCTTTCCCGCAACGACCCCGATCCGCACAGGCCCATAGCACATGTCCGTAGAAAATCACCTCTTTCTGCATTTTAATATTCTCATGTTTAAGCCTGATGTTCTTGTGCATACCACACAGTAAGAAATAATGGACATTACCGTCATGCTCTTCCGGCGTCTAGCAGTAGATCAGAACATCGGCCGCCACTCACGTTACACCATCTAAATCGTCTAAAACTTGCACCAATCGTTTTGGAAAATTTCACCCTAAACCTGCGAACCAAATGGTAAATGCATCCAACGATAACACACGAACGGTGTTGCAAAATTAGTACGGAAACTGGATTCTCCACCTAGAACACCTGCCAGAATGCGGAAGACAGGTCTACATTCGCGAAATACTTAGTTTTAGCCAGGAACGACAAAATGTCTTCTAAACTCGGTAGTGCATAATGCTGTCTGCGCAAGGCCTCATTCAACGGTTTCGGATAAATGCACACGCGTAATTCTCCCGTTCTCTTCCTAATGACGGCGACCTGACTAACCCAGTCGGTTGTGTCGTCGAGTTCGGCAATCACACCCTCTCTCATTAATTTGCTCAATTCAGCTGATAACCTATCACACAGAGTAAATGAAACTTTTCTAGGGGGTAGTGCAGTTGATCGTATCAAAGGATCTAACGAAGTGTGAGTGGTCCCCTCAAATTTTTCCACACCTACCCCAAACACAGACGGATAATATCGGTTTCTCCCTGGCAAGCATGCATGAAACCATCATGATTAGAAATACCAAAACCGAGAGACTGGATAGAATCAATGCTGAGAATCGGCGTCAGCTCCTTCTCCACGAGCAAAAACTTCAATCGACGCGAGGCTCCGTCGCTTAGGTTAACCACCTCGATTGTAGTTGAGCCCTTCGGAGGATGTATGGAACCATTCCACATACGCAGGTAATTTGGATCGGATCGCATTCACACTCAGTGACAATGCATCCTTGGTAGAATGTTGACAGTAGCTCCCGTGTCTAACTGGAATCGAACGGCTTCGCTTTCAACCAAAAGACTTACGTAGACATCTTTTTGTGATACTCCCGAGACACATTGCTGGTAGAATGTTCTGTGTCTGTGGCTGGCTTGTCACGAACGAGCGCATCCACCCTGGTTGATTGGCAGCAGCGAGTAAAGTGGCTCCATTTTCTACATTTGGCGCATTTCCGTCCCTGCGCTCGACACTCTTTGCGGGTGCTTGGGTATCCCGCAGCACAAAGTTTGCAGATCTTCTGCCTCACTTTGGTAGCCTTCGGTGGTTTGCCTCCGGAAGTGGTACACCTTCCTGCGTCATTTGCGAGATTCATTTATTAGTATTGGTAGGTGGTCGAGGACTCACTGTTGCAGGTATCGATGCACTGCTGGAGCGATAAGTGGCGTTGTCGAAAAGGCCGCTTTGCCATACTTTCAGCATTGATTCCTGGATCAATCCGACTGCGTATGAGACTGCGGCCCATACATTTACAGAAATTGTAGAGTCGGGCCAAAATCTTCAGCATCGATAGATTCATTTGGGCCTCTGCTTCGCTTAAGATAATGTAGCGCAGCTAGGTTTCATTGGTTTGGTCTTCACAAAATTCACTGAAATTTTCAATGACCATTTCCAAATTATTTGGATTTTCGTCTCTGTCTTATTGCAGTCTCTAGCACACGACGCACATCATCCCCGGCTGCGTGTCAAAACCTAACCAAGCGATATGGCATCGGTTGCTCGTCCAAACGTACTATAATACAGAAATCCATCCATTTGCTTTTCCATAGACGCCAATTACTTCCCAAGTTCCGTTCATCCATGTTCAATGGGCATGCATTTGCACAACCAGTGGTGATCCAATCAGCATCTAAGTGCGGCCGGTGGGGTTCAGCTTGATCTTCTCTGACCACTAGTTGCAGAATTTATTTCTTCATGGGCAAGCCTTTATTCGGCAAATACAGCTCAGCGAAACTTTTGGCTTGTTTGGCATACCAAATTCTTCGATAAACGTTGCAGGTTCACATCCATAACTAACGAGCCTACTGAGTCTATGAGGTTCTTTTTTTGACTCAGTTAAGCAAACGTCGGCCAACCCGTGCCAAATAAGCAAATCGGTTACGCCTGTCCCCCAGTGATTGTCTTGCTCGCTCAGTTGTTCCATCCGTCCACTCTGGTGTGACAGTTACATCATCCATTTTATCCAAGAATTTGACGTTGTTGGTGTCCACTTCTTGAAATCCCTGTCGGATCCAGCCTACTCGCCTACAAACAGCTGTCGGTGACGACAAAAACAAGAGTACCGCAAGTGTGATACCAAGACCAATGGCACATAAAGGAGAACTGCTAACTTCTTACAATGCTACTACAACCTTTATACCTTCGAAGCAGGTGTCAGAAGAGGAGTACACATGATGCGGAAGGAGTACCAAGTGGCATATGTGGCATCAATCTTGGAAAAAGCAGTGAACCAGTATCACTTAACGAAACCTATGGGTAAAACAATCACGTTATTTAAAACGAACAATTCAAAGCATCCATTGACTGATCGAGACTGTTATATCAGACCCTGCGATTTCTTCCACCCATTAACGGTAGTGAGGGCGCGAACTAGCAGCAACAATGTTCAAGGTTCTTGCCATAGATAAAAGATATCGACGCCCAAAGGTAAAAGCCGATCCGAGCACTGGAAGCGTCCGACCGGACAAGGCCAATAGGGACGGAACAAATGGGGAACGATTCAAATGCACAAAAAGAACAGGAACCAGCAGTGTTAGCGCCTGGATGGAACTGTGATCCTTGCCTAATGGTCACGACCCTAAATGGTCAACGAGATTGACGAAAGCGTGCATTAAGACAAATGTCAGTGAATTAGCACAACGAACAAAAGTCCGCAATTGTGGACGCCTACACAAGCACACCTACGATTGTATCCCATCTGTAACAGGGATAATATGTGCCTAAATCTCCAATGCAAAATTGCTGATTGCATTTTGTTAGGGGTATCATCCCAATAATCGAATGCTCATCCTTTCCTCCAAGTGGTTCTTAGCTATGGAGTATCTGACAAACGACCATCACGCATTGCTGACAGCACTGAGGTGTCATGGTTAGAACGATTGGTTGAGTCGAATTTTCGCACGTTTGTAGATACGGCCCTAAGCTTTGGCATGCCGGTGAATGGGTTTTCCCGAATATCAAAGGTAAATTGGTGCATACAGTCCCAGGTAGCGAGGACTCGGTCGAGGCTGATTTAAAGCAGACGCTTCGCCTCGTGATTACATCCATGGTACGAAAATACGAAGCACGTGTCACATTAGCCACTTTGGTAGAGCAAAAAGCTCACTAGCAGTTTCAGAAAGGTTATAAATACATAAACTGTGTATTTATCGGCATTGCAAGACACAGCTTACTACATGGTATGATCATTTTGTACAATATAATCGGGTAGTGAATATAATCGTCCGAGTTTTACAAGTTATCCCAACAGAGTGTTCGATCATTTAAAAGTAACAAAAGATGGAATAGATAAGAGCAGGAATACATGTAGGTATAGTCAGCAGTTCATGTTAAGTAATACCGTCATCCATAGAACAGTCTCCTGGATACATGCTTCCATACTGGGTAATTCTTTGAAAGCTTCCGTCTGCACTTCCAGCAAATGGTTCGGTCGCAGTGTTCCAGGACGTGGTGGGTTTTCGCCTGGCAAGCGTTCTCCCTATAAAAAGCCACAGATGTCCGTTTAACAACACTGTGACGTGGCGGACGCGACTCGCCACTAAATAAAGTCATTGCCCCTTGCTTTATCTTGGTGAAGCATTGTATTCCAGAAACTTTGTGCTGTAATTCTGGGGAGCGTATGAAGTAAGCAATCAGTCACAGGCTCCCAATGGGCGTGATTCCCTGAATTCTCCCCGCTGTTTTGCGGACAGGCTATTCATCCAAAGACTCGGGGGTGATGTCCCCTAAGTCAACACCCTACTTCGGCTTGGGCAACCGGGTAGTATCTCACCCTCTGACGAAACCATGAACTTTAATGTGTTGTGTTTTCTGTTACAAGTTATGTACATTCTTTTGGGTCACATCGTTTCTTTTGGCTGTATGTCTACTCGTAGACTGTTGCATACACATATTTATATTTATTTATTTATTTATTTATTTATTTATTTGCAGCAGTGCCCCATGCTGAGGCTGACGTCGCATTCATGATGCTTCTTCACCGCAGTTGGGCTAAACCAACTTACACTTAAACTAGGTCTTTTTAATGCGGATGAAATTCTGTCAACGCCAGCGGACCTAATAATCATAACGGAATCATGGCTGTCCGGCGATATCACCGACAGTGAAATTCAACTTCTTCACATGTCAGCCCTCCGTTCCGATGGAGCAACCCCGTGGTGGCGTCGCCCTGTACTACGGCTCCTCCCTCGGTTGCACCATCCTGGCAGACTCTGCTTTGCAGTCTCCTGACATCATATGGTACGAAGTCGCACTAATTGCCAAACACTCCTGCTGTCTTGATATTATTTATGGTCCCCCTAACAACTCCTCCGAGAATATCGCAAATCGCTTGCACGATATCCACTTCATTCTATCCCTTAGATACACACACCTTCTTAGCAGGGGCGATTTCAATCTACCCGGTCTATTTTGTTCCGTTCCGACGACTGACTCCTTTGCATCAAGCCTGATTGAGCTTCTTCACACGGCTCCGGTGTACAACCATACCTGCCAGCCAACCAGATTCCGACCCAACAACCAACAATCTCTCCTGGACCACATCCCCACCAACAAAGAACGTGCAGATACCCGCGCAGCCTTGTGCCACATTCAGGAAGATCTATCGGCACTTGAATCCTGGTGCAAACTGTGGCAGATGTCCGTTTCCCTGGACAAGTGTGATATTCTGTCGTACAAATGCGAAGTTCCACCACGCAGTCTATTATTACAAGGCACGTTTATAGCACAGTGCAAAGTGATTCGCGACTTGGGTGTGCGGTATTCCACTACCTTCAACTTTTCGGAACATTGTGACTTCCAAGTTTCGAAAACCGTGAAGACTATTGGCTATATCTGTCATAAATTTCAACTCACAGAATCTCGTATCTGGCTTTACAAAACATATGTGTTACCTGGCATGGAATACTGCTCACTACTACAGTCGAATCTGCGGAAATCTGACCAGCATGCTCTTGAGAGGGTACAGCGACGCTTTACAAAGAAGCTGTGCGGATATTCCTCCAAGATGACCTACAGAGAGCGCAGTGAAAACTTGGACTTGACCCACTTTGGCTACGGATAATGAAGATGAACTTGTGTTTCCTGTACAGAATAATTCACCATCACATGCACAATTATGCTAACTGTGTCCATATGGCCGTTAACACTAGATACGAGCTACGAAACAAGGAGACAACGGTCATGATTCCAAAGTTCAATACGCGAATTAGGGAGCGTTTCTTCTTACTACACTGCTCAAAGCTTTGGAACAAACTTCCAAGAGCTATCAGAACTTGTTGCACATTGCGTTTGTTTAAGCTTTCGGTAAAAGATTATTTAACCGTTCAAAATGTGATAATAATGTTTCGAACAGCACAGTCCTTAGATAGCGCTTTTGAGAACGGAGTTAATGGTGCCTGAAAATGCATATGGTCAAGTGCAAATGTGGTGTATTTTGTTGGCCCGCAGCACTTTATTCTCCCTTTTTTCGTGTGCCATCAACTCTCATGTGACTGCTAAAAACTTGTCAGACGATAGAACAAGAGGAATGTAAATATTTTGGACCGCTTCGCGCTGCACAAATTTTCATTTTGTGCTCACATTTTTTTTAAATTTATTATACCATGATTTGAAACTGCTGTACCATTATTTGATTCCTCCCTTGTGGGAACGGCTTCTCGCATCGTCGAGCCATATACAATTTATTTATTTATTTATTTGATGATTGAGCACGTTGAATATGATGTCCCATTGGGACTCAGTGATTACCGCATCCTCTGTTACGAATTTGATGTTTTGCTGAAAAGCCTGCAGGCACGCTGACTTACACGAAAAGCTGGACTGATTAAGAAAAGTTAAGCACTCTCATTTCCGCAAACAACTAGTTACCGGAACCTCACTTGAGCGCCGACAACACGTGGTCAAAGTTCTGCACTACTCTAAGCAAACCATGCTCCTTAACCACGACCTGCAAACAGGTTTCCACAGGGAAGAAACGCTACACGCCCTTCCGAATTCGGACCGGGATGTGCATTGCCCACATGGACACGGTATGGAGAACCCATCGTTCCTGACCAACAGCTACTAACAAGGAAGCCTACCGACTTCTACGGAATCATTGTGTCCAGCTTATAAGCAAAGCGAAAAGTGAGCAACAGCGTCCGCTTCTGAGCAGATTTGCTGGCAAACCCAAAACCCTTTATAGTCACGTCAACCTCCTTCGGTATCACTGCGCTGACGAGACTCACAGAGCTCACACAATCAGCGAACGGGGCCCCAGAATTAACGCGTTAACATTACGTATCTGCTTTTTCTGTTCCATCTGCCTAAACAATGAAGCAACATTCTTGCTTCTCAGTTTCAATGTCCCTGACAACTGTTCAGATCAATCCGGACAAGATCCTGGCGAAGCTTAAATCCCTGCGGTTAACATTCTCTCCAGACGCAGACGGTTTCCACCAAGGCTCCTGCAAACATGTGCTGTAGCTCTAGCTTTACCTCTAGCGGAGCTGTTCACCCATTTCTTCTCGCCTGGCGAAGTCCCTAAAGATTGGAAATACGGTGCAATTACGCCAATCTACAAAGGCCGCACGCGGTAGGACACCGTCAACAACCGACTGATAACACTCCTCTCTACGATTTCCAAAGTGATTGAATCGATCATCACCGAGGCTTTAATGGCTCAGCTTGAGGCTCAGCAACTGCTTTCCGATTACCAACATGGCTTCCGACGGCGACGGTCATGCCTGAGTAACCTGCTACTCGCACGGGATAGCTGGAAGACTGCGGCTGACACTTGCCTGGAAACGCAAGTCATCTGCTTAGATTTCCCCAAGTCTTTTGACAGACTCCACCATTCCATCCTAATGCATAAGCTATTGTTCTACCGTATGTCTGTGGTCTTAATGAACAGGATACGCAACTACCTCCAACACCGTACAGTCGAAGTGCACGTCGACAGAGTCCTATCCTCCCGTTACCATGCGACAAGCGGAGTTCCACAGCGATCTGTTCTTGGGCCGGAATTCTTCCTATCCTTCATCGATGATATCCCAACACAAATAGTCCTCGATGCTGCTCTACACCGACGACGAGAAGCTGTGGCCCCCGATTAATGCTCCAGACGATACCCGCGCACTTCAGAGAGACCTCAACCGTCTGCACCAGTGCTCACTGGAAAACAACCTCCCGTCTAACTGCGAAATGTCACGTCCTCTCCACCCGCCCTTCCGCTTTTCCAATATGCTTCCTGGGAGAGTCTGCTCTCCAGGTCTCGTCAGCTGAAAGAGATTTGGGTGTCATCACCCAAACCAACTTTTTAGTATCTGCTTCCTGCCGAAAAGCAACCTCTGACACTAACCGCATGCTGGGACTGTTAAAACGTTGCTTCAGCCAAATCGACCCGCGGAATTTCCGTCTCCTATTAAACGCCTTCCTACGTCCTCATTTGGAGTTTGCCATTCAAGCTTTGAGCCCCTGGTTGCTCAAAGACCAGCGTATGCATGAAGCCCCACAACCTCGCCCGACAAAATTAGTACGGGGTCTCAGACACTTGGGTTATCCACAACGGCTCCGTCACCTTCATCTCTTCTCCATGAAATATAGACGGCTTCGGGGAGACTTGATCCTCGTATCTGCAATCCTATCCAACTCTGGACACTCCTGCTGCCACTTACTGAAACTACACCACTCAAGCTCCATCTTCGTGGCGACCTACTCCGACTCACACATCAGCACAGCCGGGTGAATTGCAGGAGATTTCTTCGCTCTACCAGTCTGCCGAGGTAATCTCGGCGTCTTCCGTTGATGATTTCAAGACTCACCTGGACCGTCATCTCGCCGAGCTGCGTCGTGATTTCCTCTGAGACAACTACCTGAAGTTTGGAATACCATCACCCAGACTAGCTCCAGGCATCTCCCTGCTGTTTCTCACCAGGCGCAACAGCCTCTTCCTCTACACCCAACGCTCCCGATTAACAGGTTATTGCAGACTCTTTCCTTTATACTACTCTTTTTCTTTCTCTAGCTGTATCAGAAGGCGTGGTGTAGTGTCACGCTACTTGCCGGCGTACATTCTGTTCAAATGCCACATATGCCCGATGAAGGTACGGCTAACACGCGAATCCAACCGGCTATATGCTGGCGTGGCCCTTCCATATGACCCGAGCCTATTTCCTTACACCTTTTGGGTCATGTAAAGTTCTAGCTTTTTCCCAGGAAATGCAATGTTCCAATGTTGGTACTAACAAGGCCCATGCTTGGAGGAGAAAAATGCAGGCCGTGCAATGACAATTTATGACATACCAGTCATGGTAGTTACCACTGTCCCTCAAGCGTTTGCACCCTATACAATAAATGAAGAAAAATAAATTATTTATTCTCGTGCAATGCTTGACACGCCTATGTAGACATGAGCATGTTGAATTGAATCATTTCGATGTACTGGAATTTTCCTAATTACCGGGGACATTTTTAAAGAGTCAGATTTTGTTGCATCTCTGGTTACTGACAGAATATTTGCCTGAAAATTAGAGAACATTTGCTTCACTATCAGATACAGAACCAAGCAATCCTCAATGGGCACAGTTACCTGAAACAACCCACGCTGCAGCAGTCAAGATGGCTACCGCAGAAGGTACACATTGCTCACTTGTTGCTTCAGGCTCTAAATAACTGTCTCCATCTGGGAATAGCCCATCAAATTTCGTACAGAATTGTTATTACCATATCCACATGCAGACAGAAAGACAAGTGCGGAACATCACAGAAAGCTAAAAGTTGCTGTTCTCGCTGATACCCTAGCAAAAGGCATGTTGTTAGGAAGGTAAAAGCACTCTGACAACAAGAAAAAGGCAAGGGGAAATTAACTAGAGAATGGGAAATTGGGCGTTGCCCACCCGAAAACACTGCACAACCACGACGCGTTTAGATGTAATTTCATCTCATCAGGTGGAGACAGCAGACGTCGATCCCACGACCATTGGAATAGCAGCCGAAACCTCTACTCCATTGGCTACCGGGTCACGGTGAGCAAAGTTTGGCAAAACGGTAAATGAGTAATTGGAGGGCCAAGTTTGGACTACACGTTGTGTGATTGGATTGCGAAACGCGTCGTGATTGTGCAGTGTTTTTGGGTGGGCAACACCCAATTTCCATCTGCTTTGAGTACGGTCCCAGTGAACGCAGTGACTAAAGCTTCACTTTAATGTGAACCACAATCCATTAAGTTGAGATTGCGCGTCGCAATTCAATCACACAAAGTGTGCTCCAAACGTGACCCTCCAAGTAACCAGAGAATTCTTTATGGACAGAGAGGCAAAGATAGGGAAGCTTCTGATTCATGTTCGGATGAAGATACATATTTCTGTCTACTGTGTATGGAAAGCTACAGTAACAATCATCCGGTGTGATCTGGATCCAGTGCTCAGTATGTGGATTCTGAGCTTATGAGCATTGTACATATTTTGGTAACGGAAACTTCCTGTTTGTCTGTCACAAATCAAATTCTGATTAGATTTCCTGTTAAAAGTACAACATTTTTGCTTCGTGTAGCTTTATCTCACAACTAACCCTAAGTGTTACAACTTACCTCGTATGCTGTTACAAGTTACTCCGGTCCCCAAGGCACTAAGGAACAGAGAGCGTTATCCCACACAAATGTTTCGGAACACTTCTACACCCCACATTAAGCAACTGTTAACGGTTTGCTGTGCAGGTTGATAGCCCATCTTTGTTCCAATCAAATTTAAATTAAATGGGGCAATAAATAACTGAAAAATAGTAGCTCATGTAAACGTGTTACCATCTGCCTCGGTCTATCCTACTTCTAATGGCCCACGTTTCCTGTAGTCACGTCGTGATTGGATCGCCAATGATACCATTTCAGGCGCAGCCAAGGTGGATTTCAAAATTCGTGGCCCTCTGCCTTGATGGTTTGTGAAGGCAATTTGACAGGTGACGACAAAAGCCACAACATTTTGCATGTCGTAGAGCTCTGTGATGTACCACCATTCTTCAAATACTGCAGCGCACTACAACGGAATGCGATCTAGGAGTGGTAGTGCAGGAAGATCTGGGCTGTTCCCGTCAGGCCGAGAAAGCCTCCAAAAAAGCTAACCAAAATCTTGGCCTTTTGCGGAGGGTATTCTGGCGCTTCGATCCTTCCATCTTTTCGCAGATGCTCAACGCCTACATTCGGCCTCATTCTGAGTAGGCCGTCCACGCCTGGCAAGAGCAAAACCTTGGCGCTCTTGAACTGCCACAACGAGGGGCGACTTAGAATGTAATGGACCTGTTTCAGCTCCCTTACCGATTGAGGCTGAAAACCCTCGGGTTCTACAGTGGACAATATCGACGCCTGCGTGGCGACTTGATAATGACTTATATGATCCTGAGGAATCCCAACCATTGTTGTCGTCACCTACTAAAGCTGAATAGCAATACCACGCTCAGAGGAAACCAGCTAAAGTTGGCCACACAATACAGCCGGTTGGAATGCCGCCGAAATTTCTTTTCCCTTGGTGTTGCAAACACCGGAGCGCTCTTCCCACATACGTTGTTTCTTCCCCCACGCTAACGGTATTCAAAAGACATCTGGACGATTCACTTATCCACCTACATTACGCTATATAATCAGAGATATCCACCTCAAACAAACGGTGCTCATTCTCAGCTTTTGTGCTTCACTACTTACACACTGCTGTTGTGGAATATAGTTTCGGATATATTACAACTGCATTCATCAATTTACCCCAGTCCAAGAAAGCGGCGCACGTTTCTCTTGTTCTTAAGACATGCCTTACCCATATTACTTCCCATATTACTCTACAGTAACAATTCAGTACACATTCTACAACGTTTCTATGAATAAGGGGCACTTGAATTCACTAGACGCTTAAATTGACGATTTACACTTATGTTCACTTCCACTTCAACCATCCTACGGGACTTGTAAAGCAATCGCTTTTTTGCCTGTACTATATCATTTTTCACTGTTCATTGTTCGATGTGGTGCTTCTGTCGTTCACTGCTATCGTTATGCTTTAATTCTGGCGCACCATGAACCAGTACCACTTTCTTCATCACATTTGGGCGTGACGAACTAGGGTTGAATTGCTGCTTCTGTCTATCTGCCTATGACCTGTCAGGCATAATGCGAACACTGACAGAAGCGTTAACTTGAATGTGGCTTGCTTGCTAACAGAGCATCTTCCAGGTTGCGTGTGTTGTCAAACGTTACTCGCAGTAACCGAGGTTCCCTTCCGTATGAAGATGATGAATTTCGTGAAAGGTGTGTAAGACCAATTAGGAGAACTTTCAGTCCGAGCGCGCAAGTTAGTTCAGCCCAGCGGTTTTGCTCCTCGGCTTGCTTAACTTTTAGCTATTCGTTAGTGGTTTCTAGGACTTTTGAACATAGCAATGTCACCGCCTTTTGGTTGCGTACTAATTGTTTGTTCTACAGTTCCTTGTGAACGTAGGTTTGTCAAGTGGGAGTGTCTGGCTTTTCTTCCGTGGACGATAGGCCGAGGCTACAGCAAGAATATTTTCACATGCAACGCCGTCAGTTGCATTATCCGTAGGGGTCAATTGTTGTTGCCCAGCTACTGACGGAGGCGATCGTGCAGTTTGTGCGTAAATGCAAGCTTCGGAGCATTACGTGAGATTTGGGGGACTGTTCAACCGACCTCTTTCCACTGCTGTTTATCACTAATGGTCTTTGCCTTTAACTGGACTAAGTAGCATTGTTGCTAGAGAGCTGTTGGCTTTTAACGGGTCTGGGATTCGGACTGCTTAACACATTAATCAGCAAATCGAGTTCTGAAATTTTGCCTCCTCTTTTGCTCTGCCGACGTAAGAGCCAACATCTCACACGTAATCGTAAGCGTTTGAACAATCTTAATTATGGGACTATCTGAACATAAGTCGATATGCTGTAATGTTCACATTTGTTTCGTCGTAGGGATTGGCACAGAAGGAACACGTGATTTTCGAGATGACCTCCGTTCCCTGCTTGTCTGGGTTTGTTGCTCACTGGATTCCTGGTACACAAACTTCGCCCCATGGAACAGTGGTTCGTATGCACTTTTAGGTTGCGCTGGTCACGCCGTTTGGGCTGCCTGTTGTCTGCTCCGGTCAGGGGGTTTGGTAGCAGTGATTCACTAGGCGCACGAGTAGCCCAAATTACACAAGATTTGTGCAGTGAAATTCACGTGAAAATATGGTGGTAACGTGCGATGACAAAACGTCTGCACCTACGCTATACAGTAATGCGCAGTACTAAATGCTATATTGTCTAAGAGCCTTAAAGAAGCTCTGTCGAATATATCCCGAAAATACTGATGAAACTCAAATAAACCAAGTTACTCACGTTGGCCTTGGTGAGTAGACTTCCGAACACTGCGTCTGTGGTATATCAGCCTGTCATTGGACTTACTTCAAAATATAGACCCCGTTGGATAGATCTCGGTGATCCGAATCGTTTGAGCGTACTTCCGATGAGGTGGCACAAGAATGTGAAGGGATAAATCCAAGTTAACACAAAGCACAGGATTGCACGATTAGTACACACACGCATTCTCCTTATGTTGACCAGATAGGCATGGAGTAATCGCTTCTGACTACAGGATGGAAGCGCTACCACATTTAGCACGAAGCGTTTACATGAACAGCCTGAATTGTCTGCCTAGTTCACTCGCTTGAGATGGCATCTTGATTTCTAGCCGAGGTTGTTCATTTATCTAGCATTTTAACCGTTGGGGTTGTTGTCAAAGTATACTGTAAAAGGAACTTGACCTGATGAAGCTTTCATGTAGCTTTCGTAGAGCATATTTTATATATGCTTTACCAACCACTGCAGCCTGTTACTTTGACCTCATAGCTGATCTGGGCACCGGGCGGTCGATCAAAGAAGGACAATCTGTAACCCTTGGCGGAATCCCGATAAATGGACGCGGATTAAGCAACTGGTTGGATTGTAGGGTGACTCTGTGGCCTTTTTCCTGAGTACCGTTAACTGTATTCGAAACGGAACATCTGTGAGTGTCCTACTATTCGGTCTTCTCATGTAATGACTGCATGTGTGTTATCTTAGCAGTCTAGCGAATATTCACTAGAAACGCTGTATAGCACTGAGTGCATAAGAAGCTCTTTACTTAAGTTATAAGTAAAACCAGAGAAGGTCATGAAACACACGGATGCCACTGTCAAGAAACTATCCGCTTTTGCAGTAAAAACACAGCGTTCAAGCGTAACTGCAGTTAATGGTAAGCTACTTGGAACTAAAAAGGTAAATAACTTCATGTGCAGCCAGGTTGGCTTCTCTGACACTAATTTCAACGCCACTGGGAATTCGCAAACCTTTCGTGACGAACTCGATGAGCTAAAAACCAGAATGTTAGCGATTGATGATCCCCGTTTGGCGCTTGATAAAATTGAGCCTGGTCAATATTTTACAAATAGCAAGCAGCCCAGCGGTAGGTCAGTTAATTCCTGTGGGGAAAGGGAGCGTTTGTTGACACGATAGCCACAGAAGTCGGCAATAGGATACGGTGTTCAAAAAAGAGCAGTACTCTTTAACATATTAGTGACAAATTTGCCAGCACTTCCGTAGGGAATATTTTGCTTAGAGCCACCGTTGTGATAGATGTACGGTGTCTACAGGAGGCTGATAAAGAAGTGCCAACATCGCTCTTGTCCAATTCTGTATCAATATGCAAATGCTCGGACTGACACTGGATTTATCAGCAACTGTGACCAAATTGCTGAAAAAACAACGCTAATGTCTCTGAAAATTGCTGCAGATAGCAAGCCCTTGAAAGGAGCACTTTGGCGAAGACAGACATCTTCCCATATATATCGAGAAACGCCACTCACCAACACTGTTGCCTGTGTTTCAGCTACTGCTGTCATGCGGCCAGAAACCACTAATGGGCTTAACGGTAACACTGCAGATGACAACATTACTATTTAACTCCACTTCCTTTAGTATGTCTAGTATTCCTGAGGATCCACGAATACATGCGACGACATCTGATGAGCTAAAAGTTTTCTGTGGAATGAGTAAACACATCCGTCAGCTGAAAACTAAGAGATTCAATCGAGGAAAAGCTTGTAAAACGTATTTACTCAGGGCCACGTGAATTTTGGCGCTTCCAAGCATTCGTCAAATGACCAAAAATCTAGTTTTAGTAATGGTCGGTTATACCGTGCACAAAGGAAAAAGGTAACACAACCTTCGGCCGAAGGAGATCATCAAACCTATCCGATTGAGGCCTGGACGAGTGGAGAGTCCGTGTGCTGCATACTCACTTGATCCAACCTGATGCATTTGCTATGCTTGAAGATCAAGGAGGAGAACCAGCAATCAAGTGATCCTCGTAGTTCTTTCGTGGAAAAATGAACATCGGTGGAACTACATTTCCCACGGCATCGACATCACACACCAAAGTAATCAGTGTGTCTTTTCCAGATGAATCAACTCTCCCAACTGATCTTGTTCCTTTTCTTGTAAGAATACGGTTTTCTGTAGGCACAATCGTTATTCTAGTTTCATCCGCATCATAAATCCGCTCAGGGGAATAGTTTGCACGTGTTAAAATTTGTAATAAATTAGCAAAGAATAAAGCGCCTGCAGGATGATTGAAACTAATGGTCCTTGCAAGACTAGTGCTTTTGCTATCCTCAGAGAAATATTATACCTCCTATGTAAGTTTTGCAGGCAATCTTCTCCAGCACATTTGTTAGCGTCCCATGACTCAGACCTTTGGATGTCAAAATTCAATGTAATCTGGTAACCTAGCATTCTTGCCCGCTGACATGTTAAGGCGAAATGTAAATCAGAGCTTTTGGTGTCTAGTTGGCCAATATGTGTTCCTGTGCTGTAGTGAACACTTGGACATGTTTGCTGTAACCACAAGATGGGATCACTTTACAAGTCTTCTTCATGTATCGAGACAAAGTGACGTGACACAAATGGTGAGCTCTTGCTGTTTCTCGTATTGATTTCTCTTGCTCAACTTCAAAAGCAGCAACCCGACAGTGTTCCTGCGTACAGTTCCCTCTTTCCGTTTTTCTTTTGTATTGTCTCATCATCTTTCCTTCTGAAAAGAGTGACACTTTGTTATACATTGTTTTGCAATAAATACATTTATGTTACAATGTGCCTCGCCTCTACCTCAGTCAGCAAACAAGTTAGGGTTATATGAAAAGCGCACACACAACGTGACACTTCTCAGATATTTAAGGAAAATGGATGACCATAGTCACTCTAAAAGCTTGAATTAATCGACTGTCTACGAAATGAAATGTAAGCATGAACATGTTTACTCATCAAGCCTGAAAAAACAGAATTTTGCCTGCCTCTCCAGATCTTACAAATTCCGCCTTGCTAGTAACGTGAAAACTTCTGGCATGCGTAGTTACATATTCCGTAGAGAAAATAAATGGTGTATGTGTCAGTTCATATCCCGAAAAAGATTTGTTTCAACTTGCCCCCCACCGTTACTTTCTGCCTCGGTCTACTCTAAGGATAAGACCATTCTTTCAGTTATTACAGACCGCAGATACGGACGAGCCAGTCACGGTTGTACCTACCAGCCAACCGTGCAAATAACCGTTTCAAATACTTTAGCGGACCGGCACTAGTTGTGTCGATCACACACAGCGAACCTAGCTCCTAATTCGTCAACAAATGCAATGCTGCTGCGCCAACATTCAGGAGTTGTATTCTAAGCTCTCGGAACTGCGCCATCAACATGAAACCACAACTTGGGACCTTATAGCAATTACTGCAACTTGGCTGTCAAACGACATACTTGATCCAGAAATTGAACTCAGTGAGATGTCAGTCATTCGAACTGATCGTCCATCTCGCTGTGACGGTATTACCATCTACTATCGAGATTACTTGAAACGTGAGGCTCTTACCGAAAATT
This sequence comes from Dicrocoelium dendriticum, assembly GCA_944474145.2. Taxonomy (NCBI): domain Eukaryota; kingdom Metazoa; phylum Platyhelminthes; class Trematoda; order Plagiorchiida; family Dicrocoeliidae; genus Dicrocoelium; species Dicrocoelium dendriticum. The sequence goes on along the minus strand of OX104062.1, from coordinate 62,952,057 downwards.
CCTTTGTTATTCCCGACGCACTAGTTTGCCGACTACACCTAGCGGGTCGAGATGTCGGATCACAGAAGAAGACAGGTGATGCTTGCCTCTTAGCACTTATCTATAGGCCTCCGAACTCATCAGCAGACAGCAATAACACTCTATTAAACACTCTTTGCTATGCTGTATAACAAAAGTATTCTCACTATCTCATAATGGGCCACCTTAATGTTCCTTCAGTAGCATCAATGTCCCCTAATGGGTCGTCATTTAAATCGAAGCTCCTTGAATTCATGGATATGGAAGTTTTGTATAACCATGTGCATCGACCAACCAGACACCGCCGTTCAAACAAGTCATCACTCCTAGACTTAATCTTGACTAATGAAGTGTTGATTGTTGAGTCAGTAGCATACGATCCTCCACTGGGCCGTAGCGACAATTCAGTTCTAACTTTTGATTGTGTTATGCCAGTATTGTTGCTGAAGAAAGAGGGACACAATGAACCATTACGGACTGTTTTAAGCTGCATAACTTAGCAGCAACTATTGACTGGGATCTACAGACGCACAGTCCGGCGAAGGACGCATGGAATGAATTGAAAGAGAAAATTAACTGGGTCATACAATCAGCATCGAAGGTAGTACCATTACATGCGTCGCGCCGGACCAATACGTGGACCCGGAGCAGAACACCTAAATGGATCAACAGAAGAGATGCAATGTGGAGGCAAACCTTCACTAAGCCCATGTGCTACCACATGGCAGAATCATAAAGTCATCAGATACTACTGCACGTCGCTCATTCGAGTCGATAAGTATGAATGGCAGGGGACCATTGTGCTGAAATTTAAGAGTAGCACTAGACTTCCATACAGATATGTAAATAACAAAAGAATGCTTAAGTTCGCAATACCACCACTCAGGATGGCCAGTGACCTAATAACTACTGCTGTGGATGCCGCGAACGCTATACTCTTGCAGTTTGGCTCGGTAGCTACAAATGTCATGAAACCTTCGCCCTATCAATTCCCAACGAATGTCAATGGCTTATCCAGCCTCACTTTTACTCCAGCAGCTGTTGCAAGCAAATGCAGTCTCTCCAGGAGTACAGTGCTCCTTTAATCGACATGATCTGCCCAAAAGTACTGAAAACCCTCGCTGTCACCATAGCAACATCACTTGCAGCCTTTTTCCAGGATCTGCTTAACTCCCATACACTCCCATCTAAGTGGAAAAATGGAATTATCACTCCAATATACAAAGGAGGTAAGCGATCGGATCCTGTCAACTACCGACCTATTACACTCCTTCCTGTTTTATCAAAAGTGATGGAATCGGTAATCGCAGATGAACTGACGCGATACTTTGAAAGTACAATTCATTCCTTAATGCCCAACATCGTTTCAGACGCAGACGATCTTGTCTCACCAATTTGCTGATTACTCGGGACTCATGGACCAGGGCGGCTGATGAAGGAGTCCCCATAGATGTGATTTACTTGGATTTTTCTAAAGCATTCGACAGGGTCAATCACTTCTTTCTCCTCCAAAAGCTTGCTGCCTACGGTATCAACGGTTCCCTGCTCACCTGGTTAGAAGACTACTTACACGACAGAGCAATCAAGGTAAGAGTAGCCGACACTCACTCTGCAAGCCTATGCGTCTCCAGTGGTGTACCTCAAGGATCCGTCCTCGGCCCGCTACTGTTTTTAGTCTACAATAATGACCTTCCAGCAGACATTCTATCCCCGATGCAAATATTTGCAGACGATGCTAATATATGGAGAGCAATTCGCTCAGCATCCGACCGTATCTATCTTCAGGAGAATCTGGCTCGGATTAACGAATGGGTAAAAGCGAGCCAGCTCCCAATAAACCCTGCAAAGTGCCACCTGCTGATGGTGCACAGCAACTTCGTCAACACATCTTTTGGGGCAAC
>OX104062.1:62761823-62949638 GCA_944474145.2 Dicrocoelium dendriticum | reverse complement strand
CCCTGTTTTTGGCATCTTCTACAAAAATGCGATTCACTGAATAAGTCCTGACTTTGCAGTGAATAGGCGGTTATCACTTTGTCTACTTATCCGTTTAATTCGCGCTTTCCAACATTAGCTTTTCTGTGCATAGTCACGCCATTAATACACACCTGCAAGTGAAGGCTGAAAGGAATGCAACTGAGCTCACCCAGCATCTCAACCATCTGGCAGCCCAAAACACAACTTGATTAGTTCGACACCATAATTAGACCAAGTAATGTCTAGACACTACACTATGCCTTAACACCCTAAAATGTGAATACTGTCTAAAGTATTCTGATAAGCAACTTGAGTATGATGATCCACTGGAGCTACCTTAATATCGTCTTTTCCTTATTTTCGCAACTCTCTAATGTGCTACTCGCAAATGGTACCAACTGTATTACCACAGCCTATTAAGTAAGATGGTGTATTACGCGGTTGATTTTGATTGGTGTTTCTAACTTCTACATCCTTTTCATACAGTCTCCCTCCATCAAACCGCCACCATCGTGGCACCACCAAGCTGCACCGGAAACAACCAGATGAGAATACGCACGGACTAGTAACATATAGCGACAGAAGTACCGAGTAAACATATTTGCAAAAATATCCCGATTGTAACCCTGTAGAAGCCGAAACAATGGACAGCCTCGCATGCCCGTGCATGTTGCAGAAAACTATGCTCCGTCCGTTCGTGTGCTCGGTTTCTCAGTGCCACGAGAAAATATACCTTTTTGTGATTATTATTTCAGCTGAACGTGAGCACCGTTCAAATCTATAACAGGCGTTTACGGCATTTGCATTGTGAAGGAAATATGACAGACCAATAAATGCAATGATGACATTCCGCAGCGCTGCGCTAATTGTGTGTTCCTTGCCTTATGCATCTATTTAGATCCCTGCGGAAGCTACGACTGTTTGTGCGCACCTGTGGGAGTTTGGTGTTTAGCAGAACTGCGCTGTTTCAGCGGGCAAGCATGCAATGCGGCATCTTGCTTGTGAAGTTGATACGGCGCGATCAAATAGTGAGCGCTTTGGGGGGCTCTGACAAACCTGTTTTTTTACTGTCATGTGCTAGCGTGAGTACTGCTGTTCGTTTTCATGCATGTGGCTTGTTTGTCAAGTTACACGGCAAATACTGCGTCGACAGGCATTTGTATCCTCATGAAAAGAATCCGCTGCTATTCCCGTGCCGCATATATGTCACATTGTATCCAACTAATGCCATCTCAACGGTGATGCGAATATTTCGTATTCATTTCTGCGATATGGCCATTTGGAAACAAGGCAACAATAGCCCTTACTCACTGTGTTATTTGACATTGTATTTGAGGACAGAACGTGTCGAGCACCCACCAGCTACCTAGCCGTAATATTTACGTTATTTAGTAATCTTAATGCATCGCACTAACAGCGCGTAGCTATCGTGCATCCGTAAGTTGTAGGTTACAAGGAACTGTTGGCAAGATCCGTTATTGAGGAATTCAGATGCAACCAGTGTACCGCAGTAGAAATCAAATAGGCACTGAATTCACACACAGCAGTTGCACGGCAAATTCTCCTGAGTCAGTTGACGTATTGGGTACGAACAGGCACTCAGTAGCAGACAATCCCAGCACTCAGACAGTCAGCACATGTGGCATGGTTACTCCGCTAACGATCCAGTCAGTTGCCGCAGCTCAGACCCGGTAAGCAACTGTCCTGAGTTCCAGACAAGCCCTTCACGTACTCGCAGTGGCTGCACGATGACATTGAGTGTCTGGTTCTTAAGCCGCTGGAAAGGTAACAACCCGCTATGCCGCATCACGTGAGTTGGTGGACACTTGTGTATCATTATGTTCTACTTGGGAAGCCGGTCGAGCCTGGTCTAGAGGTTGCAGCCTTCAAGTTTCCTCCTTGGCTGCCTGATTACGGTGTCCTCTGAGTGCAGTGGAACAGATTTCGTCCACAATTGGTGTCACCAACAGTTACCCTACTATGCGATCCAGGCCAAGTTAGAAATCGGAGTGTACTAGGCGGAGGCTGATCGAAGTAGTGCTGAAGCGGGTACAGTGATTTCATTCTTCCACGGAATTGTCAGACACAGGTCTAGGACCGGGGTTCTGCTACAATTTCGGAGACTGCGCATACAACGTCAGTCGCGATTGCGCAATTCTAACTTCAACTACAACCATGAGCAAAGTATTTATAATTTTGAGACAATTAACAGTACCTTCATAAAACAAGATGCATGGTACAAGATTCTTAGAGAGTACGAGAACATTGCCCGGCGTGGCTCTACACTGGTGTCAGAAAGACGGTAGTCAGCGCGATGCTGGGGAATTTGGCCGACACAAATCACCAAGATATCTGGACGCCACACGCGAGCCCTCCGATGTCGCCTATTGGCGACAGCGGAAGCAATCGCTATTCGGCTCCATAATCCCGAATTATTTGCTCAAAAGAAGTTTGTACAGGCTCTACAGCTGCCATGGCCTCAAGCTTCCCCATGTTACGACACCACGCTTGACCCTTCCACTAATAATACCCAAGCCAGTGTGGTCACTTGATCGCATTAACCGGTAGATTCACTTCATTGATTCATCGTATTTAAATACACTGTGTTTGATTTATTCCTATCATGTGTGGCGTGTTGGCCTGATGCGAACCACCGAAAACAAGCTTATTCGCCTAACTATCTTTTGATTCTAATCCCGGTATACTTACTTAGTTTACACATCATGGAATGTTGATTTCCCCTTTGGATACTATATCAATAAATTTTCGTTATCTGAGGTTTTGTTTTTGTATATTCTGTAGCGCTGCTTGCCATGCAATTTTCCCTGTCAAATGGTTCTGAGATCACGCTTGTTTCACTTTGCGCATCTTCGACATTACAAAATGTATCCTGTTTGTCACTCCCTGACTACCTCTTCTGTTGCCTATCTTGTCGGTCCGTTGAAAACGGAGAGAATGATTGCCAGTCTCGACTAATGCTGTTAGTATTTCGAGCACAGTAAGCTAAACTACACATCAAACAACTGTCTGCGTCAAAAGAGCAAGAAAGGACAACATTTCGACAGGATACTCTGAATTCAGCTATTTCGCGTATCTTGTCAGCCGTTGACATATACTTAGTGGATTGGATGGATTGCATAGAGAGATCATCAAGTTGTAACATATACCACGTGAATTCATGTAAGCTCTACGTGAATGACACTTTTGTCGTTGTACACGCTGTCGAGCAAGCAGAACAGTTAAATAAATAAATAAATTGTATATGGCTCGACGATGCGAGAAGCCGTTCCCAGGAGGGACGGATCAAATAATGGTACAGCAGTTTCATATCATGGTATAATAAATTTAAAAAAATATGAGCACAAAATGAAAATTTGTGTAGCGCGAAGCGGTCCAAAATATTTACATTCCTCTTGTTCTATCGTCTGACAAGTTTTTGGCAGTCACATGAGAGTTGATCGCAGGCGAAAAAAAGAGAGAATAAAATGCTGCGGGCCAACAAAATATAACCACTTGTGCACTTGACCACATGCATTTTCAGGCACCATTAACTCCGTTCTCAAAAGCGTTATCTAAGGGCTGTGCTGTTCGAAACATTATTATCACATTTTGAACGGTTAAATGAACTTTTATCGAAAGCTTAAACAAACGCAATGTGCAACAAGTTCTGATAGCTCTTGGAAGTTTGTTCCAAAGTTTTGAGCAGTGTATTAAGAAGAAACGCTCCCTAATTCGCGTATTGAACTTTGGAACCATGACCGTTGTCTCCTTAGTTGGTAGCTCGTATCTAGTGTTAACGGACATATGGACACAGTTAGCATAATTGTGCATGTGATGGTGAATTATTCTGTACAGGAAACACAAGTTTATCTTCATTATCCGTAGCCAAAGTGGGTCAAGTCCAAGTTTTTCACTGCGCTCTCTGTAGGTCATCTTGGAGGAATATCCGCACAGCTTCTTTGTAAAGCGTCGCTTTACCCTCTCAAGAGCATGCTGGTCAGATTTTCGCAGATTCGACTGTAGTAGTGAGCGCTATTCCATGCCAGGTAACACATATGTTTTACAAAGCCAGATACGAGATTCTGTGAGTTGAAATTTATGACAGATATAGCCAATAGTCTTCATGGCTTTCGAAACTTGGAAGTCACAATGTTCCGAAAAGTTGAAGGTAGTGGAATACCGCACACCCAAGTCGCGAATCATTTTGCACTGGGATATAAACGTGCCTTGTAATAATAGACTGCCTGGTGGAACTTCGCATTTGTACGACAGAATATTACACTTGTCCACGGAAAAGAACATCTGCCACAGTTGGCCCCAGGATTCAAGTGCCGATAGATCTTCCTGAATGTGGCACAAGGCTGCGCGGGTATCTGCACGTTCTTGTGAGTAGACGATTTTAATGTCATCAGCAAACAGAAAAGTAGCACCATGTCTTATTCTATGAAATACATCGTTGACGGAGAGGAGAAAAAGAAGTGGACCAAGTACACTTCCCTGAATTACTCCACTGGTGACTGCTTTCGGTTTAGAGACACGGTCCCCAATACGCACCACCTGATGTCTGTCAGCTAGGTATGACGACAACCAAGAAAACATTGGTTCTCCAATACCTATTTCCTTCAGTTTGAGGAGTATTCTTCGATGCGGCACTCTGTCGAATGCTTTTTGCATGTCTAAGAACAGGACAATAACACTGTTGCCTTTGTCTATGGCAGCCGTTGTGTGGTTTAAGAAGTCTGTCTGGCATGTCGCACAAGATCTGACCTGCAAAAAACCGTGTTGTCAATTGTTGATAACGTTTTTCTTATTCAAAAAATAAGTAATTCATCTTTCACTATCCTTTCCATAATTCTAGATATTACAGGTGTGTGATTGATGGGGCAATAGTTTTTAATTTCGTGAACGTTTCCATTCTTATGCCGCGGGATAACAACGGAAGTCTTCCAGTGATTAGGATATACTGCACTGTTAAAAGAGAGCGTAAAATGTTGAGCAATAGAAGAGGCAAGTCGCGCTAAGCAACTGTTACCCAGCAATCGAATTTACACTTGGGAATTTATCTTATAACGTCTTCCAAATTTAGAGTTTCGTTTAAAATAAACCCATTTAGTGACATTTTGTGTCCTGTAAATAACAAATGAGTTCCGGTTCGTACCATCTTTGCGAAAGCTTGCCAGCCATGCTCAGAGGAAGTGATTACATGTGACTGCAACGCGTCTCCTCTACAGTACGCAAAATTGGACGTCCGGATATGTTCCTAGTAAAGCACTCAAACGGGGACGCGGAAACCGGGAACGGACGAGTGCCCGACGTCCCTAAGAAAAAGTGTTCATAACGATGCCATTTAAAGGAGACCAAAATGGCAGGAGATTCAGATATCGCTTCTGGCAATCGATAACATATATAGTACGCTGCTGAACATGTGGTTTGGCACCAAGTTAAGAAGTTGCTGTTTACATCCACCCTGGACATGACAGACACGCGCTTCATCATAAGCGCTGCCTGCGTACTGTGCTGTTACAAGCACTGAACGCACTATAAGCATGCGTTGTGGAGCCAAAATCATTGTCCAACAAGACTTCAGGATCTCGCTGCTTTCCGATGACAACATGTATCGGCATAGCCTGCACGTCGGTATCAATGTATGTCACTGCGTGCAAAAAATGGGCGCTTGTTTGTTTGCCTGTAATAGTTGTCCATATCAGGGTTAGCGTGCGCGGACCCCGCTGTAAATTATTCACAACAAGCTGCAAGGACGTCAGTAAAAGCGAGAACAGCGTTTGGCTCGATTTCGTATTTACCTGAATTACTCGAGTGAACTTCGTGCGCCGCCACTAGTTATTGGCCTTGCCGTGCTGCCTTCGGTGATAGTGTGGCATTTAACAATACGGCAGTCTTTGTGGCAAAGTGATGTGTTTCCTTGTCAAGTGATGCGATTGACGAAGCCTTGAGGCTAGCAGTCAAGTCACTGGATGTAATAGAGGGGTTCCATCTGCATTCATAATCATTTAAATGGTCCCATTTTGTGAGCAGCTTGTGACTTCCAGACTGGTGTGGTTCATCGGCCTAACATACCTGTGTCCAATTTATACGTTGTTATTTGTATTCCATTAGGGGACAACTAAGCTCGGCTCCGCCAGACTTCCCTTTGAACGGGCATTTGGTTTACCACGACGCGCAGTGCTTAGACGGTAGTACTTGTTACAGTCTGTCACGACTTTAAAAAATTCCGTCGCAGTCACAGCGTCCATGAACTGAAGGAGTACGCGACAACTGCGGTGCTAGCCATGTGATCGTAAGAAGTCACTTTTATTCTTCTTCGCTTCAGCTCATCCGGAATGCAACGAAAATGAGCAGGCACGTGGGATATGATCAGCAGGCTTATCGGAGCACAGTTTCTATGTCTTCGGTTTCACACTTCATGTAAACGGCTACAGTGATATTATGAGACAAGGTGCTGTAACGCGCTCGTGTGGCTGACATTATGGAGTTGTGCCAGGAGATAATGCAGTAGAAATTTTATATATATATATATATATATATATATATATATATATATGAATGGAACCGCGGCCATTTAAACTCCCTACATACGCGGCAGATGCCAAATATATGCACCCGTTATTTCTGCAATTTCTTCACATGACCAGATAAGCTCAGCGCCAAGTCAACCGCAATGTATCCTTGATACATCAACCCTCTCCTTTCACAAGGTATACCGGCGATGGCGGACGGCACACTACCCCTACCCGCAAGGTTATTAGCAATGGACTCGTTCCCAATGCTCCCACACATATTTACCGCTCAAATAATCCGCGATTACAATGACTCACACAACAGTGACGCGAACGCTGATTCCACCATTTATGGTATGTTTTCATTACTTTTGATTGACGCCAGATGGATTATCAACAAACGGTATTTCCTAAGCATGCTTGCACATTTAAACGAGCTGCAAGCAATCCTCGTTACCGAAACGTGGTACCCGCTGATATATTAGACTGTAATCCAATTACCCCCTTTAACACCTTTTTCGTAAAGATCGCTGTAAAAGAAAAGGTGGAGGATGCCTCATGCAACTCCATCACATATGTACAGCTGAACGGTTTGAACATCCACCGCTGGCAAATGTCCCTGATTCTCTCTGGTTCTCCGTCTCAGGAGCCTCGGTTTACTTGCATCTATCCGCAACCCGCCAAATTCATCAACCATGAATGTTGTCCGTATCACCTCAGCTTTCGATTTTGCATCGGAATAGACGCACAAACAAAACATAATTGTAGGTTATTTCAACATACCGAAGATACACTGGTCTTCCTGGACCTTCTTGTCTATACACTGAGCCTTCATTTATTCAGTCAGATTTGGTTGGACACAGTGGGTTAATATTCCAACTAGGTTGACGAACACATTAGACGTGATGTTTACATTGGGTATGGCCAACGTACAGCGAGACGTTTCAGAGAACATCCCTGGTAGCGACGGCAACATGATACTCTTAATCTTCACCGTTAACATGACCACCAAACAAGTACCTCCTTCCTACTACACGAGCCACAGTATAAACTGGAAACCCTTCCGTCTAATAATCCGGTCCTGCCGTTGAGACGCCTTCTTTATCTCAAACAATGCGTACACAGCCGTGCAGCACTGCTAGCATTAGTTTCAGCCATACACCTGGAACCGCTGGAAAAGTAGTTGCAACCCATTACCGTATTCACAGAGATCCACAAAATAAAATACTTGAGACAATTTCTTGGGAATGTAGGCCAAAGACATGTTGATGCCCTCCACCTCGGTGAGAAGGAAACAGTCAACAGAGCGCTAGAAGTCCTCAGCGGGTTATGAGGTTCACGATGGAACGCTTACACTGTGCGGTATTCTTTCTCCACCTTGCGTTAAAACTGAAGAAGATGTCATTGATTTTATTGCGCGAATTTAGCAAATCCTACCAGAGTGTCGGTATAGTGAAATCCCAGCCGCGAAGTTCGAAGAGGCCATGGCTTCACAGTGCTTGTTATCCGGTATCCGTAAGAAATAGACTCGTGAATGCTTGTTGTCGGAAGAGGAGACGACCTTGAGCTAGGAGAACGCCTGTAATATTGTTCGAGAGCTGGAGAATGTCCACAAACGGTGTGATGGGGGCTGGAAAAGCTGGTAATTGGAAATGCTGTAATGCCGATCGAACGTCACAGGGCAGACCGATAGGGAGTGAGTATGTTGCCGGAAGCAGATTGGTCAGCCAGTTAGGAAATATTTGGTCCGTGATCGCGTCCAGCTGCAACCGTCCACTGCAACCATCCACTGCCTGGCTATGCAGTGTTCCACGCTGACCGCTCCATTGGCCGTCAAGGAGGTGGTGTAGCTCTATGTGAGTTATCATATCGACGGATTGAGGACCAGCGTTTTCACTCGCTCGACGAATCTGTTAATGCTCTCGCAGTATTGATTTGCGCTTCCCCGGTGCAGGTTACGGTCCCGTTAGTGTATAGAAGCCCTATGAGCACCTCCAGTGGAATCATTGAGTTTATATGCACTCACTCTGCGAACAAGTGTCTGGTGCTGGGATACTTCAACCTCCCAGAGGTTTGTTAGGCTGATCTATCTTGCAGTTCAGCGCTGGGATCGTTCTGTGCAGAACTGCTGGACTTGACGCTGCAGGTACCACTGCATCAGTTCGTGGATCTCTTCACTAGGTACATGAGAAATCAGCAGCCGTCCATTTTACAACTTGTTTTTGCTAAGTCACTTGACTTTGTAAATGACATTAAATACGACTCGCCTCTTGGCACCAGCGATCACGTTTGCTTGTCTTTCCAGTGTACGCTTATCAGGTCTTGTCAAAATACTCTCAGTTGGTATCCGAACATTTGTGCCACGAACTTCCAATCGATGCGGGATGAAGCTAGGTCATCGCCTTGTGTGATATCTGAGACCGACACTGTTCACATAGCCTGGGAAAAATTTAAGGCTCACCTCATCCACACTTCTGCACCTCACATCCCACTGATGAAAAGAAGGGAATCGAGAGCGCAGCCTCCGTGGATAGATTCCGCTGGGAAGGGCTGCTAAGGAAGCGGTCTAGATGCTGGCGAGCGTACCAAACCGCTCCGTCGAACAGCACGTTTGACAAGTATCGGTTGTTTCGAAATGAGTGCAAGCTACATCTTAGATTAGCCCGGCTTCAGTATGAAAAGAGCTTAGCTGATAATTCCTCGACAAATCCCAAGCAATTCTTCCCCTAGGTTAAACGGCGCTGTGAAGCAAACTCGCCTATACCACTGTTGGTTCGAAAAGATGGGACCCATGCTTATGGCGACTATGGCAAGGCATGCATGCTTGGTGAGCAGTACTCAAGCGTTTTTGTTCGCGAAACAAATACGCCATGCAGTGAACTAGCTTCAAGAGTCTCTGAGGTCTGTTGTCTGGATGAAATTCCTGTAACTGTGGCTCAATTCTCCGGTCGCTGAGAGAGGTGAACCCAACTAAGGCTACCGTGCCAGATTCTGTTCATCCAAAATTGTTGCACGAACTAGCAGTGGAACTCAGTGGACCTCTAACTTGTGTGTTTCAGAAGTTACTCAACAACTGTGTCTTACCTACCGAATGGAAGGAGGCTGTCGTCTGCCCGATTTTCAAGTGCGGTGACTAAGACCTACCGGTTAATTACAGGCATGTCAGCTTGACTAGCGTGGTCATTAAGTTGCTTTAAAAATTAGTACGTGGTACAGTGGAGAATCATTTAAATAGGTTTACCGTGCTTATCGTCCATCAACATGGATTTCCTACCAGATTTTCGTGTCAAACGAACTTGCTGGCAGCTCTTGAGAGCTGAACTGAAGCCGTAGACAATGGGCATGCAGTGGATGTGGTGTTTATTGATTTCACCAAGGTCTTGGCCACTGTCCACCATTCGTGCCTCTCACTGAAGTTGAGGTCATTTGGAACATCTGGTCGCGCTCTCCAGTGGGTGTCAGCTTTTCTGGATGGACGGGAACAGCGTATTCGTGTGGGAAGCAATCTTTCGTTCCGACATGCTGTCCTTAGCGGCGTTCCGCATGGCTCTGTCCTAGGTCCGCTGCTTTTTTCTGTCTACGTGAATGACTTGCCGGAGGAGCTTGAGGTGCCATCGCTCTTATTTGCTGATGACCTAAAGCTCTGGAATATTGTTGATATCCCTGGAGGTCCTGTGGCTTTTCAACAAGCTCTGGATAGACGCTGGGAATGATCTGTCTTGTGGTTGCTGCCCATAAACCGGACAAAGTGTTCAGTGCTGCGTATCGGAGCATTTGATTCCTCCACAGGTTATGTGCTCGATGGGAGTGAATTCTTCACATGACTCATCAGGTTGATCTAGGTGTCGTCCACTGTTCCACACTACACTCTGGCGACAACTGGAAGAAGGCGGCTAGTAAAGGGTTTCGGATTTTGGGGTTTATACGTCGTTCTTTCGGGACCCTGACCGATGATATATTTGTGAAGCTCTTCTCAGCGTTTTGCGACCCAACCTAGAATTTTGCGTCCATCCCTATCCATCAGGCCCTGTCCGCGACAAAATTGCACTAGATAGGGTGTTGCGTGTCGGTACTAGGTTGGTCGAGGGGTTACGAGTACAAACGTACCCCGAACACCTACTTAGTTTGGGGATGCAGTCAATGCACTATCGAAGAATTAGAGGGAACTTAATCCTAACCTACCGTATTTTGCCTTGGAAGGTTGGCCATGATTTGTCTTGGCTGTTTAGTCCTGCTGGTCTCCGCAAGCATTGTATGAAGCTGGACAAACCGCGGTCCGATCGAGTTAGAGCGGAGACACGGTTATCATGTCGAGCGCTGGAACTTGATTCCAGAAAATGTTGTCAAGGTAGCTACGGTTAGGGGGTTTGAGCGTCAGCTAGATAGTCTTGGGTGGCAACACGAAACCTTTCCTTGTGCCTGACTAATTCCCAGCTTCATACTTCGATTCTATTTTCTGTACTTTCCCTCACCATTGGTATTATGCTTTTCTCTTAACTGATTTCTCTTACACATTGCATTCTATTTTTCTTCCTATTACTTCATGTAACTGGCATATTAGGGACAGCTAATGCAAGGAATGTGGGCACTAGATTGGTAGACCGGGGTGATTTTTCGGGTGTTTTCGTTTTAGATCCATAAAGAAGTCAGAGCACCCCTATCAACTCCTGGATAAACTCCTCGCTCAAGAAGGAACACTTACGAGATTCATCCTATCGTTCCAGTCCTACTTGAACTTGAACTTGAACTTGACCGGCACTTACAACGTGCTTCCTGAGAAAATGACCTCGTGTTTATCGCGCAGGAAGGCCTTGGTTGCTCGAGATAAGGTGAAAAGGCATGCAAAACAGCCAGTCAACACCTTGGACTTTTGCGGAGGGCTTTCGGGAATTTTGAGCCATCAAGCTTTCCGCAAATGCTGAGCGACTACATGTGGGCTCACGTGGAATATGCGATCCAGTCCTGGCGTCCCTGGCGCAATCGCAACGGCGATGCACTTGAAGCACTAGAGCTTAGAGCGACAAAACTAGTTAGAGGATTGTTTCATCTCTCCTACCAACGCTGAATACAATCCCTGAAATTGTACAGTGGTGAATATCGACGGCAGTGAGGCGACCTAATCCTGGTTTACTTAATACTGACTAACCCAATTCACCCAGGTCACAATCTGTTGCAGCAGAGCTAACATATCAACCTGAGAGACCATCAGCTCAAACTAGCAACACACCACAGCCGACATGACTGTCGACGAAGCGTCTTCTCCCTCCGTGTATGCCGTGCCTGTAATGCCCTTCCGACTCCCTTTATCTATACCCCTACATTAAGGCTTTTCACAAAATGCCTGGATGAAACTCTCAAACTTGTATTACATGATATAGTCCGTTCCAATTGGAAGACGAAATAACGCATACCTAAACTTTCACCGTCTACACTGGCCATAAGCCCCTTATCTTCGCCTTTAACTGCGTCCGACAAAATACTACTACTACTACTACTATATATTATTATTATTATTATTATTATTATTATTATTATAGGTATGTTTCTCCTCGCGTGCAAAATTGTGGCCATATTTGGTACAGATTATATTTTACAGGATGTGTCATGCTCATGCATGGACGATAGACAGTTGTGTGATTTTCGTTGCTTTTGCTTTTACAAGGATTTGTATTTAGTCACAGGTGTGTTTCAACGCAATGTGCACTAGTGAATGTTAACAGCACTACGGGTGGATCACACTGCGCCATTGTTTCACTCATCATATGTTGTCTAGCCCTTCTGGGTACGAATCATCAAGTGATCTCTCCCGAGAGAACAGGGTCATAACCGTGATCAAGGTTGGTACTTGATGAGCATAGCACGAAAGGCCGTTTCTTTCTTACACGATGTGATTTTGATTAGGAGCTTATTCGATACGATATCATGTCTGATAAGGAACAAGTTCGACCGCAGATTTACCCTGCACCTGGAAATACTCCGAGTAAGCTCCTAATTACGCAGCTCCTTTCTCGAACTATGCTGTAGTTCTAGGAAGGGCAAATAGCGAAGGGCGTTTTCATGAGTCTTGCTGTATAGAAGCATCCGGTTATGTCTCGATTTTCTTAGCCAAAGTGGATCGAGCTGAAATTGTTGGCAGCACTCACAGTAGTCCTTAGTGAACGTTTTCCCTAGTAGACGTTTGGTAAATGACATTTGTATACCTTCCAGAGATACTCCGTCAGATTTTCACTTGCTGCCACAAATGATACCGTGATATTCCAAAATGGAACGAGTGAGGATTGAAGTGTTCTACGCTGGCTGGGGTTATGTGAGTCTTATGTAATATATTAGCTATTGATTTTTTGGCCCTAGGCAGCTAGTATTCCACTTGTTCGGAAACGGTGAAAGTGCCAGAATACCTGATTCCAATGTCGTGGATAGACAGCTCTACGCAAGCTTTTTGCCGTTGAGCGTAATTGATCCCTCAGGTATCGAACAGCTGCCATACATTATGTTAGCTTTTTCGCCGAAAACTTCATCATTCAGGTGTCACACCATTACTTAAGGAAGTGGATGTCCTCCTGTATGAGCAGTAGTGTATCCAGAAGTTCAACTCGTCAGAATTTGAAGACTATCATTGTGTTATGTACAAATGGGAAAAGCATGCCATGTCTGATAACTGCAATGATGTAATTGACGTACAACAGGAACAGTAACGGACCAAGTACACTCCCTTGGATAACACCACTGGTGATTGGACGTGGTGAAGAGTAGTGGTCGACCATGATAACTGCCTGAGAACGGTCGCTCAGATATGACAGTAGCCAACATAGGGGTGGGTCCTGTATTCCAAAGAAAGCAATCATTTTCCGCAACCCTTTGTGGGGCACTCGATCGAATGCTTTTTCCATTTCTAGGAACAGAAGTATAATTGCGTATCCTGAGTTAATAGAATTCGAAATACGGTTTAGGTAATTTAACTGGCAACTTATACACGATGGTTTGTCCAAGAAACCATGCTGCGACCTGTCGATCGGCTCCAGCGAATTGATGAATTCCATCATACTATTCTTACCAGCTTCTCT
The DNA here is from genome assembly GCA_944474145.2 of Dicrocoelium dendriticum. Classification (NCBI taxonomy): domain Eukaryota; kingdom Metazoa; phylum Platyhelminthes; class Trematoda; order Plagiorchiida; family Dicrocoeliidae; genus Dicrocoelium; species Dicrocoelium dendriticum. Next base: position 62,936,035 of record OX104062.1, on the reverse strand, counting down.
ACTATACTGGCGGCTACATGGGTGTGATGGATTGGCCGGCAATTATTAATTTCTTGTTTGGTGTCACCTTTGTGACCCGGAACGATGAGGGATGTTTTCTAATAGTCTGGAAAGTAATTTGCTTCCAACAAAAGGGTAAACATGTTCAACAATAGCAACGGCATGTCAGTCCCTCCGAGTTTTATGACGGCAGGTAGAATACCATCGGAATCCAAATGGGAAGACTTTTTGATGGAATTCATTACATGTATAGTACTGGTACACACACAGGGCGTTAGTTGCTTGAACCCAATTGCATGCGTTTAACGGAGCCGTCTCCCTCCTCATGGAGGTAGCGAAATATGAGTCAAACACTTCGCCGTTGTCGGCTGGATCATGGAATGACTGTCCGTCTGCATTAGCCAGTCCATCGATCAAGGGGGAGGGGATACAACGTACTCGAATGTTTTCGATCGGTTTACTTCAGCTGTACGCGGATTGGTTAACACTCACATCGGCCAGCTAATCTTCGGACACATTCTCCTGTTCTCGCAAAGCAAGTTCCGTTAGTCTTGTACCTCCCAAAATTAATTGATGAACCACCTGCTGTTCAGACGTCCTCTGCTTGTTGTGATTACGTGTCCCAGAAGCGTCCGTTACAAGTTTAACTGTACTAGGTTTTAAGAACAGCAGTGGTCTGATGGACCCGATGGTAGAAGTTGTCCACGGCACTACACACTTGTTAGAGAGGAAGCATGCGTCCCAATCGGGGGATCGGATTAATGGTTGAAATTGCTTCCAGTTCAACCTATAGGTTGCACCTAAACTTTGTCACGCAGTTCACGGCTGAAGTACGTCATGTCTCACGTGTCGACAATCCCGTCGCTGACGCTCCCTTACGCATCAACCTCAATCTGCAGGCCTTGCCTACCGTCGACCTTGCCGCCATGGCACCGGCCCAGCCTCAAGATGAAGATATACAACATACTCTGTAGTCCGCTTCGCTGCAAGTGCAAGCTTTTCCTCTCCAGACCACGGAAGGAATCATTCTCTGTGACACTTCCATAGGTTGTCCTAGACACCTCGTGCCCATCTCCTTCAGACGCACAGTCTTGGATGCATTGTACTCACTATCACAGCCCGGTATCCGTGCATCTTTGAAACTGGTCACAGAAGGTTAGGTTTGGTCACGCGTAAACAAGGATGTTCGTACCTGGGCATGCGTCTGCCTTCAATGCCAGCGCGCCAAAAAACATCGTCACACCCGCAGTCCTCTTGGCTTATTTCCTGCCCCGGACTCTCGGTTCTCGCATGTACACTTAGACCTGGTAGGTCCTTTGCCTCCTTCACGCGGATTCGTATACATTCTTACATGTGTCGACCGCTTCATCAGATGGCCAGAAGTCATTCCCGTAACAGACTGCACAGCTGAGACTGTTATCCGGGTCTTCTTAGACCGTCGGGTCTCACACTACGGATCCCCATCCTCCATTACAACTGACCGACGAACGCCTTTCGAATCTTCACAATTCGATACGTTCTGCAACTTTTTAGACTGTCACCGCATTCACACCACAGCGTATCACCCAGCAGCCAACGGGTTAGTTGAACGGTTCCATGGGCAGCTAAGAGCCTCGTTGTGCGCCTCCTCCCACCCTAGCTGGAGCGAAAACAGTTCGCTCTTACCCTTACACATTCGAAGCAGCATCAAAGCTGACTTGCAATGTGCAACAGCAGAGCTGGTTTACGGCACAATGCTAAAGTTGCCTGGAGAATTCGTTTCCCCCTCCCCCATTGTCGGACACACCTCCGCCCAACTGCGTCCTCCCTAGCTCAACTCATCCGTATACTACGCCCGACTCCGCCACGTGAGCAGACTAGAGACGTGCTGCACAGCGGACTCTACCTGCACTCACATCCTCCTCCGCAATAACACAATGTGGCGTCCTCTCCAGCCTCTCTAGACAGGCCCTTTCAGAGTTCTGTAACGGACTCCGAAACATGTAGCCTTAGACCAGAATGGTCAGCACCTACTAAATATTCGAGACTGAGGTCTTCTTTACATATATATGGATGGACACAACATGTCCATTCACCCACCAGGGGAAACCACACTCCCGATTTATTCATTACACTAGGCCTAACCAACAATTTCCCTGGAAGCGATCACAAGATGGTCCAACTCACCTTCGATAAGCCATTTTCTGATCCTACCCCGACTAAACCTGCCGTCCTCTATCGACCATACAATTTGTTACACATGGAATCGCTTTCCGCCCTTCTGAGATCCTTGCACTGGGAAAATTTCTTCCTAACCAATGATCCACAAGTGGCAGCCGATGAGTTCTACAAGAACATTGAGATGTGTCTAGATGTTCTAATACCACTGAATTATTGTCGTTATTCCAGGAAAATAAAATTAGAGTCCACCCCCGAAAATTTTTCACGCAAACTTGCACGACTCCGAAATTACTACTTGAAAACAAATGACTTCTCCCTAGTATTGCTACAACAAAAAATCCTTGCTCAGCTTGACAGACTTCGGCATATCAGCCTTATGGACGTAGAAAGACGGGCGCTAAATAGCATGAATAAAAACCTAGAACTCACCAAGCTGATGAAATATAGAAACAAGAATACGGAAACCCCATCCATCCTGATTTCTGGTAACCAAATAACTAACAATCCAGCTAAAATAAGCAGGGATTTCAATAATTACTTTTGTTCTACTTTTAACACCGCTGCTGCGGCTCCCTCGCACATTATCCCTCTAGTTACTGATGACAAGATCTGCACAGTTGCTTTTGAACTTCGTGATATAAATCGACTTATCACCTCTACGAAGTCATCATGGTATGCCGGACCTGATAAATTACCACCAACACTTATAAAATACGGTGGATCTGACTTCCCTAAACTACTTTTGAACCTTTTTTCTCTATCCATGAACACCGGTACCGTGCCATCACAGTGGAAGACGGCTGTAGTCATTCCTCGCTACAAGTCAGGCTCTGTGCATGAAATGAGCAACTACCGCCCAATAAGCCATACTTCTATCCTCTCAAAAATGATGGAGCGTCACATAAAGTCCAAAACTGTGGACTTCATGATGTCGCGAAATCTTATCAACACCTCACAACGCGGCTTCCTAAGCACGCGATCCTGCATAACATGTCAGATAGACTTTCTCAGTCTTCTGACTACTTCGCTCGATGACGGTTCATCAGCGATAGTCATCTACCTAGATATGCACAAAGCATTTGATCGTGTCCCTCATAACCACCTCTTATCCAAACTAACTGCATATGGCATAGACAACCCTCTGCTTTCATGGTTTGATTCTTACCTAACTAATAGAACCCAGGTTGTTCAGATCGAGCACGAAACAAGCACGCCAAAGCCTGTCACCAGTGGTGTGATACAAGGTAGTGTTCTGGGACTCTTTTTATTCCTACTTTACGTAAATGATATTTTCGATGTCTTTGCCTCCGGCAAACCTTTCCTGTTTGCCGATGACATCAAAATTGTTTACACTTTTAATCCAACTGAGGTCAGTGATATGCTTAGTGAAATCCAGCATGACTTACGTACACTGGACTCATGGAGTTCCAAATGGATGATGACATTCTCTACTGATAAATGCCACGTGGTATCCTACAGATATGACAGCACACCAGGTTCGCTAACTATAGATGGTAAACCATTGTCTCACTGCCACACTATCCGTGACCTAGGGATCCACTACTCGAGCACCCTTAACTTTTCCGAACACGCAGGACACACCGCAGCTCAAGCCCGCCGAAGCATTGGGCTTTTGTTCAAAACATTTAACTTAAAAGAATCCATTAACACCATGTATAGAATAAAAACGCGCCCGCTGCTTGAATATGGCTCCATCACCTACTGTAACTCTAGAGTGAGTGATCGTATGGCATTGGAACGTGTTCAACGATCATTTACTAAGCGTCTTCTAGGCTATTCCACCACCCTATCTTACATGGATCGTTGCGTTGCCTTAAAACTTGATCCACTGTGGCTGCGAAGAATGAAACTTAACCTTTTCATCTTCTTTGACACAATTACCCAAAAAATACATTCTTCACGCCCATCGGTACAACGAGCAGAATTATCAAATTATCGCACCCGAAATAACAATCACAATAAAGTAAAAGTGAAAAGATCACCAACGAAACTGTCTGAAAACTTTTTCCTAAGTCGATACTCCATATTGTGGAACAGGCTTCCATCTGAGATACGTGCAATCCAGTCAGGGATGAAATTCCGACACGTTATACATTCCTTTCTAAACGTCGAAACAGCGATCGGTATATTGCAACCTCCCTTGACAAGTGAATCCCCATACGAAATAGGAGCAAGATGGATATAGTATCAATATCAGGGGATCTTTTTATTCTCCTGTTGCCCGATCTTACTGCCCTCCCCAAATTTATCAGTAGCAATAACGTGTTTTCTAAAGGCAAAAATATCCTGATTAACAATGAAGTTCACACTCACCAAGACGGAAATGTGCCCTAGAGTTTCTCTCGAGCAAATTATTTCGCATTTGTTCTGCAACGCCAATTATTGTCTACTTATCTTTTCCCCTGGACCCCTCCCATAGGTACGAGCTGCTGTGTTACGTGCTCAGCGAAATCAATGTTGATTTAATCCTTCTGCTTTTGGACTGAATCCATTTGATAACACCTTCCGAAAACCTACCATGATCTTCCACGCTTACGTTCACTCTGAACAAATCCCCTCATCGAATTCAGCTTCTCCTCTTACCGCACACAGCTGAACAGTTGGAACGACGGTTAACTTACTTTACTTTGCGTACAGTTTTCCCTCCCTCCCTGAAAAATACCATGCGTACATACAACATTTCTCAGTACCATACCAAATTATTTCGCATCACCAATTTTCCCATTTTGATCTCCGACAACTGCTGCAGCTATCTTACTATTTCCTCCGAAAATTCTTCTCCTTTTCTGTAAAAAGCATGTATATTCCTGAGGTTATCAGTTACCAGTGAAACTTGTACAATCTGAATCGAACAACGTCGGACGAAAATCTAGCATTTCACGTTACTGTATGTCCAGCCACATTCATTTGCTTATTTCTCTCATTCCAGTGTTGGCCAGGATTGGGCCGATCTCCCGAGGCTATGGATAAACGCTTCTGAAAAAATGCAGCACACTCATGCAGTATGAGTTATCACAAACTCACTGGCACATATTACAAGTGCTTGATTCGAATCAGCCAAATGATGGCTGTGCGATGGGGAGAGCATAATATGAAACGCAGGCCCCCACAGTACAGTGCTGGAATTGAATCAGCTAAAAGATAGCTGTATGATGGGGAGAGCTTTTCATTGAACACAAGCCCCTACAACACAGTACTGGAAACAAATCAGATAAAAGATGGCTATACGATGGGGAGAGCTTAATATATATCACAGGCCCCCACATAACTGTATCCATATAACGCCACAATAGCACATGGCCAGATGAGATGTGGAAGAGAAGTGTGGAAGCAGGTCTCCGGGAGACGGTTTCATGATGGGTCGTATTACTCCAATTAAACTGACAGTTTATATCTACTTTTATTCTTACTCTCAACTTCTACTACTCTTACTCCTTAACTATTTTTAATTGATTTAGCACTGAATCATTCCTATGTGAACACAATAGATCACTGAATATCCCTCTCCACTACCCGACTTTGTTGTACCACATGATCAGGCTCGTAGTCTGCCTGTGTCTCGCATGTCGAGAAATATATCATTTATTTATTTATTTATTTATAACAGTGGTACTACTTTTTCACAAAAGTGCTTTCGTGAGTGCTGTGCTATACAATTCTTCGCCCTTGTTGATACCCTTCCTACTTTTGTAACCCGTAAAATACATTTTGGGTTCAGTTGCTTCCAACTTCTCTACGGTCCCGTATTTGACACCTCTCTTGCGTGTCGACTAGTTTCTTGGGTGCCACCTAACACTGCTGTAAGCCGTGGCTAGGAAAATTGACCTACTTGGTGCTGATGTATGATTGTGCGCATAGTCCGAATAATGCCACTCCAAAATTGTGTGACAAAATTCGGACGGTTCAGTGGGACATTCCGGCATTCTCTGAAAGGAATCCGGGTGGAAACAGCACAAGCCACTTTGATAGACCACTCCAAGGCTAAACAGCCATGTGTAAGGTATTTCCAACAGCCTTCTACGTGCATGTTGTCCTGCATTAGTTTCAGTTATTAACCTCTGTGACTGTTGTGGCAACGAGAAGCAATAGCTGGGGACTCATAAGACCGGGATTTATCCTGTTAAGATGGCTTGCAGATCACATGCTCGGTGTACTCCTTGGTTCCGAAAGAGAACATAGCACTGCAATGCTATTTGGACATAGGTTCGCGCATCGAGAATTGCAAGTTGAATCCACAATGATAGCTTCATCGCTAACTGGCCTATGCTTAACTCGAACCAAAACATCAATTGTAGAGGGTAAAGTTTGTTGCGTTCTCATCTTCGTGTGCAAGTAAGGAATCGTGGTTTGTTACTTTTGGGCAAGTTTAACCTTTAAATAAATAAATAAATAAATTGTATATGGCTCGACGATGCGAGAAGCCGTTCCCAGAAGGGACGGATCAAATAATGGTACAGCAGTTTCATATCATGGTATAATAATTTTAAAAAATGTGAGCACAAAATGAAAATTTGTGTAGCGCGAAGCGGTCCAAAATATTTACATTCCTCTTGTTCTACCGTCTGACAAGTTTTTAGCAGTCACATGAGAGTTGATCGCACACGAAAAAAAAGAGAGAATAAAGTGCTGCGGGCCAACAAAATATAACCACTTGTGCACTTGACCACATGCATTTCCAGGCACCATTAACTCCGTTCTCAAAAGCGTTATCTAAGAACTGTGCTGTTCGAAACATTATTATCACATTTTGAAAGGTTAAATGATCTTTTATCGAAAGCTTAAACAAACGCAATGTGCAACAAGTTCTGATAGCTCTCGGAAGTTTGTTCCAAAGCTTTGAGCAGTGTATTAAGAAGAAACGCTCCCTAATTCACCTATTGAACTTTGGAATCATGACCTTTGTCTCCTTATTTCGTAGCTCGTATCTAGTGTTAACGGACATATGGACACAGTTAGCATAATTGTACATGTGATGGTGAATTATTCTGTACAGGAAACGGAAATTCATCTTCATTATCCGTAGCCAAAATGTGTCAAGTCCAAGTTTTTCACTGCGCTCTCTGTAGGTCATCTTGGAGGAATATCCGCACAGCTTCTTTGTAAAGCGTCGCTGTACGCTCTCAAGAGCATGCTGGTCAGATTTCCGCAGATTCGACTGTAGTAGCAAGCAGTATTCCATGCCAGGTAACACATATGTTTTGTAAAGCCAGATACGAGATTCTGTGAGTTGAAATTTATGACAGATATAGCCAATAGTCTTCATGGCTTTCGAAACTTGGAAGTCACAATGTTTCGAAAAGTTGAAGGTAGTGGAATACCGCACACCCAAGTAGCGAATCACTTTGCACTGTGATATAAACGTGCCTTGTAATAATAGACTGCCTGGTGGAACTTCGCATTTGTACGACAGAATATTACACTTGTCCACGGAAAAGGACATCTGCCACAGTTTGCACCAGGATTCAAGTGCCGATAGATCTTCCTGAATGTGGCACAAGGCTGCGCGGGTATCTGCACGTTCTTGTGAGTAGACGATTTTAATGTCATCAGCAAACAGAAAAGTAGCACCATGTCTTATTCTATGAAATACATCGTTGACGTAGAGGAGAAAAAAGAAGTGGACCAAGTACACTTCCCTGAATTCCTTCACTGGTGACTGCTTTCGGTTTAGAGACACGGACCCCAATACGCACCACCGGATGTCTGTCAGCTAGGTATGACGACAACCAAGACAATACCTATTTCCTTCAGTATGAGGAGTAGTCTTCGATGCGGCACTCTGTCGAATGCTTTTTGCATGTCTAAGAACAGGACAATAACAATGTTGCCTTTGTCTATGGCAGCCGTTGTGTGGCTTAAGAAGTCCGTCTGGCATGTCGCACAAGATCTGCAGTGCAAAAACCGTTGTGAATTGTTGATGACGTTTTATTATTCAAGAAAATAAGTAATTCATATTTCACTATCCTTTCCATAATTCTAGATATTACAGGTGTGTGATTGATGGGGCGATAGTTTTTAATTTCGTGAACGTTTCCATTCTTGTGCCGCGGGATAACAACGGAAATCTTCCAGGATATACTGCACTGTTAAAAGAGAGCGTAAAAATGTTGAGCGATAGAAGAGGCAAGTCGTTCTCACCGCTTTTTGACAAACAAGGGGAATTCCATCAAGTCCTGGGTAAGTCGAGGAAGACAAGCGGGATACTTGACCGGAGATTTTTGCAATAGTGAATTCCACTGTGCATAAACTTTCAGCAATGTGTGGTGTGACAAGCGCTGGTGTGGCTAGCGGTTCATCAACCATTGATTCGGCGAAATAGGCGCTGAAAGCCTCACAAATTTCACCCGGAGCATCAAGGTATGTGCCATCCGGCATAATGATAAAATTGATGGAATTACTGCGACACAAACCTCTGGCACGAAACAGTTTGGACAGTTCCGTTGTTTTACTCGGGCCATTCAAAGCTTTGTATTCTTCTAATATGAAATTGCGAACATTTAGATGCCCGAGTTCCTCGATGATCTTTGCCTGCTGCAGTATTAGCGCAAAGTCTGCTGTTAATCTGAATTTCCGCCGGATCTTATGAAGCTTGCTTGTGATACCTAACATTTTGCGATCGGGTTTTTGTTTTCTTAGGCGGGCACACTTTAGAGGCACTAATGAATCAGTGCAAAGACCGATGATATCATAGAACACGTCTACTGCTTTTTGAGGGCATGGAGAGAGGAAGAAATCATCCCAGTTCATCGAACGAACCATATCCTTAAACGTGTTCCAGTTGACGGAGTTGAATAAACGATAGTGCAGTGGGTGTGGTTCATTGGCCATGCGTAATCTTAAACAGCATTTGACCACCCGATGGTCGCTCGCAGGGAATTCATTAAGGACCGTTACATTAATAGCAGGTATGCCCAGCGAGAAAATGAGATCAAGGATGCTGTTTCCTCTGGTAGGTTTGGAGACATGTTGTTGCCAACCATTCATACGAATACAAGAGATAAGATTATTAAATTTCAGAGGAGCAGTTCCTGCAGATCATGCAATCCATGGCAGATTGAAATCACCACCGATAATCTTGTGTTTAAACGGAAGGCTTGCGGCACATTCAAATGCAGACGTCAAAACTACTAAGTCCTCTTGGCTACAGTTTGGCGTGCTGTATATACAACCAACAAGCAGTTGCTGGTGTCTGATCGTTATCGTAAGCCAAAGTGACTCTTGCACATTATTCAGCACTGGATTCTCGAATGTCGTTGCTGCCAGCGATTGTTTCGCGTAAAGTACGCATCCTCCTCCTCGACGACACTGCCGATTTCTCATAAACATATCATATCCGAAAATGGTTAGCTGGGTGTTAGACATGTCGTCATGGCACCACGACTCAGTTATAAATATTATGTCAGGATCAGTCACAGAAACAAATGGGCGTAGTATGTGGATCTTGGAATGAAGCGAACGAAAATTAATCAAAAATATTAACATAGATGCGAGATGTGAAGAACGTTGTTTATGCTGCTTTATGAACATTGGGTCTGATAGCTTTGTGTCTGTGTCCATGCTAAAAATTGGTGAAACAAGGCGTGGATTGACACCTTCGTTGAAAAGGGATTGGGAGGTAGCCACAGGGGAGGGGGATGTGACTGAGTATAGCCCTGTAGAAAATGGGATACAGGGGCGGGCCCATGGTTGGCATAGCAGCTCATGAGAGCAGGAGGATTACAGAGCGGGCTTCCATGGAACTCTCTAGTGGACGCTAAATTTCGAGGCTGTGTCGCCTGCGTCGTGGCACTAATAGGTTGTTGATTGTATAGATTGGTGAAGTGAGTAAATACGCAATCGTCATTTTCATCGTGGAATGTAACCTGCTTAGGTGCGCTGGAGTCGTAAGGCTTCACTTTAAGCGTTGAAGGCACACTAGTGTCGATCCATGCAGCTCGAACAGAATACATCGCGTTTTTTAAACATGAGTCCGGATTTTGGTGATAAACAGATAAATCGCGTTCATCATACACAACTATGAGTTATATGTGTGGTTCTACACTTCACCATTCTATAGTATTGCATAATGTCCTATCTCTATGTAAGTTCACCTCAATCAATATCAGGCTTGATAGCTGCTGGAGGGCATAGCATTAGATTTAGCGTACATCGACGGTTGTGGATATTGAACTGTGGGAGGAAGACACAAATCCAATCTTATGAGTTGACGAATTGAAGGTTCCAAGCCATCTAGTGTACTCACGCAAAGCGAATAGAAAAGTTTGTGACTCGAAATAGCTGAATTGTGGAATGCGCTGTGTGGCCACAGTGCCTGGCATGTAACAGCGCTCCCTCCCCAAACAAACATGAGTACACATTGAGACGACACGATTACACATAACGGAGACCATATGAACGTCAACATGAAGACGGTCCAATTGGTTAGAACAACGACCCAATCAAAAATGGGTAAGCATGATTACGGCCTACTTGTATATAATAACAACATAAACAACCAAAAACAGTCAGAATGATGACGTCTTGATTGTTGTAACCCACCTCCGAATATAGCCAGATGAGACTTAGGGGTGTGGATTAAACCTTTCGCAAGATTACCCCGCATGGAAGTAGGTCCTCAGGAGACGGGACCATGGATAGCGGTATTACTTAACTTCGTTTCCGGTTATATCTACAGTTATTCTTACTCTCAAATTCTCCATCTTTTACTACTTGTGAATGATAGAATACGCCTAACACTCTAATGAGTTCATGGTAGAACTCGAACAACTTACTTCACTATGTGAATGTGTTTTACAAAATGATCAGGCCACTTAGTCGGTCTGTGTCTCGCAAGGTCGAGAAATATACAATTTATTCATGTATTCATTATCTCGACACCGTGAGTTGCGCATTTGCAACTGGGCACCCGGAGTCACATATGAAATTGCGCACAAACATGAGAATGGTGGCGTTAGATTAATACTCATCAATTCGCGAGCACTCCTCAAACGGCCACGTGAAAACAACTGTACTCCCATAGGATTCATAATGTCTACTTATAAATAAATAATTACGTGGTATATTCCACGGTGATTCGAGGTGCAGTTCAACTATGTGGTCTGATCAATGTGTACAAAAGGATCGCAAAAATAGTCAATTTGTTCACGCATTTTACAATGGATCCAAAACAGGTATTAAAGTTGTTGTAACGCTTCTTCTTCACTGTTGTAACGCTTCTACTTTACCTCTGCTCTCTGCCACTGACGACTGTTGTACGGTTGCTAGCTGCCCTATGAGACTGCGACTGTCTGACTTCTCAGTCACGCGCCAACCCAACCGACGGAATACAGAAGACCAAGGCTCGGTAAACAGGGAGTCTATCTACACCATAAGTTAACTGTATTTATAGGTAGCCGAAACATGCTAATTTAGGAGGTGAAGATCGCTCATTTTTGTGCGTCCGGTTTTCAGCCAGTGTGAGTGAGTTCCACTCCACGGGTTTATCATATTGACGGTATAGTTCGATTCGTTTTACGCGGACTGGTAATTGCTGGCCGATCAATTCTCAGTCGATACCCAACTTTAGCTCCGCTTACGTCTCTATTACCTCCCCCTTCAACTTGATTGCTCCTACCTATTTTCCGCACTTGGGCTTGGTCGTAGCTTTTTACCCTGGGGTCCACTTGTAGCCATCGCGGTTGCCTTCTTCTTCGACTTGGCCTGCATGTCACGTCGTGTGGCGTCTGTGCGACCGGCTGTGTTCCGCTTTGGGGATCAGTTCTGTTTTCTAAACCAAATGTATCCAGTAGTATGTCCCACTGTAGTGCCGCTGGTTCTTGATCTCTTTGAGTTTTGCCATGCCGCTGTCGTAGATGATTGATATGTCTGGTCCACTTGTCCTTTCCGACCATTATCTCATAAATAACTTTACCCCTCTTTCCACTAACCGTTCCGCTAACCCATCTTTCCGGGGTCTGGAAGTTTCGTGCATACACCAAGTCGCCAATCTTGAACGTGCGAAGCCTCTTATCCTGCTCCCTTCTCGGTTGTCCGTTACGTTTTTCTACATCTCTGGGAATCAGGCTATCAAATGTCGTTCCAACATTTCGTCCGTATAGACATTCAGAAGGAGATTTACCCTCCCGTGTGTTTGGATTCGGAGTGTTTCGATACACTCTCAGAAACGGCTGAATTGCATCTCGAGCTACCCTCGTTCCTTCCGCTTTGAGAAGAGCATGTTCGGCTTTCCCATTCAATTGTGGATGGTACGGCGGTGAAAAGTTGTGCTGGATTCCGTTTGCCTGCAAAATTCTCTGAACAGCGTTGAGGTAAACTCTGCTCCGTTGTTTGTAACCAGCGTCTCCGGGGTGCCAAAATACTGAAACAGTTTGTTCAGCTCATGGATTGTGTGCTGGGCGGTAGGATTTTGCATCGGAATCACACCGGGCCATTTTGTGTAGGAATCAACAAAAACCAAATAAGATTGACCGTTGATTGGTCCCGCGTAATCCAAGTGGATCCTTTGCCAGGGTCTTTCCGACTCTGGCCATGGGTACCACGAAAATCTCGGAGGTGCCTTTGCCACTTGTTGACAAGATTCATAACTTTGGCAGAACTGCTCGATTTCTGCATCCATTTGAGGCCAATACACAAAACTTCGCGCCAGTGCCTTCATTCGGCTGGTTCCCGGATGTCCTGAATGAAACTGCTGTAGTATTCGCTTCCGCAACTTCCTTGGTACCACGACTCGGTCTCCAAACATTAGACAATTGTCAACGACCGAAAGGGATCCGCGTCGATTAAAGAAAGGTTGTAACTCATTCGAATTTCTGACATTAGGCCAACTGGACTGCACAAACCCTATCACTTTCAGCAAGATATCGTCTCGAGCCGTCTCTGCACGAATCGTGTCCGACGTTACTGGCAACTCCCTTACACTGTCAACCAGGATGCGCTGAACTTCCGACTCGAATTTGACAGATGCAATCACGCAGTCATCGTTTTCCTTCAAGTGGGAACCGAGGAGGCGAGATAGAGCGTCAGCTTGGCCGAGTTGTTGTGTAGATCGATATTGTATACTGAAATCGTAAGCCAGCAGTACGGTTGCCCATCTCTGTAAGCGACTTGCTGTGAAAACAGGAATACCTTTCTTTGATCCAAATATCGAGAGTAGAGGTTTGTGGTCCGTGATCAGTTTGAAATGTCTACCATATAGCATCTTATGAAACCGTTTCACTGCGAAAACAATCGCCAGCGCTTCCTTCTCAATCTGGCTGTAATTTTTCTCCGCCACTGTCAGCGACCGTGCTGCGTGCGCAATGGCCTTCTCTTCTCCTCCAGGGAACACATGAGAAATGACAGCACCTACCCCATAATTGGAGGCGTCCGAAGCAACAACAATCTCCAAGTTTGGGTTGAAGTGGGTCAAAAGTAAATCAGAGCTGAGCGCTGTTCTAACTGTATCAAAGGATTGTTGGCACTAGTTTGTCCATCGCCATTCTTTCCCTTTCATCAGCAACTGGTTCAGAGGACCTCTAGTCTGATGTAGACATGACAGGAAGGCACTATAATGACTTATAATACCGAGAAATGAACAAAGTTCGGCAACTACACTTGGTGGTGGCATTGGCTTGACGGTCTCTATATTAGCGGGATCCGGACTTCTGCCATGTTTGTCAATAATGAACCCGAGAAATTTGACACTTTCCATTAGGAAATTGCATTTTTCTGCCCGTAACCGAAAACCAGCTTCGTCTAGTCGAGTAAGCACTTTCTCTAATGTGGCCAACAATGCTTGTGGGTAAGACCACATAATCAATGCTTCATCCAGGTATACTGCGACCCCTGGGATATCGTTGAGCAGTGTATCCAGGATTTGCTGAAAAATGGCGGGAGCAGTTTTTACTCCGAATGGCCGCCGATTGTACTGGAAGAGACCCAGATGCGTATTGACCGTCAATAGGGTTCTGCAGTTCTCGGCATTGGAACTTGTAAGTAAGCATCAGCTAGATCGAGTTTTGCAAACCATTTTCCACCGTTAAGCTTGGTGAACAAATCTTCAGGTATAGGCAAAGGGTACTGGTGGTTCTCCAACATGGCATTTTAGCCGGTTGAAAAGTCAGCATAAATACGTACCTTGCTGTTTCCTTTCTTTATCACAACGATAGGTGCGGCCCATTCGGAGTAATGTACGCGCTCGATTATGCCTTCCGACTGCAACCTATTTAACTCAGACTCCACTATTGGTTGTGTTGCGTAAGGCACTGGACGTTTTGCTTTAAAGACTGGTCTGGCGTCTGGTTTGAGGTTCAGCCTAGCTCTGTCTATCCGGCAGCATCCAAGACCGGGTGGAACAAACTTTCTTGGCGTCATTTCAGTTTGGCATTTTGACTGTAAATTTCGAGGTTCATATTCTGCATCTCTGCGGGTTTCTCAATTTGTAATTTCTGGCGCATACTATTAACTGACTGGTCAAGTAATTTCAACTCATCCATCCAATCGAGACCCAACAAAGTCAATCCTGGTTGACCTGTCACAAAACAGGTTGTACAAATGTGCTGATCACGGAAACTGACCTGACGATGCAACTCTTCGAGAAGTTTCAAAATACCGCCGGATGCGTTTCGTGCTGTGTGGTCTGTGTGGACAAGCAGTGGTCGTCCCAGCATACACCATGTGTCTCGACAAATCAAAGTGATGTCTGACGCAGTATCCAACTGCAGCTTAACTTCCTTATCGTTGATCTTCAAAATTGTAAACTTACGCCTGCCGACGCCGTCAACCTTGAAAGTCGCCATCACAGTGTTGGCCTCGTTGTGACATCGGAAGCGCACCGGAATTCGACGCCGTATCCCGCTCATTGTTGGTCGCTTCGCAAGATAACACGACTCTTTGTGTCCTCGCTTACCACAGCGATTGCAAATGTGATTTCGGAACGGGCAGTTTCGACCAAAGTGCAATTCCCTGCAAAACCAGCAAGCAGAAGAGGGTTTATAATGTGGTGAACTCACATGAACCGATTGTTTCTGAGGCCTTCCGCTGACCCTGCAAATGATGTCCTGACTGCTTTGGATGGAGGACTGTTGGATCATTGCAGCACCATGCTTCAAGTTCATCAACCGTTGGCATTCCTTCGTCACTTCCTGCAGTGTAATCTCGGGATTTTGATCAATTCTGCTCAGTACTCTTGTTCGGGCACCCGCATCTTTGGTTGCTTGAAGTTCACACACATAAATAAGGCACTTGTACTGATCAGCTGTCATCTTGTGAAACAGCGACCGTTCACACTCACGATTTACGCGACTCGCAGGACTAAGGTATTAAATAAATTATTAAAAAAACCAGGAAAATAACATATGCAGATTTAAACAAATGTCCAGTAAAAGTAATACGGCCACTCGTGGAACCGTCCCCAGAGGACCTGCTTCCATGCAATGTATGCCCTCGAAAGGTTTCTCCCGCACTTCTCTGCTATATCTGGCCGCATGTCGGTGGGGCATAGTAGCATGTGAGCCATCACCTGTTTAGCATATGCTGTGTTCGTTTTCGAGCTGCTTTTGTACATGCATTATGAGCGATGAAACCTCAGCCCAGCCCGTCATGCGGATCATTCAATTATGGCACTTTATTATACGCCAGTCAATTTGTGGCAATGTGCTTTGCATAGGTAAAGTCTTTTATAATCTGGAAGCTATAATCTGTCACCACAGGGAATCAGCCCAATCGTGACCAACAATGAAATAAGAAAGAATGTAGCAAAGAAGAATTATGTGAAAACTATATCGTTAATGTAAAAAATAGAGAGGTGTGTTTATTACATCAGCGTAAAAATGGATCGAGCCGATCATACGATAAATTGTGTGGCGTGACAGCCGGAGACAGATGACTGTATGAGTAGTCCCTAGGCAAAAGTCGCATAGGGAATCAGTTATTACCATCACTGAATTCAAGCATTTTTCTGATCCGTTGACTCCAGAAAAGAAGGGGAAAGGATTAGCACTGCAGAACAAATGTAGTAAAGGGGATCGCAGAACAATATTACGAATTAATCAATTTGTGGGGAAAATTGCGAAAATAGTTCCTGACGTCACACCAGTAAATAATTTTGCTCTCGGTTTTAAACAAAAGACAGTTAGTATGAATTAAGTTTGAATGGAGTAAAACCGCATAGGAGGTAGCATTAAAGAATAGCATAAGAAGCGGTTTGTAGCAGCTCATCCTAGCTGATCATATTTTTCTCTGGTGCATTCGATTCGATGTTCTCCGGTATCATACATGATCCGGCCCTTCTTCATACAGATTGTCATCATCAAGTTGAATTTGTAAGATCCATTTCACTCTGTCTGTTAACAGATAAACCTTTATCATTTCCTTGAGCATGCAAAAATGTTCAATACATCTAATCTCTTTTGGCAGCTTATTCCAAATGGAGCCATACCTAAGAAGGTAGAAATTTCTCCTTAGGCTGGTCTTGAATTTAGGTAAATAGAATATGCATTCACTATACCTCAGTTCATAAATGGTATTTTCCCCAAAGTGCAATTGATAGGTTCCAACAAATGCTTTCCACCACGTGAGTTTGTGGAGGAAGCAAAGATTTAATTGCATTTTTCGTAATCACAGAGTTTCAAGATTCAACTGCTTGCACCTACCTCTGTACGAAAGAGCGGTTGACTAGCCAAATAAGCTCTTCGTAAAGGCGCGTTGGACGTTTTCAACGACTCTCAAGCCACCCTTTCGCAAGTTACTGAACGTAGCACAGCAATATACAAGTAAAGGCCTGATACTGATTTTGAAAGTAATTAGTCTGGTTTCTTTCAATGTTAGCAGGTGGCATATGAGCCCGACCGACTGCTTAACCTTTTTCACGATATGAGTTGTAGGTTTGCTAAAGTTTAACGAACTAGAATATTTTAAACCTAAGGCACGAACGGACTGGCTGATGGGAATGGCTTCGTCATTAAGCCTGAGCACTTCTGCTGCTATCTGACATCCATACGCTAGAATACTACACTTGATAAAACATCGTAGTACGCAACGACATCTCCTAGAGAGTTCTGAGTCATGCCATATATTAACAAACCTGACCCTGAGGAATGGAGCAGTTATCAGCGTTATCGGTTCAACCGTCATGGGAAATAGGAATTGGTGAGAGAAAATCAGTTGAATTGAGGATGACCTCCCTGTTCCAACTCTTCATCCCCTGAGTCTGTCAGACATAATTAATATTGAAAATTGAACGCGAATAGAAATTAAGTGTTGCCTGCCCGAAAACACTGCACTACTATGACGCATTTCGATGTTATTACATCTCATCAGATAGAGTTAGCAGGCATCGAACCCGGGACCATTGGGATGTTATTTGTGACAGCTACCCCTAAGCCACCGGGTCAGGCTCAACGCTTGGCACAACGGTATAATGATGGTATAATGACCCTCAACATTGAAAATTGAACTTGTTTACTCACACGTGTGCGCATTCTTAACGGTCCGACTCAAGTTCATGTTGCGACGCGACATTGGGAAGTTCACTTGAAACACTGGGAGTGTTCATAATGTGAACCAGGTGGTGGGCATCCGAACTAACGCTGCTGGGTACTGTTGCATGGGATGACGTAGAAAGTCGTGGCTCCTTCGAATTCCAAACCGAATGACCTACCGTGATCCCTTCCATCTCTCCGCATGACTTGGCCCCTGGACTGAAAAACCAGGGTCGGTGACGACACATTTTCTTACTTGGCATATTCGGTCAGTATCGGATAATTTTTGGAACAATCAGATAAAGCAGCAATGCATCATAAGTCCTCCCCAGCGTATGCTGTAGGATTTTGATCCACAGAAACCGCCTAGAAGCAATGTGCACAGATATGTGTGAAACACTTAATTGCTAGCTTCCCTGTATTGCAGAACCAATTTCTCCATGGACAAGTGCTTACTCTGCAAATGCAACTCAACGACAATTACAGCATGTTTAGTAAGCCGAACTCCTCGATATAAACTGTATGTTCAAGCCCATAACCAACGAGCCTTCTGAGTAGAGCAGGTTCCTGTATTGACTCAGTTACACAAACGGCGAATAACACAATAATGTTGGCCAATCCGTGCCCAGGAATCGAATCGGTTACGTCCGTCCCCCTTTGACTGTCTTGCTCTCTCGTTTAGTCCACTCGTTCAATCTGGTATGATAATCCCAACACCTCTCTTTTTGTGTCCTTGAGTCTCCATACTGTTGTCCACCCCATACACATTGCCAATCTGCATCTTCTTTGCTGTATCTCCGACCGTGGTCTTACCCCACGCCATAGGGCGATCCACTCCCAATCCACGTTGTTGTCTCCGGTGTCGCCTTAAATGCACTCGATTACTTCTGAACGTTTTCCCTCCAACATGCATTTCGCATGACCTGACACTAACTCTCACAGTCCTCACACCATTCTTCCAGCACACTTGACTATGGGTTGTTGGTTGAACCCACGCATCCTCACCCACTGCACCACGGCCGTAGTATCGTTTCTGAGTGGGCATTCGTCTTCTCAGATGGTTTTGTAACCTCTCATGCTGTGGCGAAAATGGGCGCCACAGTTTCGCAGACGCCGGCATTGGAATTGGTGTCCTTCGGCTGGATAGACGCTGCACTGGGCTTAAACTGATATCCGTTGAAGGAGTGTTGAGATTCTCTAGTAATATGACGTTACGCCAGTAGATCTAGTCTTTGATAACTAGCGTTTGATCTACTTCAATGCCGACTCCGCGCTTCCATTCGATTGACCGTGATATGTGCTGATTTGCTACTTAACGAATTCCCACTTTGTTATGAAGACCTGGAAGGTAGCACTGGTAAACGGATGCCCATTGTCGGAGACTGGCTGCTCCGGTATGCCGTGCCGCGCGAACTGACATCTGAGCTTGTTGATTACTGCTTCGGTGGTTGTGGTGGTGAGTAAGTCGATTTCACCATAATCACTATGGTAATCCACCGTGAGTAGTTAATCATTCCCGTTATCACTGAACAAATCCACTGCCACCTTCTGCCACGGTCGATCAGGGACATCATGAAGTATCATTGGTTCCCTCGTCTGTCGGATTTCGCGTGAGCTGCACATTCCAAAACTCGACTTATGATCCGTGATTTGACCCGCCATTTCTGGCCAAAAGTTTGATTGCTCGGTTAATGGTCTAGTTGGCACCCGGACGAACGGGATGAACGTATTTCAGCATTTCTCCTCGGAGCGATGACGCAAAATACAGCTTCCCTTGAACAACAAACTACCATAGAGAATTCCTCCCAAAAATTTAAGTAGGGTGTTAGTTCCTTTGGCAGCTGCTTCTTGGTCTCTGGCTACCCATTTCGAATAACGTCTCGCAAAGCAGGAAACGTTACATCCCGTTCTGTGTTGCGCCTTATTACATTCAGGCGATCTTCCGCCAACGTCAGCTGTTGTATTTGAATTCCTGCTTTGACCTCTTCCGGATTATGATCGGCTACCGGCAGATGTGCTATTGATAGCATATCCGCGATGAACCTCTTTGCAGTAGGCATGCACACAATATCCACGTCGTAGTTTTGAAGCCGGCTAAGCATACGCAGAAGGTGACGAGGAATGATGTGTAGCAATTTACTGGTTATCCACACAAGCGGTTTGTGGTCGAAATACACAGTGGGCTTTCTTCCGAAAGTATAATCGTTGAGACGAGCCAAGGCATCGACTACCTCGAGCGGCTCCTTCTCAATCTGTGTATAGCGCTATTCGGTTATGGTAAGTGCTTGATTGCGGATATCCAAAGGTTTTCCATTCTCTAAGAGTACAGCACCTACTACGTCCTGGCTACCGTCACAGTGTACTTCCAAAGACTGCAATGGATCGTAATAGCGGAGCACAGGCGCTTTGCTGATAAGATGCTTAATAGTTGCAAACGCGGTTTCCTGTTCCATTCTCCAACACCACTTTAGTCTTTTGTGAGTTAACGCCCTGATCGGAGTCATGATGTCGGCGAGTCTTGCCACAAAACGGCTCAAATAATTCACCATTTTGTTTAAACAATGGATTAACTTACGTCGTTAGGTGGCGGCATCGCATGAATTGCTTTAATCTTCCCCGGAACGATCCTGATCCCCCGGGTTGTTAGCACATGCCCATAGAAAATCACCACTCTGAATTTTAATATTCTCACGTTCACGCCTGATGTTCCTGTGCATACTACGCCGTAAGAAACGGTGGAGATTACCGTTAAGATGTCCTGTCGTATAGCCGTAGATCAGAACATCGGCTGCCATTCACGTTACACCATCTAAATGGTCTACCAATCGTTTGGGAAAATTGCGCCCAAAACAGAACCAAATGGTAAACGCATCAACTGATAACCCCCAAACAGTGTTGCAAAGGTAGTACGGAAACTGGATTCTTCACCTGGAACCATGTGCTAGAACGCGGAGGACAGGTCTACATTCGTGAATTAGTTAGCTTTATCCATGAGCGGCAAAATGTCTTCTAAAGTCGGTAGTGCATTAGGCTGTCTGCGCAAGGCCTCATTCAACGGTTTCGGATCAATACACACGCATAGTTCTCCCGTCTTCTTTGTAACGACCGAAACCTGATTAGCCCAGTCGGTTATGTCGTCGACTTTGGCAATCACACTCTCTGTCACTAATTTGCTCAATTCAGCTGAAAGCCTATCACACAGAGTAAATGAAATTTTTTTTAGGGAGTAGTGCAGTCGATCGCATCAAAGGATCTAACGGCGAGTGAGCGGTCCCCGAAACTTTTCCCGCACCTGCGCTAAACACAGACGGATAATATCGGTTTCTCCCTGCTAAGCATGCACGAAACGATCATGATTAGAGACAACAAAACCGAGAGACTGGGTCGAATCAGTGCCGAGAATCGGCATCAGCTCCTCCTCCACAATCACAAACTCCAGTTGATGGGAAGCTCAGTCCCTTCGGTTAACCACTTCGATTGTAGTTAAGCCCTTCGGATGACGTCTGGAACCATTCCACAGACGCATGTACTCTTGTTCAGATCGGTTTCATACTCTGGGACAGTGCTTCATTGGTAGAATGTTGACAGTAGCTCCCGTATCTAACTGGAATCGAACGACTTCATTTCCGACCAAGACTTGCGTAGACACATTTTCGTGATACTCCCGAGACACGTTGCCACTTGAATGTTCTGCGTCTGTGGTTAACTTGTCACGAAGGAGCGCACCCACACTGGTTAATTGGCAGCCACGAACAAAGTGGCTCTTTTTCCACATTTGGCGCATTTCCGTCCCCGCTTTCGACCTACTCCGCGGGTGCTTAGGTGTAGCGCAGCACAAACTTTGCAGATCTCCTGTCTCACTTTGGTAGCCTTTGTTGATTTGCCTCCGGAAACGGTACACATTTCCGCGTCATTTGCGAGTTTCATTTATTGGTATTGATAGGTTGTCGAGGACTCACTGTTGCAGATATCGATGCATTGCTGGAGCGATAAGTAGCGTTGTCGAAAAAACCACTTTGTCGTACTTTCCTCGCTGATTCCTGGAGCAAAATGATCGCGTATGAGACTGTGGCTCATTCATTTACAGAAGTTGCAGGACCGCGTCAAAGTCCTCAGCATCGATGGATTCATTTGGGCCTCTGCTTGGCTAAAGATAAGGTAGCGCCGGTAAATCTCATTGGTTTGGCCTTCACAAAATTCACTAAAATTCTCAATGACCGTTTCCAAATTACTTGGATTTTCGCCTCTGTCTTATTGCAGTCTCTAGCACACGACGCACATCATCCCCGGCTGCGTGTCGAAACCTAACCAAGCGATATGGCACCGGTTGGTCGTCCAAACGTACTATAATACAGAAATCCATCCACTTGCTTCTCCATAGACACCAATTACTTACCAAGTTCCCTTCATCCATGTTCAATGGACAGGCATTTGAACAACCGTGGTGATCCCATCAGCATCTAACTGCGGCCGGTGGGGTTCAGCTTGGTCTTCTCTGACCACTTGTTGCAGTATTTAGTCCTTCATGGGCAAGCCTTTATTCGGCAAATGCAGCTCAGCGAAAGTTTCAGCATGTTTGGCATACCAAACTCTTCGATGAAAGTTGCACGTTCACATCCATAACTAACGACCCTGGTGGGTCTATGAGGTTCGCTTTTGACTCAGTTAAACAAATGGCGAATAACTCCACGAATGTCGACCAACCCGTGCCCAGTAATCGAATCCGTTACGCCAGTCCCCCATTGTTTGTCTTGCTCGCTCGGTTGCTCCATCCGCTCACGCTGGTATGGCAGTTTCATCACACATTTTATCCAAGAAGTTGCCGTTGTTGGCGTCCACTTCTTGAAATCCCTGTCGGACACAGCCTACTCACCTGTAAACAGCTGTCGGTGACGACAAAAACAAGAGTACCGCAATCGTGATACCAAGACCAATGACACACGAAGGGGAACTGCTAACTTCCTACAATGCTTGTGCAACCTTTCTATCTTCAAAGCAGAAGAGGTGTACACATGATGCGGAAGGAGTACCAAGCGGCATATGCGGCATCACTCGTGGAAAACCAGTGAACCAGTATCACTTACCGAAACCTATGGGTGAAATAATCACGTTGTTTAAAACGAACAATTCCCATCCTCCACTGACTGATTGACACTGTTATATCAGACCCTTCGACTTCTTCCACCCATTAACGGTAGTGAGGACGCGAAGCAGTAGCAACAATATTCAAGGTTCTTTCCATAGATAAACGATATCGACGCCCAAATGTAAAAGCCAATCAGAGCACTGGAAGCGTCCGACCGGACAAGGCCAATAGGGACCGAACAAACAGGGAACAATTCAAATGCACCAGAAGAAGGGAAACCAGCAATGTTGACGCCGGGATGGAACTGTGATCTTTGCCTAATGATCACGACCCTAAACGTTCAGCGAGATTGACGAAAGGATACATTAAGACAAATGTCAGTGAATTAGCACAACAAATAAAACTTCACAATTGTGAACGCCTACACAAGTATACCTACGATTGTATCCCACCTATAACAGGGATAATATGTGCCTAAATCTCCAAGGCAAAAATGCTGCTTGAATTTTGATAGGAGTATCATGCCAATAATCGAATACTCGTCTGATTCCTAACTATGGAGCATCCGACAAAGGACCATCACACATTGCTGACCACACTGAGGTGCCATGGTTAGAACAATTGGCTGAGTGGAATTTTCGCACGTTTATAGATACGGCCTTAAGCTTTGGAGTGCCGGTGCATGGGTTTTCCAGAATATCAAAGGCAAAGAGGTGCACACAGTCACAGGCAGCGAGGACTCGGTCGAGGCTGATTTAAAGCAGACGGTTCGCCTCGTGATTGCAGCCATGGTAAGAAGATGCGAAGAACTTGTCACATTAGCCGCTTTGGTGGAGCAAAAAGCTCACTAAGTTCCAGAAAGATTATAAATACATAAACTGTGTATGTCTTGGCATTGCAAGATAGCTTACTACATGGTATGATCATTTTGTACAATATAATCGGGTAGTGAATATAATCGCCTGAGTTTTACAAGCTTTCCCAACAGAGTATTCGCTCATTTAAAAGTAACAAAAGATGGAAAAGTTATGAGCAGGAATACATGTAGGTGTGGTCGGAAGTTCAAATTAAGTAATACCGCCATACATAGAACCGTCTCCTGAATACCTGCTTCCCTACTGGGCAATCCTTTGAAAGATTTCCTCTTCACTTCCAGGTCTCATCTGTTCATGTATTGACGTGGCTTAAAACAGGCAAGCCGTCACCATTCTGACTCGTTTGTGGCTATTGTTATATACACGTAGGCCGTCAACACGCTGACTCTTTCATTTTCGTTTGAGCCTCTGTCACATGCCAAGCATTCCGGCCATACAGCGCATTCCCCAATTCATCTGGGCTGGTTTGCCGAACAACCTCCTTGTTGTGCCAGCTGGGTGGTACGGGATTTTCCCGATGCAGCAAATGGTTCGACGGCAGTGTTCCAGGACGTGGTGGGTTTTCGCCAGGCAAGCGTTCTCCCTATAACAAGCTACATATGTCCGTTTAACAACACGAAATAAGGTCACTGCCCCTTGCTTTATCTTGGCGAAACATTGTATTCCAGCAAGTTTATGCAGTAATTTTGGGGAGCATTAGGCCCCTGTTTGACAAAGGAACAAAGGAAAGGTGTATGAACTGAGCAATCAGTCACCGGCTCCCAATGGGCGTGATTACCTGAATTCGCTCCGTCGCCTTGTGGGCAGGCTATTCAGCCAAAGGCTCTAGGTGATGTCCCCTAAGTAAACATCCTAATTCGGCTTGGGCAATCGGGTAGTATCTCACCCTCTGAAACCATGGACCGTAATGTGTCGTGTTGTGCTTTCTTCTACAATTTCTGTACCTTCTTTTAAGTCGCATCGTTTCTGATGGCTCTATGTCTACTCGTAGACGGTTGCATATATATATATATATATATATATATATATATATATATATATATAAGTCAGCTGTTTCGAGTGCTGCATTTGTAATATTCGCCAGCGAGTATGGGGTAATTCGTCTTCCGTTGGTGTATTAGATAGCTTGGAAGTTTCAATCAGTCAGCTTAGGAAAGCGAACAATCATGGCCAATGACGATAAAAGAGAAAAAGTCGATAGAAACGAGATGAAGAAACGTAACGACAAAGGAATAGCTTATGTCCGACAGTTGTCCGATTCAAATTGTGCATTTGAATCGCAGAGAACCAATAACCTCCCGAAGTATTCATGTTAGAAAAATGTGGTAGCAAAGGAATACTGGGATAACCCCGACAGCTGTTGGCGATCGAAAGGCGGATTGATGCTGAACATTCACTTTATAGGGCATGGAGAACAGTTGCTGGTCCCCAGCTTGTTGCCTCCAGACGAGAAAAGAAAACAGATGGTAGTGAATAGAAAGTGTAAAGAATGGATGAAAAACCTGAGATAAATCTACATATTGACCGAATTGCAACTGGGGTTACGCGGATATTACTCCGGCTAATACTGACGCGCATCCTTCTAAAACTTTCGCCAAATAAGTGTTGCAAGGATAGGCAAAAGAACATAGATCTTAAATGCAAAAATTTCTTTGGCGCCGTGACAGTTACGTTACATTTGCTTTTCCCAATGTCCCATGGCCCGTGAAAACTACTCCTCAATTGCTGTTTGTCGTTCCAACAGTCCGGTTGCATTCCGTAAGAAGAGCAGTTGATTTAGCTCTAAGACTAACTGACCGCTAGCTTGACTAACTCTTATTGAGGGCCGCAGTCGGTTCCATATAACTGCTTACCGAACTACGAAGAAGAGGGGGGTTTCCCTGTTGCTCCTTCTCATTCCCTCACTCCACGACGCGTTTCGTTCTAGTCTGGGTTCACCAAGCAGAAACGGCTTGAATTGGGAGGTGTACTCGGCACATGATTGTTGGTGGCTATTGACACGATCACTAAATCATTGAGCACCGCGAGCAAAGAACTACGCAGGAATTCGTGCGATTTTGTAGCTTGAACTTTTGCTAAGAAACAATATATTTTATGTTTC
This sequence comes from Dicrocoelium dendriticum, assembly GCA_944474145.2. Classification (NCBI taxonomy): domain Eukaryota; kingdom Metazoa; phylum Platyhelminthes; class Trematoda; order Plagiorchiida; family Dicrocoeliidae; genus Dicrocoelium; species Dicrocoelium dendriticum. The sequence continues at coordinate 62,910,334 of OX104062.1, read as the reverse complement.
TTAAATTGTGGTCATCATCCACACTGAAATTCAATCGGATACTTGAACTGAAGCTGAGATTGCATGCCAGTTTGTAAAGGAAAATTAACTTAATGTTTAATCTTTGCAGTCATAGTGGATCAATCCTGAATAACTTATATCCATCATTTCATTTTGCTAGGGACGGTACACTCATAAGCATTTTAGTGAATGACCACTGTAAATGCTCTAGTGATACTAGATCACACCTGAGCATGTGAGTGCATGTAATCGGGCAGTACTCCAAAGGTTGGCGTTCGCAAATCAAATACGGAACAAAATTGGATTTGGGTAAGATTAGTGAGTTGTCGATTGGGGCTAATGCATGTTTTCCCCTTGATACCTGTTGTTGAGCATGAGTTAAGGAGCTTAGTAGCTCTTTATAGTTTGCTCCCAGGTCACGGATGGACTGAGTGGTACGGATTGATGTCCAAGTTAACACAAGCACAGGATTGCACGATTAGCACACACACGCATTCTCCGTATGCTGACCAGATAGGCACGAGTAATCGCTTCTGACTACAGGGTGGAAGCGCTGCCACATTTAGCACGAAGCGTTTACATGAACGGCCTGAATTGTCTGCCTAGTTCACTCGCTTGAGATGGCATCTTGATTTCTAGCCGAGGTTGTTCATTTATCCAGCATTTTACCGTTGGGATTGTTGTCCCAGTATACTGTATAAGGAACTTGACCTGATGAAGCTTTCGTGCAGCTTTCGTAGAGCATATTTTACTTATACTTTACCAACCACTCCAGCCTGTTACTTTGACCTCATAGCTGATCTGGGCACCGAGCGGTCGATCAAAGAAGGACAATCTGTAACCCTTGGCGGAATCCCGATAAATGGACGCGGATTAAGAAACCGGTTGGATTGTAGGGTGACTCTGTAGCCTATTTCTTGGGTACCGTTAATTGTATTCGAAACGGAACATCTGTGGGTGTCCTACTACTTGGTCTTCTCATGTAATGACTGCATGTGTATTATCTTAGCAGTCTACTGAGTATTCACTAGAAATGCTGTATAGCACTGGGTGTATGAGAAGCTCCTTACTTAAGTTATAAGTGAAACCAGAAAAGGTTATGAAACACACGGATGCCACTGCCAAGAAACCATCCGTTGTTGCAGTAAAAACACCGCGTTCAGGCGCAACTGCAATTAATGGTAAGCTACTTGGAACTAAAAAGGCAACTAACTTCACGTGCAGCCAGGTTGGCTTCTCTGACACTAATTTCAACGCCATTGGAAATTTGCAAACCTTTCGTGACGAACTCGATGAGCTAAAAACCAGCATGTTAGCGATTGATGATCTCCGTTTAGCGCTTGATAAAACTGAGCATGGTCAATCTTTTACAAATAACAAGTAGACCAGCGGTAGGTCACTTAATTCCTGTGGGGGGAAGCGTTTGTTGACACGATAGCCACAGAAGTCGGCAATAGGATACGGTGTTCAAAAAAAGGCAGTACTCTTTAACAAATTAGTGACAAATTTGCCAGCACTAATGTATGGAATATTTTGCTTATAGCCAGCGTTGTGGTAGATGTACGCTGTCTCTACAGGAGGCTGATAAAGAAGAGTCAACATCGCTCTTGTCCAATTCTGTATCAATTTGCAAATACTCTGACTGCCACTGGATTTATCAGCAACTGTGACCAAATTGCTGAAAAAACAACGCTCAAGTCTCTGAAAATTGCTGCAGATAGCACGCCCTTGCAAGGAGAACTTTGGCGAAGACAGACTTCTTCCCATATACATCGAGAAACGCCACTCACCAGCACTGTTGCCTGTGCTTCAGCTACTGCTGCCACGCGGCAAGAAACCACTAATGGGCCCAACGGTAACACTGAAGATGACAACATTACTGACATTCTATCTAACTCCTCTTCACCTAGTATGTCTAGTATTCCTGAGGATCCACCAATACATGCGACGACATCTGATGAGCTAAAACTTTTCCGTGAAATGATTAAACATATTAGCTTCGCGCCAGACTAAAGAAAACATTTGTTAGATTTGACAATGTGCGGATAACGATTAGCTTACTGGCCATAGTAGTTGGAGTTGTTTGATCGGTCAAACCCAACCTAACCGGTGCTGGAAAAGTGTGGATATTCCTAGGCACTCTATTGGCTGTGACCATGCACTGTTGTACACCAAATGCAGTGCAAAGAACACTTGCTGCCCCAAGAACGTCTACAGAACCTGGGATGCTAATGGCTAGAACACTGTGAATAACATTGGCATCGAGAGTTCTCGTACAATCCATTCGGGTGGCAGCTCTCGAGTGTTTTCTTGATACGGTATTCGGTTCACAAGTGGTGAACTTGGTATGATGAACACACTTGTTCGATTTATCTACGCAGTACACTGACTCTCCACTCGACCAGGCTTCAATCGGATAGGTTTGATTATCTCCTTCGGCCGAAGGTTGTGTTACCCTTTTCCTTTGTGCACGGTATAACCGACCATTACTATAACTAGATTTTTGCTCATTTGACGTATGCTTGGAAGAGTAGAAATTCACGTGGCCCCTGAGTAAACACGATTTACTAGCTTTTCCTCCCTCGAATCTCTTAGTTTTCAGCTGGCGAATGTGTTTAATCATTCCACGGAAAAGTTTTAGCTCATCAGATGTCGTCGCATGTATTGGTGGATCCTCAGGAATACTAGACATACTAGGTGAAGAGGAGTTAGATAGAATGTCAGTAATGTTGTCATCTTCAGTGTTACCGTTGGGCCCATTAGTGGTTTCTTGCCGCGTGGCAGCAGTAGCTGAAGCACAGGCAACAGTGCTGGTGAGTGGCGTTTCTCGATGTATATGGGAAGAAGTCTGTCTTCGCCAAAGTTCTCCTTGCAAGGGCGTGCTATCTGCAGCAATTTTCAGAGACTTGAGCGTTGTTTTTTCAGCAATTTGGTCACAGTTGCTGATAAATCCAGTGGCAGTCAGAGTATTTGCAAATTGATACAGAATTGGACAAGAGCGATGTTGACTCTTCTTTATCAGCCTCCTGTAGAGACAGCGTACATCTACCACAACGCTGGCTATAAGCAAAATATTCCATACATTAATGCTGGCAAATTTGTCACGAATTTGTTAAAGAGTACTGCCTTTTTTTGAACACCGTATCCTATTGCCGACTTCTGTGGGTATCGTGTCAACAAACGCTTCCCCCCACAGGAATTAACTGACCTACCGCTGGTCTGCTTTTTATTTGTAAAAGATTGACCATGCTCAATTTTATCAAGCGCTAAACGGAGATCATCAATCTCTAACATGCTGGTTTTTAGCTCATCGAGTTCGTTACGAAAGGTTTGCAAATTCCTAATGGCGGTGAAATTAGTGTCAGAGAAGCCAACCTGGCTGCTCGTGAAGGTAGTTGCTTTTTTAGTTCCAAGTAGCTTACCATTAATTGCAGTTGCGCCTGAACGCTGTGTTTTTACTGCAACAACGGATGGCTTCTTGGCAGTGGCATCCGTGTGTTTCATGACCTTCTCTGGTTTCACTTATAACTTAAGTAAGGGGCTTCTCATACACACAATGCTATACAGTATTTCTAGTGAATACTCGGTAGACTGCTCAGATAATACACCTGAAGTCATTACATGAGAAGGTCGAATAATAGGACACCCACAGATGTCCCGTGTCGAATACAATTAATGATACCCAAGACAAAGGCTCCAGAGTCACCCTACAATCCAACCGGTTTCTTAATCCGCGTCCATTTATCGGAATTCCGCCTAGGGTTACAGATTGTCCTTCTTTGATCGACCGCTCGTTGCCCAGATCAGCTATGAGGTCAAAGTAACAGGCTGGAGTGGTTGGTAAAGTATAAGTAAAATATGCTCTACGAAAGCTGCACGAAAGCTTCATCAGGTCAAGTTCCTTATACAGTATACTGGGACAACAATCCCAACGGTAAAATGCTGGATAAATGAACAACCTCGGCTAGAAATCAAGATGCCATCTCAAGCGAGTGAACTAGGCAGACAATTCAGGCCGTTCATGTAAACGCTTCGTGCTAAATGTGGCAGCGCTTCCACCCTGTAGTCAGAAGCGATTACTCGTGCCTATCTGGTCAGCATACGGAGAATGCGTGTGTGTGCTAATCGTGCAATCCTGTGCTTGTGTTAACATGGACTTATCCCCTTACATTCTTGTGCCACCTCTTCGGAATTACGCTCAAACGATTCGGATCACCGAGCTCTATCCAACGGGGTCTATATTTTGAATTGAGTCCAGTATCACTCTGAAACACCATAGACGCAGTCTTTGGGTGTCTATTCACCAAGGCCAACGTGAGTATCTTTGTTTAGTTGAGTTTCATCAGTATTTGCGGGATACCATTCGACAGAGCTTCTTTAAGGCTCTTAGACAATATAGAATTTAGAACTGTGCACCACTGTATAGCGTAGGTACAAAGGTTTTGTCATCGCACGTTACCACCATATTTTCACGTGAATTTCACTACACAAATCTTGTGTAATTTGGGCTACTCGTGCGCCTAGTGAATCACCGCTACCAAACCCGCTGACAGGAGCAGACAACAGGCAGCCCAAACGGCGTGACCAGCGCAACCTAAAAGTGCATACGAACCACATCCATGGGGTGGAAAAGTTTGTGGACCAGGAATCCAGTGAGCAACAAACCCAGACAAGCAGGGAACGGAGGTCATCTCGAAAATCACGTGTTCCTTCTGTGCCAATCCCTACGACGACACAAATGTGAACATTACAGCGGATCGACTTATGTTCAGATATTCCCATAATTAAGATTGTTCAAACGCTTACGATTAAGTGTGAGATGTTGGCTGTTACGTCGGCAGAGCAAAAGAGGAGGGAAAATTTCAGAACTCGAATTGCAGATTAATGTGTTAAGCAGTCCGAATCCCAGACATATTAAAAGCCAAAAGCTCTCTAGCAGCAATGCCACACAGTCCAGTGAAAGACAAAAACCATTAGTGATAAACAGCAGTGGAAAGAGGTCGGTTGAACGGTCTCCCAAATCTCACGTAATACTCCAAAGCGTGCAGTTACGCACAAACTGCACGATCACCTCCATCAGTAGCTGGTCAACAACAATTGACCCCTACGGCTAATGCAACTAACGGCGTTGCATGTGAAAAAATTCTTGCTGTAGCCTCGGCTTATCGTCCACGGAAGACAAGCCAGACACTCACAGTCACAAGGAAATCCAGAACAAACAATTAGTACGCAACCAAAAGGCGATGACAGTGATATGTTCAAACGTCCCAGAAACCAGTAGCGAATAGCTAAAAGGTAGGCAAGCCGAGGAGCAAAACCACTGGGCTGAACTAACCTGCGCGCTCGGACTGAAAGTTCTCCCAACTAGTCTTACACACCTTTCACGAAATCCATCATCTCCACACGTAGGGGAACCTCGGTTACTGCGAGTAACGTTTGACAACACACGCGACCTGGAAGCTGTTCTCTTAGCAAGCAAGCCACATTCAAGTGAACTCTTCTGTCAGTGTTCGCATGTTGCCTGACAGACCATGGGCAGGAAGACAGAAGCATAAATCCAACCCTAGTTCGTCACGTCAAGACGAGATGAAGAAAGTGGTACTGGTTCATGGTGTGCCAGAATTGAAGCATAATAATAACAGTGAACGACAGAAACACGACATCGAAGAATGGAGGTACATCACAGAGCTCCAGAACATGCAAAATGTCGTGACTTTTGACGTCACCCATCTAATTGCCTTCACAAACTATCAAGGCAGCGGGCCACGAATTTTGAAATCCACCTTGGCTTCGCCCGAAATGGTATCAGTGGCGATTCAACCACGACATGACAACAGGAAACTTGGGCCATTAGAAGTAGGATAGACTGAGTCAGATTGTAACACGTACACATAATCTACTATTTTTCAGTTATTTATTGCCCCATGTAATTTAAATTCGATTACAACAAAGATGGACTATCAGTCTGCACAGCGAATCTTTAACATTTGCTTCATGTGGGGTGCAGAAGTGTGCCGAAACATTTGTGTAGGATAAACCTCTTTGATCCTTAGTGTCTAGGGTACCGGGGTAACTTGTAACAGCATACGGGGTAATTTGTAACACTTAGGGTTAGTTGTGGGATAAAACTACACAAAAGCAAAAATGTTGTAATTTTAACAGGAAATCTAATAAGAATTTCATTTGTGACAGACAAACAGGAAGTTTCCGTTACCAACATCCGTACTATGCTCATGAGCCCAGAATCCACATGTTGAGCACTGGATCCAGATCACACCAAAATGATTGTTACTGTAGCTTCCCATGCACAATAGACAGAAATATGTATCTTCATCCGAACATGAACCAGAGGCTGTCCTATCTTTTGCTTCTCTCTGTTCATGAAGAATTCTCTAGTTAATTGGAGGGTCAAGTTTGGACTACACGTTGTGTGATTGGATTGCGACGCGCAGTCTCAATATAATGGACTGTGGTTCACAATGAAGTGGACCTTAGTCACGGCGATCACTGGGACCGTACTCAAAGCAGATGGAAATTGGGTGTTGCCCACCCGAAAACACTGCACAACCACGACGCGTTTCGCAATCCAATCACACAACGTGTAGTCCAAACTTGACCCTCCAGTTAGTCATTTACCGTTGTGCCAAGCGTTGCCCTCCGTGACCCGGTAGCCAAAGGGGTAGAGGTTTCGGCTACTATTCCAATGGTCGCGGGATCGAAGCCTGCTGTCTCCACCTGATGAGATGAAATTACATCCAAACGAGTCGTGGTTGTGCAGTGTTTTCGGGTGGGCAACATCCAATTTCCAATTCTCTAGTTAATTTCCCCTTGCCTTTATCTTTCTTTTGGTCAGAGTGGTTTTACCTTCCTAACTACAAGCTTTTTGCGGGGATATCAGTGAGAACAGCACCTTTTAGCTTTCTGCGATGTTCCGCACTTGTCTTTCTGTCTCCATGTGGATATTGTAATAACAATTCAGGACGAAATATGTGATCAATATTTGATGGACCAACCCCAGATGGAGACAATACTTTAGAGCTTGAAGCGACAAGTGAACAATGTGTACCTTCTGCGGTACCTATCTTGACTGGTGCAGCGTGGGTTGTTTCAGGTAACTGTGCCAATTGAGAGCTGCTTTGTTCTGTATCTGATAGTGAATCAGATGTTCCCACATTTTCAGGCAAAGGGTCTTTCAGTAGCCAGAGATGCAACAAAGTCTGATTCATTAAAAATGTCCCTGGTAATTGGGAAAATTCCAGTACATCGAAATGATTCAATTCAACATACTCATGCTTACATAGGCGTGTCTCGCATTGTACGCGAATAAAGAATTTGTTTATTTATTCATTTATTGTATCGGGCGCAAACGCTTGATTGAAAGTGGTAACGACAATGGCTGGAATGTCATAAAGGATCATTGCTCGGCCTGCATTTTTCTCCTCTAAGCATGGGCCTTGTTAGTACCAACATTGAAACATTGCATTTCCTGGGAAAAAGCTGGAGCTTTACATAACCCATAAGGTGTAAGGAAATAGGGTCGGGTCATATGGAAGGGTCAAGCAACCTTATAGCCGGTTGGATTCGCGTGTTAGCCGTACCTTCATCGGGCATATGTGGCATTTGAACAGAATGTACGCTGGCAAGTAGCGTGACACCACACCATGCCCACTGATACAGATAGGAAAAGAAAAAGAATAGCATGAAGGAAAAAGTCTGCAAGAACATGTTAATCAGGAGCGCTGGGGGTAGAGGAAGGAGCTGTTGCGCCTGGTGGGAAGCGGCTGGCCGATGACTTGAGCTAGTCTGGGGTATGGTATTCCAAACTGCAGGTAATTGTCTCAGGGGAGATCACGATGCCGGTCGGCAAGATGATGGTCCAGGCAAGTCTTGAAATCATCCACAGAAGATGCCAAGATTACGTCGGTAGGTAGGGCATTCCACGGTCGGCAGACTCGCAGAGCGAAGAAATGTCGCCTGTAGTTCACCCGGCTGTGCTCTGTGAGCCGGAGTGGGTGACCAAGAAGATGGGAGCATGAGTGGTGCAGTTTCAGTAAGTGGCAGCAGGAGTGTCCAGAGTTGGATAGGATTGCAGATACGAGGATCAAGTCGCCCTGAAACCGTCGGTATTTCATAGAGAAGAGACAAAGGTGACAGAGCCGTTGTGGATGATCCAAGTGCCTGAGACCCCACAGTAATTTTGTCACCTGACGTTGTGTGGCTTCAAGCATACGCTGGTCTTTTAGCAACCAGGGGCTCCAAGGCTGGATAGCAAACTTCAAGTGAGGACATAGGAAAGGGGTTAGGAGGAGACGGAAATTCCGCGGGTCGATTTGGAGGAAGGCACGTTTTAACAGTCCCAGCATGCGGTTAGCAGCAGAGGCTGCTTTTCGGCAGGAAGCAGATACTGAAAGGTTGGTTTGGGTGATGATACCCAAATCTCTTTCAGCTGACGAGACCTGGAGAACAGACTCTCCCAGGAAGTATATTGGAGAAGCGGAAGGGCGAGTGCAGAGGACGCGACATTTCGAAGAGTTAAAAAGGTTGTTTTCCAGTGACCACCAATGCAAAAGGTTGAGGTCTCTCTGAAGTGCGCAGGTATCGTCTGGAGCATTGATCGTGCGCCACAGCTTCGCGTCATCGGCGTAGAGCAGCGTCGAGGACTCGACTTGTGTTGTGATATCATCGACGAAGGATAGGAAGGATTCCTGCCCAAAAACAAACCGCTATGGAACTCCGCTTGTCACAGGGATACGGGAGGACAATGCTCCCTCGACTCGTACCTGGACGGTACGGTGGTGGAGATAGTTCCGGATCCAGTCCATTAAGGCCCCAGAGATACCGTAGAACGGCAGCTTATGCATTAGGATTGCATGGTCAACTTTGTTAAAAGCCTTGGAGAAATCTAAGATGACTTGCGTTTCCAGGCCGGTGTTAGTCTCAGTCGTCCAGTTATCCCGTGCGAGTAGCAGGTTACTCAGACATGACCGTTGCCGTCGGAAGCCGTGCTGGCAGTCGGAAAGCAGTTTCTGAGCCTCAAGGTGGTCCATTAAAGCATCGACGATGATCGATTTCATCACTGGAAATCGTAGAGAGGAGTGTTATCGCTCAGTATTTGACGAGGTCCTTCGCGTGCCGCCTTTGTAGTTTGGCGTAATTGTACTGCATTTCCAATCGTTGGGGACTTCACCATGCGAGAAGAAATGGGTGAACAACTCCACTAGAGGTAAAGCTAGAGCTACAGCGCATGTTCGCAGGAGCCTTGGATGGAAACCATCTGCACCTGGGGAGTCTGTTACCCGCAGGGATTTAAGCTTCGCCAGGATCTTTTCCGGATTGAACTGAACAGCTGTCAGGGACGTTAAAGCTGAGAACGGAGAATGTTGCGTCATTGTGTGGACTGATGGAACGGAAAAAGTAGCTAAGTAACGGTGGCACAGGAATTTGGCGCCTCGTTCGCTGATTTGGTGAGCCCTGTAGGTGCTGTCAGTGCAGTGACACCGTGTTTTACTTGCCGAATGAGGTAGACGTGACTATAGAGGGCTTTGGGATTGGCAGAAAATCTGCGCACAAGCTGACGCTGCTGCTCACTTTTGTCTTCGCCTATAAACTGGACACATTGGTTACTGAAAAGTCGGTAAGTTTCCCAGTGAGTAGCTGTTGGACAGGAACGACATATTCTACATACCGTGTCGCTGTGGGCGGGTCCGACTTCGGACGGACTTGAAACGTTTCTTCCCTATGGAAACCTGTTTGCAGGTCTTGGTTAAGGAGCACAGTTCGCGTAGAGTAGTGCAGAAAGTTGACCACGCGTTTTCGGCGCTCAAGTTAGGTTCCGGCAACCAATTGTTTGCGGAAATGAGAGTGCATAACTTTTGGTACTTAGCCCACTGTTTCGTGTAAGTCAGCTGTTCGGCAAAGCATACAGATTCGTACCGGAGAACGCAGTGATCGCTAAGCCTCAAAGGGGCATCATGTTCGACATGCTCAACTATCAGTTCTTCGTTGGTGAGCAGGTGGTCCAGGGGAGATGGTTGGTTGTTGGTTCAGAATCTGGTTGGCTGGCAATTATGGTTGTACAGAAGGGCCGTGTGAAAAAGCTCACTGAGGCTTGGCGCAAAGGAGCCAGTCGTCGGAACGGAGCGAAATAGACCGGGTAGATTGAAACCTCCCGTGATAGGGTGTGTGTTGCTGAGGGATAGAATGAAGTGGATACCGTGCTAGAGTTTTCCATCATTCTCGGAGGAGTTGTTGGCGGACGCGATAAAGGATACCAAGACAGTAGGAGTGTTTGGCAGTTAGTACGACTTCGCACCACGTGGTGTCAGAAGACTACAAAGCAGTGTATGCCACGATGGTGCAACCGAGGGAGGTGCCGTAGTACAGTGCGACATCACCACCTAGGTTTGCGCGATCGGAGCGGAGGACGGACATGTGAGGAAGTTGGATTTCACTGTCGGTGATGTCGCCGGACAGCCATGTTTCCGTTATGGCTATTAGGTCCGCTGGTGTTGACAGAAGTCGAGGTTGGAGTTCCGGAAGTTTGCGTAGGAGGTCCTGTACATTCGTGTAAATGCAAGCAAGGCTTGTCTGCGTGACGACTGCGGGAGCAATTACCGCGCTGCCGGCCAACAAGTGACCTGCAGTACACCGTTTTTGTTTGGAGAAATAGAACCGTTAAGGTTGCTGGAACTTGGGGATACAGGGTGTGGATCATCGGAGCAGGGGTGGGTAGATGCGTGAGGTTCGTTGGGGGCCTGCCGGTAGGGGGTGAGCATGGGTGTGGGTGATTCCAGGCAGTGGGGCAGTTGCTTCGGTAGTGGAAAATCTAGCTACGGTTAGGGCAGCGTGTGTTGAAGGTATCGAGGAGGCTGCTGCTGCTTGGGGAGTGGCAAGCCGTGCGTCTCGTCACCGAGCGGCTTTCTGGACTTAAGCGAACATCTGGTAGTACTCGACTTTTTATTAAGATACCAGACGGTGAGGACATCGATTGCTGTGCTAGCGGTGAGGAAAATCGCTTTCAGGAGACGGTGGGCCGTTCCTGTATAATTTGTTGGACGGGGTAGGCTGTGAACGTCCGTCATGGTTCTATCGACAATGGTCAGTATCTGCTGAAGAAACCGCCATTGGTCGCAATCATGCTGCTATCGCTGTTTTAAGGTTGCGTCAGGGACATACAGTTCTGGAACGCCGTGCACTATGATGGAAAAGGGTTGGGTGGGTTGCGCCGGCTGCTGTCTGCGCGCTCAGTCCAAGGGATGTTGGGGAAGATACAAATGTGGTAGTCGTCAAGGGAAGCGTTGCTTTTGAGAAGGTGCGTAGACAGCAGAACATCCTCCATGGCCGTGCCTGGCTGCAAGTCAACACGAAGGAGTCTTAGCTTACCGGCGTCCGGGGATGAAGAGTGGCGAGTCAATCTTGTAAGATTGCAGGGTTTAATCTCGGGAAGTTTTAGAGCGTCACAGATCGAGGTCCGCTTGACGGAGTCATGGGAATGTAGATTCCGAAGTTGCGGGTCGATAAACTCTGGAACGTTCTTGCATATGACAGAGTTATAGTTGGAGCCACGCGTTGCAAGTTTATTTGGACGCGAACTTTGGGGGGGGAGGGCAGTAGGCTTCCTAGGTGGGCGGACCTTCGCTGAGAGCGTTGCGTGTTGACGAGTGCTGGACGGATCGGCATTCTGTAACGAGACAACATGCGAGTCCGGAGGGCTGGAAATCGGCTGTTGTCGTTCGGCTAGGCCATCGAATTTCCGCAGTAGATTCCGCAGCTGTCCTTCCAGATTGAGCAGACGTACTTCTGTGCGGTTGGCGTTATCCGGCTTCTCGACCACTCGTGATGACCGGAGCGACTGCTGTTACGGCTCGTTGTTACACGATGAGGAGGAGGGGTTAGCAGGGGATGAGACAAGCGAGCCCACCATAGGGCATGTGATGAAGGAGTGGCCACAAGGGCTATCACGCCCAGAATGCGCAATGGCAGGGAGGCAAACCAAGCAGATGTAACGCAGTACGGTTTGCTGATGCGAGCGGCAGAATTCGATGTCGGTTGGGTGGAGTGAAGTGTCACAGGAAGCGTGAACACGGTGTAAACACATTGAGCACGTGATGGGTTTGGAACGAGGCCCCACATGTCGAGTGCAAATCGAGCAATTGTTTAATGGTTGCATGGGTGTATTGGGTGAAACCAACCAGGTCAGCACGGTCAAGCGAATGACAAGTATCACTCAATTCTGGAGAAATTGTTCACAGAGGAACGAATTACAAAGGAGCTCGCTATTCGCATCAAAAGTCTTAAAAATACCAAAAATGAATCTATCAAGTGGCTGCATTTTGTGTGCTGAATGAAGAAGTATAGAAACTAATGTGATATGACTTTCTTTGCAGAGGTCGATTGCTGGAGTACAAAGGTAGGAAATGGTAGTATCTCGAAGCAAAGGTACTGGATTGGCAAACATGGACGAGCAAATTAAATAAAATGTTTTATATAATCAAGCAAGTTCTCTTACTTGATCCAACCTGATGCATTTGTTATGCTTGAAGATCAAGGAGGAGAACCAGCAATCAAGTGAGCCTTGTAGTTCTTTCGTGGAAAAATGAACATCGGTGGAACTGCGTTTCCCACGGCATCGACATCACACACCAAAAAAATCAGTGTGTCTTTTCCAGATGAATCAACTCTCCCAACTGATCTTGTTCCTTTTCTTGTAAGAATACGGTTTTCTGTAGGCACAATCGTTATTCTAGTTTCATCCGCATCATAAATCCGCTCGGGGGAATAGTTTGCACGTGCTAAAATTTGTAATAAATTAGCAAAGAATAAATTGCCTGCAGGATGATTGAAACTAATGGCACTTGCAAGACTAGTGCTTTTGCTATCCTCAGAGAAATATTATGCCTCCTACGTAAGTTTTGCAGCCAATCTTCTCCAGCACATTTGTTCGCGTCCCATGACTCAGACCTTTGGATGTCAAAATTCAATGTAATCTGGTTACCTAGCATTCTTGCTCGCTGACATGTTAAGGCGAAATGTAAATCAGAGCTTTTGGTGTCTATTTGGCCAATATGTGTTCCTGTGCTGTAGTGAACATTTGGACATGTTTGCTGTAACCACAAGATGGGATCACTTTACAAGTCTTCTTCATGTATCGAGACAAAGTGACGTGACACAAATGGTGAGCTCTTGCTGTTTCTTGTATTGATTTCCCTTGCTCAACTTCAAAAGCAGCAGCCCGACAGTGTTCCTGAGTACAGTTCCCTCTTTCCGTTTTGCTTTTGTATTGTCTCATCATCTTTCCTTCTGAAAAGAATGGCACTTTGTTATGCATTGTTTTGCAATAAATACATTTATGTTACAGTGTGCCTCACCTCTACCTCAGTCAGCAAACAACTTAACGTTATATGAAAAGCGCACACACAACACGACACTTTGCAGATTTTTGAAAGAAAATGGATGACGACAGTCAAATTAAAAGCTTGAATTAATCGACTGCTAAGTACAACGTCTATGGGATGAAATATAAGAATGAACATGTTTACTGACTAGGCCTTAAAAATGAAAATTGTGCCTGCTTCTCCAGATCTTACAAATCCCGCCTTGCTAGTAACGTGAAAACTTCCGGCATGCGTAGTCACGTATTCGGTAGAGAAAACAAATGATGTATGTGTCAGTTAATATCCTGAGAAAGGATTTTTTCAACTTGCCGCCCCCCGTTACTTTCTGCCCCGATCTACCCTACGGTTAAGACCATTCTTTCAGTTATTACAGACCTCAGATACAGATGACCCAGTCACGGTGGTACCTACCAGCCAACCGTGCAAACAACCGTTTCACAAACTTTATCAGATCGGCACTATTTGTGACGATCACACACAGCGAACCGAGCTTCTAATGCGTCAAGAAATGCAATGCTGCTACACCAACCCTCAGAGTGGTATTCTAAGCTCTCGGAACTGCGCCATCAATATGAAACCACAACTTGGGACCTTATAGCCATTAGTGAAACTTGGCTGTCAAACGACATACTTAGTCCAGAGATTGAACTCAGTGAGATGTCAGTCATTTGAACTGATCGTCCATCTCTCGGTGGCGGTATTGCCATCTACTATCGAGATTACTTGAAAAGTGAGACGTTTACCGAAAATTCCCTTGTTATTCCCGACGCACTATTTTTCCGACTACACCTAGCAGGTCGAGATGTTGGATTACAGAATAAGACACATGATGCTTGCCACTTAGCAGTTATCTATAGGTCTCCGAACTCATCAGCAGACAGCGATAACATTCCGTTAAATGCTCTTTTCTACGCTGTTTCACCAAAGTACTCTCATTAGCTCAAAATGGGCGACTTTAATGTTCCTTCAGTAGCATCAGTGTCCCCTAATGGGCCCCATTTAAATCGAAACTCCTTGAATTCATGGATATGGCAGTTTTATATAACAATGTGCATCGACCAAACATACATCGCGGTTCAAACACGTCATCACTACTGGACTTTATCCTGACTAATGAAGAATTGATGGTTGAGTCAGTAGTATACGATCATTCACTGGGCCATAGCGACAATTCAGTCCTAACTTCTGGTTGTGTTATGCCAGTATGGTTGATAAAGAAAGAGGGACTCAGGGAACTATTACGGACTATTTTAAGCTGCACAACTTAGCAGCAAACCTTGACTGGGACCTACAGATGCACAGTTCAGTGAATGACGCATGTAATGAACCGAAAGATAAAATTAACTGGGTCCTACAATCAGCACCGAAGGTTGTACCATTAAGAGCATCGTGACGGACCAATACGTGGATCCGGAGCAGAACACGGAAATAAATCAACAGCAGAGCTGAAATCTGGAGGCAACATTCGCTAAGCCCATGTGCTACCACACGGCATAATTACAAAGTCATCAGAAACCACTGCAAGTCGCTCAATAGAGTCGATAAGTATGAATGGCAGGGGAGCATTGTGCTGAAATTTACGGGTACCACCAGACTTCTATACAGATATGTGAATAACAAAAGAAAGGTTAAGCCCGGAATACCCCCACACAAGACGGTCAGTAGCCGAACAGTCAGATTCCGCTTCTAAAAGGGGCAACCAGCACGTTGGACTCCTGCGAAGAGCATTCGGAATTTTGGATCCATCCATCTTCTCTTTGATGCTGAATGCCTACGTGCGTCCTCACGTCGAATATGCAATCCAGGCCTGGCAACCCTGGCTAAAAAGTGACCTTGCAGCGCTTGAGACCCCACAGCGTCGAGCAACGAAAATCGTCAAGGGCTTGCGCCACACTCCTTACCAGGAACGACTGGAGATACTCGGAGTGTTCAGCGGACGGTACCGGCGACTTCGTGGAGACCTCATACTAGTGTACCAGATATTGAGCGATCCCAGTCACGTATGCCGCCACCTCTTGAAGCTCAGCCCGAACACTAACCTTCGCGGTAACAGTTTAAAGCTGAGCCAACAGTACAGTCGTCTAGACTGTCGGCGAACCTATTTCTCCCTCCGGGTCTGCGGGCCCTGGAACGCCCTTCCAAACTCAGTTGTTTGTGCCCCCACATTAGATACGTTTAAAAAACGATTGGACGTCGCACTGAGCCCCCTGCGCTTTGTTTTATGAACGAAAACGCTTGTATATATTTAGGCTGACCAGCCTCTTTGGATTTATACCCCAAATTCACGGTCGTAAATCTGTGCGAACCGGTGAGTACTCCATTTTGATTTGCTACCATCACCAACGATAACAATTTCTTAGCCAGTTTTGCGTCGTACCACTTTATCCCCCTAAAACTGTTATACTTCTACCTTTTATCTCACTGACACTCCTTACTTCAACCACTTATGTGGTTTGCCAATTTGTCAGTATTTCTATTGCCAACCTGCGGGACTCGTTAAGTGTATGCTTTTTTACCCGTCATATACCATTGTTCCATTGTTCCATTGCTGTGAATGCAGGGCAAGCTCTACTCCTGCAGTTTGGCTTGGTAGCTACGAATACCATGGAACCTTCGCCCTATCAACTCCCAACAAATGTCTTTGGCTTACCCATCGTCGCCTTTACTCCAGCAGCGGTTGCAAGCAAATTATAGTCTCTCCGGCAGTACAGTGCTCCTGGAACCGACATGATCTGCCGAAAAGTACTTAAAACCCTCGCTCTCACGATAGCAACATCACTTGTAGCCTTTTCCAAGGTCTGTCTAACTCCCATACACTCCCATTTGAGTGGAGAAATTGAATTATCATTCCAAAATACAAAGGAGGTAAGCGATCGGATCCTGCCAACTATCGACCTATTACACTCCTTCCTGTTTCATCAAAAGTGGTGGAATCGCTAATCGCAGATGAACTGACGCGATACTTTGAAAGCTAACAAATAATCTCGAATGCCCAGCATCGTTTAAGACGCAGACGATCTTGTCTCACCAATTTGCTGCTTATTAGGGACTCATGGACCAGGGCGGCTGATGAAGGAGTCCCCACGGAGGTGATTAACTTGGAATTTCTGAAGCATTCGTCAGGGTCAATCACTTCTTTCCCCTCCAAAAGCTTGCTGCCTACGGTACCAACGGTTCCCTGTTCACCTGGTCGGAGGACTACTTACATGACGGAACAACCAATGTAAAAGTAGTCGACATTCATTCTGATGGGTTTTGCGTCTCCAGTGGTGTACTACAAGGATCCGTCCTCAGCCCGCTACTGTTTTTAGTATACAATAACGACCTACCAGCAGACATTCGATCCCCGATGCAAATATTTGCAGACGATGCTAATATATGGAGAGCAGATCGCTCAGCATCAGACCGTATCTATCTTCAGGACAATCTGGCTCGGATTAACGAATGGGTAAAAGCGAGCCACCTCCCAAGAAACCCTGCAAAGTGCCACCTGCTGACGGTGCGCAGCAGCTTCGTCAACACATCTTTTGGGGCAACACGTCCTGCACCACGTCACTAGTGAACGCGACAGGTATATTCGTGCAAGAGTTGCCAAGTAAGGCCCTTAGTCGATAAACGGAACAGAACGCTCACGCGTATTATGGAACCTAGTAACTAAAAGCCTGCAGTGTTACAGTAGATAGAAAATCCGAAAAGGAAAACCAATGAAATAAAGAAAGGAAGGCAATGTCATTCTCAAGGATTCATGTGAGGGTCAGTGTTTACGAACCGATACCCAAGTGCATACGTGACACCTCCTTCTTCCAGGTTGATACCGACCAATTGACTAAGGCTTACGTTTTAAGTGTCTTAATTTTGGTTGTAACGTATCTGTTTGCGTTTCCTGGTTTTGTGAAGCAGATTATCCGTCCGTTTTTGGGTCAGTAGAGGTCGCTTTTTGATCCCGCTCCTGTGGTTCGTTTGAGCGTGACCGGATATGGTCGAACTGACGACATACCCCACGGCCCTCCTCCAGCGGGAGCTTCGCTTGGTTACTCCTTGAAGATATGAGGGTAGCAGGTTGCCATCGTGTTTCTTGAGACATTCTTGTGTATACCGGATCAAAAGATTTAAGCCACATTTCTTCTGACATCATTTCATCCACACACATTTATCCTGCTTTTCCTCCATTCTCCTTCGAGGGTTCGGAAAAAGTGGGTGAAGTCTCGTTCGTAGTGGGCGACCAAACATTAATTCCTAGGGGACCTTCCCTGTCTACACAGTCGGTGTCGTGCAGTAAGAGAACAGGAGACGGTCCAACTTAGTTTGTAGTTCTATGAGTTTGCTTGCAGAGACTTTGCTTAACAGTCTGGACTGCACATTCTGCCATTTTATTCGACGCGGGATGGTATGGCGCAGACTTAATGTGTTGTATTCCGTTGTTACTCAGGAACTGTTGAAACTGTTCACTGATAAAGGAAGTGCCGTTGTCGCTGCGTACCGTCTCTGGGATACCGAAACTGGCGAGTATGAAGCGCATTTTGGCAAATGTTGCTGCGGAAGTCGCACGTGGAACTGGATGTACTTCTATCCATTTAGAATGGGCATCAATCAAAAGTAGACACATCAACCCATTGATTGGGCCAAAGTAGTCCTCGTGTACCCGTTGCCAGGGCTTCTGCGGCCAACGCCATAGATGTATCGGTCCGGAAGATTTTTACCTTTGATATTTCTGACATTGTTCGCAGTTTTTCAGCAGCCGCTCTATATCCTGGTCCATGTTCGGCCACCAACTGTAACCACGTGCCAGCGCCCTCATCCTGTTCACGCCAGGGTGTGCGTCATGCAGCTCTCTCAGCAACTGGGGCCGTAGAACTATGTGAGAGCTTCGAAATATACAGCCGTCGTATAGACTCAACACATTACTCCGACAGGCGAATGGTTTCAGTTCGTCTGACTTGCTTGTAGGCCATCCGGTCACTATCGACAACACAGGGTCCTGGTTAGTCAGGCACCGCACCACGTCACTCCGGATGGGTGTATTTTCAAGATGTTGCATCAAATTAAAAAGTTCCATGGGTTCACTATTCCTTTTGTGCCATGCTACTGCGGGAGGCGAGTAAGTGCGTCGGCATTGGCTTACTTGGTCCGTCTATATACTAAACTTTGTAGTTATACGCGCTCAAAAGCAGTGCCCACCTTTGCATTATAGGTGAAGATATCCATTGGATTACTTTCGCCACACCCAGAAGCGAAAAGTGGTTTATGGTCGGTGTGGATATCAAACTGTCTTCCCTAGATGTATTGGTGGAAATGTTTGACTCGAAAATAATCGCTAAGGCCTCTTTGTCAAGTTGGAAGTAATTCTTTTCAGCGGGTTGCAGGGTAAAAGAAGCAAAAGCAAATGGACGAGGAGAACCGTCATCCGTCCGGTGTCAAAAGACTTCGCCTACTCCGCGTGAGAAAGCCTCGCACTACAGCACTATATACCGGCTCGGATCGAAATGCACGAGATACGGCGAGGCGCTGAGCACCCTTCTTGCATCTGTGAAGGCGTTTGTTTGATCCGGACCCCAAGTCCAGGACTTTCCCTTTTGCAACAGTTCGTACAAGGGTGCAAATACTGTTGAGGCTTTAGGTAAGGAGCGACGATAGTGAGAAAACATCCCTAAAAACCATCGGGGTTCAGCTTCATTCTTGGGTTCAGGTGCGACAATGATGGGCTTTACTTTGTCTTCTGACATGTGTAGTCGGTTTTTATCGAGGCGGTTACCAAGGTAACGAACAGAATCTGAGAAACACGTACTCTTGGACTATTTCAGTTTGAGTCCACTCTGTTGTTGACGTCCAAGCACACTGGATAGCGGTTTAAATGTTCAGTATCTGTACGTCCTGTAATCAGAATGTCGTTATCATAAGCCCGCGTGAAAAGAATATTATTGATCAGGTTGTCAGTGATCCTTTGGAATATCGCTGTGGTCAAACTGATTCGGATGGGCAGACATTTGTACTGGAATAGACCCATGTATGTACTAATCGCAGTACATGAACGAGAGGTCTCGTCTAACTCAATTTGTAACTACTTGTGACTGAGGTCGATCTGTGTAAACATTTTTCCGTCTGCCAGGGTAGCATACAGATCCTCTATCCCAGGTAAGGGATAATTATCCAGAGGTAAATAATGATTAACAGTTAGTTTATAGTCACCACAAATACGCACAGAACCATCCGGCTTCAAGACTGGAACAATTGGAGCTCCTCACTCATTGTAATGGACTGGCTCGATTGTTCCTGCTGATTGCAATCTGTTTGTCTCACACGTCTTTGATCTCAGGGAATAAGGTAAGGGAGGTGCCCTGCAAAAGCGGGACTAGTTTCCCGGAAGTATTTTGATGCTAGCCTGATATCAGGAAAATTCTCCTAGTTTCTCATCCAAGACCTCAGAATGTTTGTTAAGCACATGCTCCAAGCACTGATTAATAAATATGAACTTCACTGTCTCTAATGTGGCCGGAAGGTATTTAATCCAGTCGAGCCCGAGTGAGTTCAGACAATTATTCGCCACAACATATGCCTGTGAGGTACGCTTCTCCCTATGGTAATTTATATGAACAGTGCATTTTCCCAGGACTGGTATCGGCTGCCCAGTGTACGTACGCAAAGTTGATTCACAGGGGGATAACTTGGGTAATCTTTTAACTGAGGCAGCACTGCCTATGGTAACTGAGGCACCGGTATCAACTTCCATTTTAAGCAACTAGCATTCTATTTCAATTTGCACAGTGTGGGGTGGGTGAATGCTACAGATGCTCGACGTTGCGTTTCAGATCGTGTTTAGTTGGTCTTCTTCGTCTGAAGACTGGACGACCTTCACGGGCTTCTTGGGAAAACGTGATGTCGCGGCTGTGCAAGCTTTAGATCGGCAAACTCGGGCCAACTGCTCTTATTTTTCAAATTTGCGGCAGATACTATATTTATGATGACATTCCTCGGCTGATAAATGCTGACTTCCACATCGCTAACAGGTAAAAGACAATTCGGATCGTATCGGGGTAACATCGTTTCGATCGACCGCTTGGATTGTGTGTGTATGAGGTTGCGAGGAAAAAACTGCGTATTGTTTATGGACATTCTCCCAGCTCATGGTCGTCACCTTCCGACAACAACCTTTCACGAGCCTGTTCGTACGGATATCGGATATCAAACACTGTGAAGCCGTCACGTCTTTGAACTTCGCGGCTGGGATTTTACTGTACCGACACTCTGGTAGGGCTTGCTGAATCAGCGCAATAAAAGCAATGACATTCTTCAGGGTTTTGACACAAGTTCGAGAAAGAATACCGCGCAGTGTATGTGTTCAGTCGTGAACCCCATAACTCGCTGAGGACTTCTAGCGCGCTGTTGACTGTCTCCTTCTCACCGACATGGAGGGCATCAAAATGTCTTTGGCCCACATCCCCAAGAAATTGTCTCAATAATTTAATTTTGTGGCTCTCTGAGAGTACCGTGTTTGGTTGCAAGACAGGTAGTAGCTACAAATAATCCAAAATGTGCGCTTCCAGCGGTTCCAGGTAGCCAGTGTTGGTTTCTCAGAAGGAATCTTCCAAAGTGGTGTAGGGAGTACAACATCGCAGTAGTTTAACCTCGTCGCCAGAATGTTAAATATGGCCGTTAGCCGATAAACGGAACAGAACGCGCACGCGTAGTATGGAACCGATTTACTAAAAGAATCCTGCGTTACAGTGGCTAGAAAAGCCGGAAAGGAAAACCAATGAAATAAGGAAGTAAGACAATGTCCTTCTCATGCAATCATGTGAGCGCCTGTGTTTGCGAATCGATACTCAAATGCATACGTGACAATAGTCTTGGCAATTCGTTCTGATGTTCAAATATAGCACATGTGGCGAACTAGAACTTGAGCCTTTTGAGGCGAGTTCTCGGCGCCTTTCAGCGACGGCTAGTAACAATGCTGGTTAACTCGTATATTCGTCCTCACGTGAATATGTAACGCAGGCCTGATGTCCATGTTTATAACGAGACATTTTGTGGAGAACATTGTCTCCACCTGATCCTTCGATCAGTGAAAGGATGAAGCGGCCGAACACCAACGCTCGACACCTGCAGGTCAAAGGTATTTTGTCGAGCCAAAGTCCTCCGGGACATCTACATATGCAGAGATTGCTGCAAAGATCAGCCGGGAGGTCGCCGTTACGGTCTCTTCTGATGTAAGTACCGTCAACGCGAATAGTCCAGTTAAGTCAAGTCCAAATAAGCTTTATACATCCAATTGGGTACATTTTCAGCGCTTTACGATGTAGACTGCGGATGGGTTTATATTACATTATCAGAACTGTAAACTTGTATGAATGTAGAAAAAGACACGGTGTGCAGGCGGCACTTGAATAAACGGCTAGTGTAAACGGGCAATCATAGACCTTGCCGGACAATATAATCTGAGGCGACATTCTGTTGACAGGCCAACGCTGCAAGCTAGATTTCCAGTCGGGTCGGTTCATTTCTAATTGCGCAATTTCTTGGGCTTTACACAAAACGTAAGTAAATGACAGCAATGGTGACCTTGGGAATAGTTTGACAAAGGTTAGTGTGGGAACATTCCGAGAAAAGTAACGGAGCCTTTGTGATATTTTAAAAACGATTTTCCGTGACAACGGCGTAGCCGATTTAAAGGCCCCACTCATTGATGGATAGAGAAACAAACTGTAGAAAAGCAACACTTGTTAGTAGGTCAGGACAAACGATTACCCTACGTTGTGGCTCAATAGTACTAAGACGGCTGGGTGCTCAAGTGTCCCCGAATCTACCGCCATCACATTGCGTGGTAAGTTGTCGGACGATCAAGACCAATGGAACTTATTGTGCATGCTGCTGAGCGTCAAAGCCAAACCCATGCGACTAGTACGGATTACTCGTCATCCGAACTCTGCACATTACGGCGAACCCGGACTTATTCGAAGAACACTGGAATCTTCCACTGACGTCGCAAAGGTTTTATTTACCGCAAGCACGCTACAACAAGAATCCTGTGGGATATGCAAACACAGTAGACGGCAGACGTAGAACCGAAGCTATGACGCTTTGCTTGATTTCTACGTGCAGTCATAACGGATAGCGGACCAGTACATGCCGTTTAATCCCACTTTGCGTCCTCTTTCCATAATCGGAAAAGTGCTTAAGGATATCTACGGTTCCTGCGAAAGCTTTGCAAATCCTTCCAAGTCACTCTGGGCTCTGTGTAACGTCCACCGTGAACGTTGAATAACGCGTAGCCAATGATCCCGAAATCAAAACAAGTCGGATCACAAATACTACGGTACTATTAAAATATATACAGTTGATAATTGGAACATACTTCAATTGTTCAGTATCCCGGTGTATGCAAGTTGACAACAAGGTGTCAGTAAACAATAGGAGGGAACGAGTTGTCTACGCCGGACAATCAAAGGAACAAATCACCATACCTGAGTGCTACGAGTATTAAGAATAATGGCGTTGACCAATCAATGGATGGTCCAATCACAGGGTGAGAGTTTAATGGCACGCATAAACATGGTGTTTGGACGAGCGACCAGTGAACGGGGGAGGGGGTGCGACACATGCTCCTGGCTGAACGTGTCATGTTCGGTGAAGAGTAGGGTTGGAGATCCAAGGTCGCCGGTAGCCGCACACGCACGGAACCAGTGCCGGGGATTAGCATGCACACACAAACACACTTACAACGCTAACAATGGGAATGTAAGGAGGCGTACGTGAAAGCTGGTCGATATGCATCAACGACCGGCCAAGGTATGTAGACTAGACCACGAAGCGAAGAGTAGAAGAATTTCATGGGTTTATAAGCGCGTTACACTCTGCTTTGTAACGAATATTTCCTTACTCATCTCAATGTACACCAACCAAATTCCAATCACTCGACTCGGAATTACCAGCTCTTTCCAATAACCACTTGGCCTGCTCCATACCATGGCAATCTAAAACTCTTTGCGGTACTTGGGGCCATATGCCCGAATACAACCTGTGAAGCTGCTTTCCCACTATCGGACTCTAACTCTAGCGTGCGGAATACATCTCACTGAAAAAGCCACCCTTGATGGCATACACCGATAGACGCAAGTTTTCTCTCACCCGGAAAGCCAATTGACCTCCCGTGCGTGTCACAAGGTGAGCGAATCACCTTAACGTCAGATTGTCATCTGCTGTCTGCCCAGGGGTGTATTTCATGGAACCGCGCACATACCATTAGTCTGAGAAAACACGTCTAACAGCATGGAAGATTAGGTGTTGCCCGCCCGAAAATACTGCACAACCACGACGTGTTTAGATGTAATTTCATCTTATCAGGTGGAGACGGAAGGACTCGAGCCCGCGACCATTGGAATAGAAGCCGAAATCTCTACCTCTATGGCTACCGGGTCACGGCGAGCAACGCTTGGCACAACGGCAAATGAGTAATTTGAGGGTCGAGTTTGGACTACACGTTATGTGATTGGATTGCGATGCGCTATATCAATGTAGTGGACCGTGGTTCACATTGAATTGAACCTTAGTCACTGCGATCACTGGGAAGGTACTCAAAGCAGATAGAAATAGGGTGTTGCCCGCCCGATAAAACTGTACAACCACGATACGTTTCGATGTAACTGCATCTCATCAGGTGGAGACAGCAGGCCTCAGTCCCGCGACCATTGGAATAGTAGCCGAAACCTATACCCCTTTGGCTACCGGGTCATCTGTTTTGCGTAAGGCCCAAGTGATCGCAGTGACTATAAGTTCACTTCAATTTGAATCACGGTCCACTGCATTGAGATTGCGCTTCTCAATCCAATCACACAACGTGTAGTCCAAACTTGACCCTCCAATTACGTCTAGCAGTACTTTTCATGGCGCACCAATGCGCGTCAAACGCAAGGTGTAGAATGAACGGTTTGATTTTAGGGAGAAGGGGTCGGATTTCCTTCAGGTGCGCATTGGTGCTCCATAGAAAGTGCTGCTAGACCTGCTTTCTCGGACTAATGGTAGATGAACAAACGAGACTAAGGAACAAGCCGCGAAGGTGACAGAAACCCAAAGAACTGGCCCATCAACGAAAACAAACCGGGATGTAAACCAGTAGGTTTGCACCACTTATGGTAGTAAAAACCGCGTCACATATTTTTCACTTCCCCCTGTGGTTGTATTCCTACGCAGTTAACACACCACACCCAGCACCTTAAGATTCTTCCGAGTATCCACTAGGAATGCTTGTTAGCAAAGTGCAAACGAGAAGCTCCCTCATTAACTGAAGTTGAAAATAGAAAAGACTATAACATCCTCTGATACCGTTGCTATGGTTCCACCCGTTATTACTGTACAAAGGAGACGTTCATCATCTAAATTCCAAACAAAAATTGGATGTAGCTGCTAACCACTCCAACTTTACTACCACAATCCCGACTGAAACGCAAAACTGGATTATAGCCCTTGAGGAAGAAGTAGCCATGCTGAAATGCAAACTTCATGAATTTAACACAAATTCTGAACATGTCCTATCATTCCGTGAACAGCTAAGAGATTCAGCAAATGTTATCCTAAACCGATTGAGCTCTTCTGGTTCCTTAGTAGTGTTGCGCGGAGACTGGGATACTAGTCGGTAAGTAATGCCACCTAAAATGTGTCAAATACGAGAGAGTATAGAAGCTGGAGGAGACTGAACCCAACGTATATTGTGCAGGCTACAAGAATAGGAAGCGAATCAGCCAGAGCGAGAAGCGTACAGCAAGGTACTCACCAAAACGGTTTGTGTCAACGGATGTGCAGTCAGTAAAAAGATGGCGTGTTGATCCCCAACGCTTACAAACAGCTGCCAGTACTGTGGACTGGAGTATACCTGCACCCCTGGATTTGGACGATGAGTGGAACCTCTTGTACTCCAAAATGATTTCGCTCGTTGAGTAGGTCGTTCCTGTCTACAAAAACCATTTGCCAGAGGTCCTCCATGGATCGATCGAGAACTGAGGGGTCTAATGAACAAAAGACGGAAACTGTGGGTCCGATTCAAACTCACGCAATCCGAGTCTGACTATTCGGAATATAAAGCGGCCAGGAATACCTGCAACTTGAAAAAACGAGAGAAACTGCAAAAGTACGAACTCGGTTTGGCTGTGCAATCCAAGGCAACTATCAAGACTCTCTTCTCTTACCTGAAGAGAAGTACCAGAGCAGGAAGTGGTATCCCTGCTCTGTATTCCTTGGCGCATGTGGGTTTACTGGACGATGATGTTGCGAAAGCTAGTCTCCTGGCCATGCAATATTCGTCTGTTTACTCGATGGAGACGCCGTTCCCCAGTGACGCCTTGCCGAAACTCCCTTCTTCGTTGGAGCATGTAGAAATGAGAGCTGATATTGTTGCCAAAGGCATTCGCGAATTAGATCCGAACTCCTCGCCGGGTCCTGATGGGTTGCATCCGCTGTTCCTCAAGACTGTGGCCGATTACATTGCCGCTCCTGTATTTGGACATTCCCTTGAAGTTAGACGGCTCCCGCTTGCTTGAAAAGTGGGGATTATTAAACCAATACACAAAGGAGGGGATCGTCAAAACCCTGCCAATTATCGACCCATCTGTTTAAGGTCAATATTGTGCAAGGTAACGGAGAGGATTATCAAGCAAGCAATTCCTTTCCGCCTCGCGAATCTAAACGTCATCTCTTGTGCGCAGCGTGGTTTTCGGCGGGCGCACTCATGTTCTTCGGATCTGCTTGTGGCCCGTGAAAGATGGGCGAAACCATTAGACGCTGGGAAACGTCTGGATGTTGTTTTTGTCGACTTCAGCAAGGACTTTGACAAGGTTCCTCATGGTAGGCTCCTTTATAAACTACGAGTAATCGGTGTTTATGGGAACTTTCTCTCTTGGATCACTGAATTTTTGGATGACCGGACAATGCGAGTCGACGTGAACGAGACTTACTCCGCTCCTGTGCTCATGACTAGCGGTGTCCCACAGGGATCGGTTCTGGGCCCAGAAATTTTCAAGATCTTCATCAATGATCTCCCGGCGGAACTTCAGTTGGATTGCTTGATTTACGCCGAAGACTTGAAGTTGTGTATGGAAGTATCCTGTCTTGACGAGGCGGACCGATTACAGGCTACACTTGATACGTTACATGAGTGATCAGTCAAATGGCGATTGCCCATAAATCGCGAAAGTGCTCGGTCCTCCCTATTGGTGCTCCTGAGCCTTTCGAGACATACCACATTGGTGGGACGTTGCTCAGAACCACCATCCTTGAAAAAGACCTCGGCGTGTTGGTGTCATCTGATCTACGGACTACACAGGACGCGTTACGAAGGGTTGCTGCTGCCAACAGGATGTCCCATACCATTTGAATAGCCTTCTCGCGTTTGACTCCAGATATCTTCCGGCTCTTGTTTACTTCCCATGTGCGCCCCAATCTCGAATACGGATTACCTGCCGTCTCCCCTCTCACCAAGTTCGAATGTGACCTCGTTGAGAAGCTCCAGCGGCGGGGATCGAAACACATCTTGGAGGTACTGGACTTGCCTTATCCCCTGAGACTTCAGCGCATGAACCTGTTCTCCCTGGATTATCGCCGACGTCGCGGTGACCTGATTTCCACCAGGCGCATCCTGAGAGGAGAGATGGGGACGGAGCTGCAGGCATGCTTTCAATGCAAACAGTTCAACTCGAGGCCACAACTGGAAACTGTTTAAACCCAGAAGACTCTGGGTTCATCCTGCTCTCGCGTTATCAACTCGCATAGTCAACGATCGGAACAACTTACCGAAGCATGTGGTCGATGCCCAGACTGAGGAATGTTTCAAGCGAACGTTAGATTCTTATCTTTGAGTACGATGGGCTCTAGCAGCTTCCAGTGTAGCTGTCACGGTCCCTTGTGGATTACCGCTTAACATCGAATCGCAGCCTCCACGCAATGATCGGGAAGCGATAGAGCTGACAAAGGATTTCTCCTTCTGCTCTCTACAATCCTATGAACCTATGAAATCGACGTTTTCAAGGTTAAAACAACCGCAAAATCCAATGTTGCAAATTACTGGAAGAGTGTGTTTTCCGGTACACTACAGTAGACTCAATTGTATGCGAAAGGCAAGAACGCTCTCTAGATCACCTAATGTTACCATTTTTAACGCGCCTGATAAACCGAAGTTCGACAGAATAACAAATTTCTTTTTATAAGCAGGCAATATGACTAGAATCTCCTGTCAATGCCTCAGGCTGAAGCAAACGGAAAACATGACCACAAGTCCGATACTCCTCCAGTTCCTAGACGATAGCAGGTCATCAAAATTCGTACACAGTAAAAGACTAGTTGTTACACAAACTAATTTCGACAACATTATGATCAAACATGATCAAACGCCTCATCAAATGCGACTAACAAGAAACCAAAACCCCTCCGCCCATCATACACCCCATGTTCCTACTATTGAAGCCAGTACTGATGCTGTCATCAGCAATGTCAACCTTGAGAAGTCAACTGCGCTGTCTAAGCTAGGTGATGATTGGCATCTCAGTCCTCAGCGGTCACTTGAGAGGTTCTCAAACATCAGTAGTGATGTGTCCTTAGCTAAAAATGCCAACCAAGCTGATAAGAGAACGACTCAGGAGACACCTGCTGACTACACACCCAACTCATTTTCCCCTTCTTTAAGTCATGAGCCTTTGCATAAGTTGACCTGTGACCTATCGAAAGTGAGAGAAAAAACTGATCTTCACGTTGGCATCACGAAAAAGAAATCTAAATCCGACACGAATGAAGTAAGCTATGGTTTTTCACCGACTAACCAAGGGGTACGAAAAAATAGGGGAAAACACCATCCCAGAATTTCTCCAAGAAGCACTCAAAGGTCAGCAGAGCTGGAGCGACCTCTACAAGAACGTAGAGATGTCCAGCTAGGCCAAATGAGAAAAGGTGTACGACTTCGGACTTCCGCATGCAACACTGACGCTGTTGTCCGGATAAGTCGCAGTGAGTCGGCCCAACACTTACGCCCAATGAATCGGACTACGAAGCCAACTCTCACAATCTCAAGCTGGCAAAACCTTTATGTGTGCGACACCGAAATAGCAAACAAAATGGTGGCAGGCCAGAAGGACTTACACGCAAGAGAGTGCAATCCATAATTACCTCAAGTGAAAACCCACCCACCACCACCCACTGTATTACTAAATTGGCAACAATACCGTCCATACAAAAGCGATTATATGGACTTCAGCATCCCCCCACCCTGTATACTACGGATGTAAGTCCATTTTTTAGACTATACTACACCACCACTTCGTCCCCCACCAATACTGGCCCTATCACGTGCGAGTACGAATCAGAGAATAATCAAACTACTGGACTATGTAGTTCTTTCAATCCAGCACGATGTAGAGCTCAGTGTGTCTCAGCTACCTCACAACATACAGTTCTTAGATACAATGAGGAATAAACAAAACTTACCCACCATTTTTATTCCAATCTAACTAGGTCTTTCAAATTTGTCGTCATTAACCTCCGTACTATCTTACCTAAATTAGATCTACTTTTAACACTTGTGTTTATGAGATCACCCGATACTGCTTTTATCACGCAAACTTGGTACACATCAGAAATTAGGGTTTCTCAGCCTAATTTCTTAGCTTGGAAACGTTTGCTCAAGGGTCGCTCACACAAACACGGTGATGGTTGCGCCATATACCTTCGAAATAACCTGACTGCGATTCCCGCAGATCAAACTGTGTTTAATGACTTAGAGGATACAATATGGCTGGTGATCACATTTACTGATCTTCTGGTGAGTTGTATCTAACGGCCGTCCCGAACAACTCAACGTGCAACCCATAAGCTAATCGATGTGGTCAATCCTACTTCCAGCACCACATACAAGTCTAAACTTATGTGTGGAGATTTCAACCTATCACATGTTAACTGGATGCTGCCTACACTCAGAAACACTGCGGGAATTGAGGAAATCATCTCACGTATCCACTTCAGGGGCTGGACCCACCATGTTAGAGAGCCAACCAGAAGTGCGGTTACCTTAGATCTTGTATTCAGCATGAGAACCTCTTCCGCTAATGTATTCATTGATAACCCACTACAGGGTTGTGATCACAAAATCGTGCTTTGTGACATAACGATTGAACCACCTGAATCACCAAGTAAAATTTCAACACCTATTCGCAACCTCCACCGCATGGACTGAAGCTCTTCTAATAAGCTTACCAATACTATGAACTGGAGCATGTCATTCCTAACTCACAATCCTACTGTGGCTATAAATGAGTTGATTAACAATATTGCCCTTGGAGTGGATCTACAGGCACCTACCGTATGGAGAAATGCCAATGAACATAGCATTGAACTTAAGCTTCTATGCAAAGCCCTAACCAAACCGAAGAAACTTATATCCCTATAGCACAGGACCAACAGTTTCGCGAAGTTGCTCCAAATACACGACGCTCTGCTACAACTACAATTTCTAACCCAAACGGCCAAAATCAAAGAAGAAAGTTCAGTACTTAGGAACGCTGAGAAACTACGTACATTGGTGCAACTGCTTTAAAGAAGGAACCAGCAACCCCTACAGGAAAGTGAAACGTTGACTCTCGGACGATAGCTCAATACCACGCGCCATCTCTTGCATATGCGGGTCTATCAACTCTAGTTTGGCCTTTTGCTTTATCCTCAACATTCAGGTTTTTCGTCCTCCACTTCCAAAAAGTACGAACGTGCTATGCTGCAAAATCCGTGAGACGTTAAGAGAGGTGCAGAGTGCCATTGCATCCATAAAACCATCAACTTGTACAGACCCAGATGGCATCTCCCCAACTGTTATAAAACTCGGAGGAAAAAACCTCGCTCTACTGTTATTAAACATCTTCACACATTCACTCACTACCGGCTGCTATCCAACTCAATGGAAGCAATTCACTACAATGTCTAGGCACAAGGGTGGCCAGCGAAATGTAGTGCCAAGCTATCACCCAATGAATCACACTTATGCTGCTCCCAAAGCCCGAGAGAGAATGGTCAAGAAGAACATCGTCCAATTTCTTACAAGACTAAATCTGATCAACTCCTGACAACATTGTTTTCTCGCAAAGCGCTCATGCGTTACCCGCCAGGTACAATTCTTCGATCATGTCACGACTATTATTCACAGAGGAATGGCAATCATTATAATTCTCTTAGACATTCAAAAGACGTTTCACCGCGTGCCGCACATGTGATTACTGTCTATTTTGGAGTTATTTGGCATTGGAAATCATCTGCTTAACTGGTTCGACTCATACCTAAACGGTCGAACCCAAGTAGTTAGAATCAGTCAGCAATATTCTACACCGAAATAGATAACCAGCGACGTCTTCCAGGGAAGTGTGCTTGGACCACTACTTTTCCTAATCTACGTAAACTAGGTTTGCGGTCCCATCAAATATGGATGCTCATTTCTGTTTGCAGATGACGTCAAACTGGTCTACTCATTTCAGCCAGATCTACTACAGATGTGCCATTGAAGCATCTGTGAGTATCTATCCACACTAAATATAACTACTGAACATTTGTTAACGAAGTTCTCCGCAGTGCAATTAAAAGTATTTGGGTACAGATGCGGTATCCAAGAAGACTCTATCACAGTTGCCGGAAAAGTGCTCCCAACGTCTGATTCAGTTCGAGACTTAGGAATTGGGTACTCCAACTCTTTCAATATCCCTGAACGTATGCTTTATCAGATTGCAAAAGCAAGACAGCAATGCGAATATATCACCAGAACTTTCTCCCTACCTGAAGCACGACGAGTCATTCAAGACAATAGTACGACCGACTCTGAAACACTATACTATCGTTCACATTCAATTGAGAAACAAAGACCGAGCAGCTTGGGAGAACGTCTAACGATCATTTGCCAAGCTAGTCATGGGGCGCTGCTCAACTCTGTTGTTATGATCGCTGTGGACAACTGCAGTTGGATCCCGTTTGGCTGAGATGCTTAAAGAACAACCTCTCACTTCTACAACATTATACACCAACGAATTTACGCAGACAGCACTGCACTTGAGCTGCGAAATTCTGCAAGGTACCATACACAAAATGGTGGCTAGTCACTACGAACAAAGCTTTCAAGTCATAAAACTCGATCGAATTTCTTCTTAGTGATATATACCGATCTGTGAAATAAATCAACCCCACAGATCCGCATGAATGAAAACTAGGTCACATTTCGAACTTTCCTGGACTTTCCTTACTATATCAAATGTCTTGATCTCTGGCTCACGACAACCTCTAAAAACATTGAGGGCAACTGGTATAAATAACATATACGCAGCTAGTTGATATACTCAGTTTGCCCACTCCATACCATTGCACACAAAACGAAATTATGTGTCTGTGCAACCCAGTAACCCCTCCTTTTTATTAGTTATGTCTGAGCCTCACAAAGTAGAAAAGGATGGTACAAATCTCGGTACATTTTACATATTCGTTGATCGGATTTTGGCCCCGAGGAATAATCATGATCCGAAATTCTATTATTTAAATTTACTTTAGTATTACGAATTTATTTCGCATAAACCATGAAACATATTCACTGTACAAATGATCGTTCCCGCTTATGAGGCCATGTATCGCTTGTCGGTAAATATGAAAATTTATTTATTTATTTATATTGCTGTCGCACTGTACCAAGCGCTCAGCGTGCAATTTGGTAGCTCTGCATATTCTATTAACAGCCAAGAGGGAGATTACCCGTTTTAGGGAATGACATCAAAACACGATGGATTTCGCAAGAACCGATCTTGCACTTCAAACTTGCTACTTGCTAGAGCCAGTTGGACTGAGACCGTTGACAGCGGCGTTAGTGTTGTCGCAGTATATCTGGACTTCTCAAAGTCTTTCGATAGTCTGAACCACTATATCCTCCTTCACAAGCTGCAGTGTTGTGGAATTGGTGACCCAATCCTCGGTTGGATAGGTAACTTCTTGCTTCAACGACATCTGAATGTAAGAGTTCGCGGCGTCATCTCTGACCCAATCGACGTTAAGTGGGGTGCCCCAGGGCTCAGTAGTTGGTCCATGACTATTCCTGATTTACATAAACAATCTCGCGACAGTAATCACCTCCAACTCCTTACTCTTCGCTGATGATCTCAAGAGATGGCGAGTCATTAGGACAACCAGCGACAACGCAGCCCTTCAGAATGACCTTGACAGGGTCTACGAGTGGTCAACTCAGTACCTGCTTCAGTTCAACGCTACAAAGTGCAAGGTGTTGAGCATACGCCATAAAGCCACTTACGAATACAGACTGGGGGATCAAATATTGCAGCGCACTTCAACGGAATACGATCTAGGCGTCATAGTGCAGGAAGATCTGGGCTGTACCCGTCAGGCTGAGAAAGCCTCAAATTGATAACCAACATATTGGCCATTTGCAGTGGGCATTCGGGCGCTTTGATCATTCCATCTTTTCGCATATGCTCAAAACCTACATTCCGCCTCATTCTGAGTACGCCATCCAAGCCTGACAGCCACTGCAAAAGTAAGACCTTACCGCTCTTGAACTGCCACAACGAAGGGCGACTAAGAACGTAAAGTGCGTGTTTCATCTCCCTTACTGATTGAGGCTGAAAACCCTCGGGGTCTACAGTGGACACTATCGACGCCTGCGTGGCGACTTGACAATGACTTACATGATCCTGAAGAATTCAAACCATTCTTGTCGTTACCTACTGAAGCTGAATAGCAATACCACGCTCAGAGGACAGCAGCTAAAGCTGGACACACAATACAGCCGGTTGGAATGCCGCCGAAATTTCTTTTCCCTTCGTGTGTGCCAACACTGGAACGCTCTTCCCATATACGTTGTTTCTTCCTCCACGCTAACGGTATTCAAAAGACGCCTGGATGACTTGTTTATCCACTTATATTACGCTATATAATTAGTGATGTCTACGTAAACCAAACGCGAACAAACGGTGCTCATTCTCAGTTTTCGTGCTTCACTACTTACACACTGCTGTTGTGGAATATAGTTTCGGATATATTACAACTGCATTCATCAATTACCTCAGTCCAAGAAAGCGGCGCACGAGTAAGCCTTGCCGTTTCTTTTGTTCTTAAGACATACCTTCCCCATACTACTCTACAGTAACAATTCAGTACACATTCTAAAATGTTTATATGAATAAGGGGCATCTGAATCGCTAGACGCTTAAATTGACGATTTACACTTAGGTTTGATCTCACTTCAATCATCCTACGGGACTTGAAAAACAAACACTTTTACCTGTAATATATAATTTTTCATTAATCATTGTATATCCTCAGACAGACTACTACGTCCGTAGACCAATAGGACTGTGAGGGTCAAATGTCAGACTTGTTTCCGTAGAAAAGCCGTTCACCAGCCAGCCTTTTAGTGGCTATCCAAGAACGAAACGGATCACCTGGAAGCTTTCTAATGTATGCACAAGAATGTACTGTCAAAAAGGTGCGTATCAGTTTCACTGTAGTTCCGAGGTAGACTGCTGGAGCCCACTTTTCCTTTGTGCACAAAGTATACTGTAAATACTATCTGGCATTCGCCAAAAAAATTCGAAAACGGTGACTTATGTGGCACCACAATGGTATGTAGATGACGACGGCGAGCGACATGGGATGGCACCTGGTGTATTCGAATCACGCACACGATGATTTTCAATCTATACAAGGAATACTCGAACACCACACTGGATTTGCCGAATGACAATAGCCGTTGAGCTCCAAACTCCAGCTCATCTCAACAAAAGTATTTTAACCAGGCTCTCCGACCACTCCAGCCACAATGGGCTCTAAATAAAGATCACGAACATTTCACTGCCATAACCTGACCAGACCCAGATTAAACACATAGTTTACCTGATCAAATGGTTCCACCAACTGATTTATAGAAGCTAACTTCCTTGTGCAGACTCCGAACCTTTCCACCGTAATGCAGTGGCTTAATTCTGAAGCTTTTAAAACTGTTCCTAAACGTCTAACGGTGATACATTTTGCCCCGAGCGATTTCACATTCCGGTAGTCGCTTCCTGACCACTCTTTGTTGTCCTCATAGATGAATTCGCGGCACAGATTCGCCCGCACGTAGCCATAGCCAACAACTCGGATACACAGCGCCGATCACTTTCGTTCGATAAAATGCCGCTCACTCCACCTCGTTTTGTAATGCGTTTCTCAAACAGCTTTAACTTTACCAGCTGAGGGTCTTCAAGAACATGCTTTGGGAAAAACGATTGTCGATAATGCCCGAAATGGGATACCAATTAAAATACCACCAACTGTAGAGGCAGCGACCAGTCGCGGAGATTTCCTACCCTTTGAAACTCAGTAGTTAAAAATAAGCGCTGTGTACACCTCGTGTATGAAGATAAATCATCAGTCAGTGGACTTCAAAAAAACCTGTACCGTCAATGGACTAAGTATGCCACATCGCAGCTGAAACCCACACTTTGCGGACGCCGAAGCGGAAGCAACTACGCTAGCACAACCAAGCCGGTTCACCTGATCGCACACACACCTTATATTCGTACTGGCAAACCGGTAGTCGACCACTAAACACGTCCTCCAATCACATGCAGCGTCTGATGACAATCGACGGCACGCACCACTCATTACGCGGGAATGGGCAAGGGTGCGGCACGGTGCGAGTGTCTTTCAGTGCTTGTGACCATATGGTTCATAATCAAGCCAGCGTCGCCGTCTGTATCGAGGGTATCACGCACACAGTTATCCTAGATTCGAGGCAAATGGAGACTGTCACTAAGGTTTAAATCGGTTCACTGTTTTTCATTCCTTGTGTTGACGATACACACACGCAGATGTGAAAGTAGGCGTTATCCAGTGCCCGCAACATAGTCCTCCAATGCCATTTTCGGTGGCATTAGCCGGATGTTGTCGGTAGGTCAAACGAACACAGGTAACGATAGAATGATAGTGCAGTTGGTTCTTGAAAAGATTTAGCCCTTCCTGATACCACCTCCTTCTCTTCAAACTTTTGTGGTGTACGATGGAATTGTTCGGAAGCGGCCTCCGCTAGTCGTAATGGGAGATGAGCGCTGTAGGACATTCACGTATAACCTGGCGCATTCATGGACTCAACCCAAACCTGTTATCGAGTCGACCACATTAACGGCATGTGACGGCAAAGGTTAGATCAGGTCAGTCTCCAGGAACGAAACAGATTTTCGCCTAACGAGAGTCCTGTATCTTGAGGATATCAACTTCGGGGTGTAGGTCTCACCAATTTGTGGTGAAGACGGAAACGATCCACCTTCGGTACTCTGTGACAATCGGGTCGCTTGTGTTACCACCTAACTAACACAAAATGTTTGTACAGTGCGCACCGGTTTCCACTCCAAACCCCGATTATGCCCACCTCATGCCACCAAATAGAGGCAAAACCAGTCATGGAGGGATGTTTGGAGTGAACAAAGTTGAATTTATCCACCTCTCCACTTTGGCGTCTCACAGGGGAGGTGTATACAATGTAGACGGACTCCTCCTACTCACTTCTTACATTTTATAAAGCCGCGTCCCAATCATACTGAGGGTGATTTTCTTGTGGTTCAATACGTATGGTTCTAAGGGTCAAGCAATCGAGGATTTCATGGGGTAGGGGTCACTAAACAATGGCCGGCGGGCCCGATCCTGCCAGTCACGTCAGTTCATCCGTTCGGATGATTTTATCCAAGTTTTGGCAAAGCGCATGGAAAACGAGACGTTGTGATGCCATTTATATTACTCACTGTATATCGTATTGTGCGTAACCTTTTACCATATGTATGTGTATAGAAATATATGGACACACTCCCCGTCCCCATTTCAACTAACATGCTACTTCCTCCAATTCAGGAGGTCACCTCCCATATGGTTGCCCAGCAAAGCAATCGTATGCCTGCGCGCAAAGCACTCAACATTGGGTGCTGGAACGGGCGCACTTTGCTCGACCGGAATCCGAGTGAACGTCACCAGCGACGCATTGCACCCGTCGCAATGGAACTGGTGCGGCACAACATCGATATTGTGCTGCTCAGCTAGACCCGGCTGGTCGAACAAGGTAAGTTGCATGAAGCTGGCGCTGGCTACGCGTTCTACTGGGTGGACAACGCCACCGCAACACCACGTGAACATGGGGTCGGATTTGTAATATCCGACCGCCTCCATGGTCACCTGGTGGGTGAACCAACAGGAATCAGCGCGCGACTGATGACTGTTCGCCTATGGCTCGGAAGAGGTAAGTTTGCCACTTTTATAAGCACGTACTGTTCGACCATGTGTTATCCTGTTGACATGCGTGATCAATCCTACCCTCAGCTATCCTCGTGATACGGTCTGTACTGAGAAGCGACCAACTGTTTCTGTTAGGTAATTACAACGCGCGCTTTGGGCGTGATGCATCGGTGTGGACAGATGTCATCGGTCCGCATGGCATTGGCTCAGCGAATGCGAATGGTGACAGGCTGTTCTCACTGTGTGCCACTCACGGCTTGACGATCACGAACACTCGGTTTGCACTGAGTGCACGGAGTGGTCACGCTCACCTGCTCGACTATGTTATCGTACGTCAGCGTGATATCCGTGAAGTGCGCAGAAAACGTGCATTGCGTGGAACTGAGTGCGGCACTGATCACAAATTGGTGAGGACCAAACTGTACATATATTTTCGTAAATCTATGTATTGCACTCCCGCCGTGAATCGGCGTAAATTTAACATTCTCTCCCTCGGTACTGTGGCGAAACGTACTGAGCTAGAGAAGACGATGGCTGTGTGATGTGGACTGTATAGCCGCAGTAGGCCACCTGTGGCACCACATTAGCGACCAGGCGACAGCTGCTGCCGATGAGACAATCTGACGCGCAAACTCTAAGCGGCCTGATTGGTTTGATGAGACAAATGCGACGATTGCCGTATTAGTGTCGAGGAAGAATGCAGCATTTGCTGTACATGTGGCAGACGCTAGTGACTTGGGGAACAAGAGAAAGTTTGACAGAATTTGACGATGACTGACCCTAGAGCTCCGTCGCATTAAAAATGCATGGTGGACGGAGAAGGCGAAGAGAATATAATGTTACACCGAAGGCCGCCAACACAAGGAATTCTTTGACTCCTTGAAGGCGGTGTATGGACCGAGACTAGAGCCGCTGATACCTATGACATCATATGATCTGGATATTTGGCGGTCTTTTAGTTTGGCTAGTTTATTAAAAATACCCTGAGCATTTGTATACAAGCAGTCCAGTTTCTCGGTCTCTAGGAGTTCACAGAGGGGTGAAGCGGTCAATTGTGGAAGAATCCCGACAGATAGGAGGTCGGCAGTTACTCGTTTTTGTGTATGGGATAATGGTTTCTCGTTTGCAAATTGATTTGGCCAAGGTGCGTCCCAACCTTCGTTTAGACCTACATCAGAGTTAATTAAAGCAGCAGTCAAGTCACGCTTCTGTACATTCGTCGATATGCTTGCTGCTTCAGGTGCTTTAATATTTGAGCTGTGCAAAGCTTCTGCGACCTTTAACCGAAGTTCAGAGGGAAGACGTTTCCGATTTCTCCGCCATCCATCCAAAACATCTGTTACTTGTAGCTCTGACTGGACCGCAAGTTTTAGGATTCTGGGGCCGCATCCACTAAAATCTGGTGGGAGACATATCCTGGTGAGCGATAGCGCTACAATATTATCCAAAGAAGGTGTTGCACGAATGAACCGCCACCATTATAACTCGTGCTTTCCGGTCTCTTGAACATCGTTAGAAGGATGTTCTGGCACGCCATGTATGAAGATTGTGTTTAGACGGTCTTGCATGCTGTGCCCCACTTCGGGGTTGCTTTTGGATCGTCGCGCGCTCCAAGGGACATAAGGATAGATGCGTATCCCACAGGATCCGTGGTTTAGCGCGTTTGCGGAGAGCAAAAGGTTTTCTACGTCGGCGGAGGATTCTAGTGTTACTCGGATAAGTCTGGGTTCGCCATAGTGTGACGAGTTCGGATGATGAGTAATTCGTAATAAGTTTATGGGCTTGGCTTTGACACTCATTTGCACGTACAATGAGTTCAATTGGTCTTGATCGTCAGATAACTTATCCCGTAATGTGATGGCGGTAGATTCAGAAATATTTGAGCATACAAAAGTCAGAGCACTATTGTTAGATCCCTTTTTCGCTGATCTACAAGGTATGGTACTTATTTGTCCTGACCTGCTGACAAGTGTTGATTGTTTGCTGTTTGTCCCTCTATTCGCGTTAACGGTGTTTACAATAGAAGCGCCAGCAAGGGCGGCCTTACGGTGGACCTTTGCAACAATCTCTGCATACGTAACTGATGTTCCGGGGGGGGGGTTATCTCGACAAGAGATATTTGAGCTACAGGTACCAAGGGTTGGTGTTTGGCTGATTCATCCTTCTTAATGCTAGATGTCAGGTCTAGTGGAATTTGCTTAACAAGACGTTTCGAGTGGTGCCTGATTTTCGTTGCCGTGAGTACTGTTTGACTCTCGTAGGTACGGTCTGTTTTCGCTCGGCGTTCTACCAAAGTTGAAGAAGACAACGCAGATGGGGAGGTGGCTGATTGCGGTTCACGGGAAGCGGATTGTTCAGCATTCCGTTGCTTAGAAGCAGCTACACCTCCGTAGCGCATCCTCGCTTCCATTGAATTAATCTTATCGTTTATCCTCTGCTCTGCTTCTGCAGTTAGACGGTCGCACTTCTCAGCTAGGATAAGCAAGCACTTAACGAGTGGGATGGTGGAGCACGCAGTACAGAACTAAAGTGCATCTTGGGAGCTATTTTGCTCTCGTACCTGTTGTTGGGACACATTTGCACTTTTCGTATGATGCCATTCCAAAGAGTGCAAGCAAGCCAGACCGATTTTAACTACTCAATGACATTCTCCTAACCCGCAAATGCCTTTCGATTGGAGCCTTTTCGGTTGCGCATTTCTGCCATTTAACCTGGTGTTGTTACCTAACCCAGTGGGTTGGTTAGTGTTCTATACATCGGTCAGGCGATTGTGGTGGTTGCAAGGTCAAATGAGCGGTCGGCTTGGTCGCGCGATCCGTGTGATGGATTATGCAGGCGCTGGCTGACAACGTCACAAGGAATGGCATATTCCATCAGTGAAGGTGCCTACAAACGTTCCATGCACTTCCAATGAGTTATGGTTCTATCATACAGTTCATTCAATTATCGCTAGTCCTCTGTTTTCCCGTTGTTTCAACTGGATTTTGATTATGTCTGAAATCCAATTCATACTTCCCGTTCAGATCCCTTTATTTCACCATTCACTAAGGCTACCAAGAAAGAACAGCGGACACGAACTGTCCCATCTTCCTTCTCTATTTTCTCAGCTTATTTTTGAATTTCAGTTATTGTGCATACTGATTATTCGGCCCATTCTAATAATTTCGTTTGTTATCCTAGCCATGAGAGATATTCGCTTAGTCGTCCGGCCCTCGGTGAAGAAAGTTTGGTGACCCGCATAGTAGGGCGTTCATCGCTCTGCAAACTGGACGCGTTGAGGAACTGTGTAATGCATTACTGATGACAGACTCTTGCGTTTTCTAAAACCACAAATTCACACAAATTAACGGATCTCAACCAAGTAACCGACGAGGCACCAGTAGCAAAGACTTGCAAATAATCACAACGGCCTGAAATGTTATCGAGGAATCCATGTTCTTTAGAGCAGGCCGCTCATAGCGCTCTATCCTGGTAAAACATTGATCTCGTCGTTCGCGTCACACAAGCTCAAAGTGTTGATGCCACCCTGTACATAGTTATCGGTATATGGCGAGTAAACGATAACTACGCGAAAATCATTAGCTAATTTTACACTCGTGAGAATACCGGTAGACTAATTGGGTAACATCACTGGCTATCACATCTTCTAGACCGCTTT
Organism: Dicrocoelium dendriticum; assembly: GCA_944474145.2. Classification (NCBI taxonomy): domain Eukaryota; kingdom Metazoa; phylum Platyhelminthes; class Trematoda; order Plagiorchiida; family Dicrocoeliidae; genus Dicrocoelium; species Dicrocoelium dendriticum. Next base: position 62,870,017 of record OX104062.1, on the reverse strand, counting down.
TCATAAAAACGAAAGAAAGAAATGTCAGCGGCAGTATGCTGAACGATTCGCTGCTGCGTGACAACAACCAGTTACGCGTGGACAGTATACTAGGAAGTCACCCACCACCACAGATCCGAATCGGTGATTACAATGCCTGCGTCTTTCGGCCACGGACCGACGTTTTCGTGATATATCAAGAGTGTTTTCGATCATCTTGTTTGGAGTTCATATCAGACGACGGCAGCCAAGGATGTTTAAACAGTTTAGCGAGGTCCAGTGCATCGTTGACGTGCTAAGTCGAAACTTGAAGCTTCCAAAACCTGCGGTGACATGGAACTAACGGTTTCATCTGTTAATAACAAGAGTGTGGTTCGACCCCGACTTTTCAAAGTAACAGCACATCTTTGATGAGTTTTCGGAAAGGACGACTTTCATACCATAGTTCATCGACCGTTCGGTAAAAATTCGGCTGAGATATTGCGAAGTGAATAAATTGGAAAACCAAATCCTGTTTTACTAATGAATAAACCAACTGTCCTTATTTTGTAATTTATTTCGCTATTCATTAGCCTTACGTTTGAGACTAGGAAAATTCCCCTTGATTCACCGGTAAACGAGGGAATCATCGATTCCCACAGATTGTAATCGACTTTCAGGTTGCGAATACGACTCGGCAACGACCTCTTTAGACAACACAAATTTGTCAGCCATCACGAAGGGCCCGTTTTCATTGGCAAATCGGTAACCGCTCTCTCTGAGCAAATGAGGGTAGTGGAAGAGTTCGATTTTGTAGTTCTATCGATCTTGTTGCACATTTGGCGGTGTGTGTCTGGTGATTAGACCCAACACGAGTGCTTAGCATCTGAACCGACATTCACATATAAGTGGATCCGAAAATTGATAAATTCTAGCTATATCACGAGATAAGTGGTATGTCCTTAAGTATGCCAGCGTTTGTGTTTCGCATCGTGTCCAATGGGACGCAAAGGGGTGTCGAGATAGCTGAAGATCGCGGCCCACTTGGCATGCTAAGCAATAGACGACATTCGGTTCGATCAATGGTATAAGCGAAACGGTATCGTGCAACAACGCTCAGATGCCGACGAGCAGGGTGTTCGAGTGCTTGGAATGGTAGAGGCTTTCGTCAATCTCGACGCTGTTTCTAGCGAAGTATGAGTTAGTCGGAAAGACAGCGACTGACTTATGGTGAAGAGAGAGAATACAGTGGAAGCCTACAGAATCATGCGGCCTAGAGCATTGAGGTTCTCTCAGACGCAATTAGTATTAAAGTGTTTAAGATGGAAAGCACTCGTACGTCACGACAAATTTAGATCAAGGAAATTTCACGGCTATTGCAGTTTTACTCATATACACTTGCTAGTCACAGAAGTGAAGCATCACACGGCTACTTAGTCAAACCTCAGCGACGCCTGAATTTTGGAATTAGCACACTTTCAGGGCCACGACACGAATAACCTCGTTCCATACGGTCCAGATTTGTTTCTCCTTAACATGAAAGCGCTACTTCGTTAGGATACTGATACCAGCCCAACAGGGATGATAAACGCCGACAATCGCTGAAGTTCGTTTAACAACTAGTTGTACCGTGGGCGTGCACCACACAGGCTAATTCAACGGATCCTACGATTTTCATCCTTCGTATGTGCTCCTTCCAGCTTCGAGGTGCCCAGAGAAGCTCTCTACAAACTGTACGACATCCATGGGGTCAGTAAATAAAGTGGAGGACCTAATTCCCATCGACTGTGACTTCCAGTGGGTGCAACCTTACTCGGTCCGGTTTGTGCGTGCAAAAAATCCCAGTGAAACGGTTGGTGCACAGATTGCACAGACGCCAAGTTGGGTGGGAGTAACGGTTTATGGTAAGATGTGTCTTTAAGACGAAGCGGTTGTTGCTTCTATGGTGGAAGAAAACAGGAACCCATTTTGTTCCATTCGATGTCATAGCACCTCTGCAACAAACCTATGGTGGCCTGAAGTCATGCCAATCCGCTACATGATACACCCACTCACTTTAACGTCAGACCACGGCAAAGTCTCAGGCGCATGCACAAATTACGTAGAAATGGAAAGGAGAACACAGTCATCCGATTGAATGCACTTAGGTGCATCGTGCACGTGTGAAACTAGCCCTCTTTCTGGAACACACGGCGGTTGAGCATAGGGCTGACACATCCGTATCACCACTATACGTTAAGGCTGGCCCCTGCAGACATCAGATGAACTGCTTTTCGAGCAAGCAATTACGGTTCCATATGTGATGGCTCAGAACCTGCTCTTTGACGCACTTGGTCTCTTAGGTCTTGGAAATGGCCGAACGTGTAGCATAAAAGCATGAAGATGGGTGCCGTTGTTGTCAAATTGTAGTGAGCACGAACGTAGGTATGCTTACGTTAGGTCACGGCACCACCTGCACTTCGAGGTACAACACATGGGAATTCCAACTATCAAGATTACCACATCCAGCGCATCAAATTCAAAAATGCAGTGCAGCCAGAATAACCTCATATCTGTCCCCGGTACACCGTATTATGTCACAGCATAGACCATTCATTCGAGGTGAACATGTTGAGTAGAGAGCGTTATAGGTTGGTAAGGCCCCACTAGTTCTCTTTGTAGAATTGACACGTACTGGTGCTCGAGGCAAACCTATACTCGAGCGCGATGTCACACCCTTGATTACTGTCAAAAGGGGATAATGGAGAACCACTGTTGAAAGATAAGGGAAAGGGATTCGCGCTATGGTAAACAAAACGACGCAGCCTACAAGTGAAGAGGGAAGGACGGGGAGGAGCGAGATGGGTAGATTGGGCAGTAACCTATCTGAAGATAAGTCGCCGAAGTAATTTCTCAGGCATAGTAAACTAGCAAGGGGTAAAGGAATATTGGTGGCTGCCTGTCTGAATCTAGAAGTGCTGAACTTCACACTTATGCCATTCAACTCCCGCTCCCAAGCAATAGTGAAAATGTGATGTAATTAAAAATTGGTATAAGAATCTTGTGATCATCTCATGATTGCAGTCAAACAAAATAGTGAATGGAACCTAAGAAAGGCAGGGGAAAATACCATGTATATCGATGATAAAAAGCAAATGTAAGACGATGCCTCCGAACATCAATGGGTACCGAGTTCAGCTGTTTAATGACCAGAACTGCACCGACGGCGTGAGAATCTGGAATCGAAGAGCGCAAAATGATGACACAGTGTCCAGACCGGTAAAACGAGTGAAGTGTGACATTTCGCTACTCTACAAAATGGAATCTTATTCTCGAGAAATGCGATACAAAAACAAAGCTGAAAACCACGGTATCACCGTTAAATGGATTCAGTAGGTTTGTGAACTTGAGGCCAGAAATGGACAGCAGAGTTGAGAGTGTGACTACGAAATCTACCCGCATGTGGACTTATATTACCCTCTGTCGGTCGGGTCCCATAAACCCCGGTCTGTGGTAACTGCCCAATAAAGTGTGCGCCGACAAACAAGTAGCTCTCCACCTAAGTTGATTCAGCAATAACAAGTTGGTCGATGAAAATGCTGCTATTGCGGAACCGCATATATTGTGGTCAGTGGCGAAATGTTAACACAGCCAACTGAGGAAAACCTGTCGTTTCCATGAATATTGTACTAACTTGTCCCTGAAGTAGCACACCTACCGCCAACTTCACCTAAATGACTGTAAAAGAACTCCTACGTGAGCGTTAAATCTAAGGGTAAACAAGCTTCCTAATTTTTCCGCTGAACAAGTAAGATAATCGTCTGCAGCGTGTCTGGCGTAGTGCGGAGCTAACAATGTCCTGGCAGCAGGATCAAGGCGACCTTCAGATACTGGAAAGGTGAATGGAAACTAAACGAAGGTTTAAATAACAAAGGTCCACAAGAAGCACTACCTGGTAAAGGGCTGTTAAACAGTAAAGCAGTCCACTTGATTGCCAACAAAATCTTACCTCGCTTCATGTGTTCTAAATGTTGAACGCCGATCCAACTTACGTCAATGTGTTCATACGCTTATATATATATATATATATATATATATATATATATATATATATATATATATATATATATATATATATATATATATATATATATATAGCCCATGTACCGCTATTGTGCCATCGGATTCATGGCGGAATAGGAAAAGAGAATGTGAATAAGAAAAAAGCAAGCAACCTTTTGTTCAGTTTCCCACTCAGTTACTGCTTTCTTGATAGTTTTATTAGGTAAGGGAGACACTGCAACAAGCAGACAGATATCCGCCACAGACCTCGATCTTGAGTCATGACTTCGAGGGTCTCCAACCATCGACACTCCGTATCTTTGAAATCACAACCAGGGAGTCGAGAACAACTGACCGAGACCAAATGTCTCGTCAGTTTTTCATGCTGCTTCTCCAAGTCGCAGGTTGTCCACCACGACGCCGCTATGATCTTCAAGAGACGGCTTGACGGCAAGCCATCTCATTTGCATAACGTGATGTGGACTGTTTCAGTCAGAAGACAAAATAACGCCAACCAAACTATGTGTTCAGCGGCCTTCTCCGTAATGTCGCGGTGAAGAAATTTGCATCGGTATTCATGTGAATAGCTTGCTAATCCACTTGGTGCCTGAATTTTCCCCTTTTCTACTGTCATTTTTGGTTTATAATCCTCACATCCGTCATCCAGCGGGACTTATCAAGCAATCGCCAGTTTAAGCATTAAGTCATTATGAAATGTAGTCATAAGCGAGCAGAACCGGAACTTGCGCAAGCATCTCATTCATGCTGGCAAGCAGCAATCAAGCCATCGCGAGAATCGAAATCCTCAGGCGACTTGGAGGTGAGCGCACTGTACACTGCGAGAGGGGAGAATTGAAGACACCCTGTAGTAGGTGCACTGAAAGAGGTTCACACGCAGCACCACCAAACCCTTCCTTAGAACTGTCATGAGTGCCAATACTGTTCGTATGCGTATCAAGGTGAGCAAGCCAAATACTATCAAAGAAATGGGGGTCATCGACAGTGCACCGGAGCCTCATGCAGGCACATCGTAGCCACGCAACCACTGGATGATGCGTGCGCGTTGGGATACTGCTAGATCACTCACACCAACGCAGATGCGCACCTGTGATCCGAGTGAAAGAGTGGCCAAGCGCCAGAATTTCTCCGCCAGCGATCGGATAAAAATAATCTCTAATCACAGACAATCGGAAGTGAAACATGTCACTGACGATCTCAGTTCTGTCAGCAGTGTAGGGGACTCACAATTCCAGTTTGAGACGGTCGAGAGATGATTCCTATAAAGTGGAGCGAATTGGAACGACAGGCATAGTATCCTTCAGGGAAATAGGTTGATCGATTCTGCCTAGCATCATGGATTGCGAAAGAGCTAACTGGGCTGAAGTCTGCAAAAGCTGGAATGCTTGATAGCGGTTCACCTATCGCACGAACCTAAACCATAGGCAAAAAAGGCAGCAAAACATATGTACCCTAGCGATATGTGAATAAAGTCGCGAATAAGTAAACAAGTGAAGATAATAAGAACAGAAGTTAGAAGGATAAAATCCACGAGGGGGTATGGGCCTATGTGAGTTGGCCACAACTGGGTTACGGAAATGAGGCTTACTTACTCCGAGAAGAAGACAGACACATAAGTATGTAGCAGTCGTGAAGCCAGGTTCTTAGCAGTGGATGCTGAGACGGGGTAACGATACGCGCAGATTAGAAAACCAAAAAGCAGGAACTTGATGGAAGAAAACACAGTAGCGAGTTATAACAGTGAGTAGTGTGATAGAATACTGAGGAAAAAAGTACCTGCGATGACAGGGTTGTCGGGCTACCAAACAAACTAGGTGGCATAGAGAAAAAATTAGTGGCTGAATAGCCATGGATCTAAAGAAACTCATAAACTGTAGGAAACTGCAGACTACACTGATAAGGTCTCCAAAAGAAAGTGATGATGAGGGTCAGAGCGACCAGATAGCAAATCAGAAACTGGGAAGCACTTCCGTGGGTACTGTAAGACTAATCTACGGTGTTGAAATAAGGAAAAATATAGGGAATCACGCCAAATTGGAAAGGCTGCGTGAAAAAATATAGACAATCAACTTTCAGCGTGTTTAGCAATATTTTAGGGTCAGGCAAATGAAATCACATAGGTGCTTTGGATAAATGTATGTATTTCTCATTTTGACGAGGTTTACTTAAATCGGCGTGATCAACAAACAGACCTTTAATCCATCGCACTATAAAAACACGGCAATTACAACCGTCCATAACTCGAACTCTTTCAAATGAACATCTTGAACGACACCAATGTGCGTTGAGTAATCGTGACAACTGTCTAATGCATCAGTGATGTACATTTACCAAGTGGGACTGTTTTGAAGTCTTAAGGCCGAGAATACGATCACATAGCCCGTCACGCTTCCATACTACTTACCTCATGAACACAATGAGTGAAATTCACCTAGCGTTTATGCATTCGGAGACCCAGATGAAAGCAGTTGCTGGTCAGCAAAGCACCCAACATTTTCCGTCCCTGTTTCTGCTTGCTGATGAAGCCGCTGTTTTCAGACCACAATCAACCTCCATCGCCGTGATTGCCTTGCCGTCGCGCACCACACCGACGTGTCCATCGCCTGCAAACCTATGCGGCGGCGAACGTCTGGACTTATCGATCCACTTAATAACAAGCCTCGTTATTGGCTCATCCGACTGACCTTGACCGTATACGCAGTCCACGCCTGCTTTCATGCGTTCACACGCAAAGTTGTTCGCTGGTCAACACTATAGTCTGCTCTCGGGCATGTGTGGCTTTATTGACGCTAAGAGGTAGATGTGGCCGGACGCCTCCGATTATCGACTGCATAACGTAACTAGCACACAGTAGCACGGTGAATTCACCCGTCACATGGTATACACCAGTGGTTCTCAATCTTTGAGGCTGTTGCCAAAGCGGGTTCACTATAAACAATAACTAAAAAAGTTTATTTTCTAAGCCAATTGCATATCAACTACCGCATTTGTCGCTTTAAACCGCGTAAAATGAAAGATATTTTTAAGTACCTCCGAAAATTCCAGTAAGGAAAGCTACTATTTTGAGCGTGGTATTAACTCAAAGTAATGTACCTTAATTAGAGAGATGAGGTTGCTTTTTCGAAAAATTCCTGATATATTTGGTGCGGTCTCGCTTATGTGTTGTGGTCCAATTTAGTTAGGTTCTTTGCTTTGTTTTAATTGTCACCACTGTCAGAAATCCACTTTCACACCAGTAATTTTTGGCGAAGGGGGCCAGTATTCTCAAGGCTGTTTCCGATAACAATGGATACTCCCCCACAAAACATTGCCCAAAATGTTGCTGGTTGTGTTTTGTAAATTTATTTTCAATGTGTTGTCTTTACGAAGTTCAAGTAATTGTGTTTTGGCTTCAATTTCAGCATCTTGAAATATTCCTTCCACTGAACAGAGACTTGGCAACCAAACAGTTACTTGGAGATTTTCCAAAGTAGGAAAACTACTACTGTTGGAATTTACCACAGATGACAAGTGATGTTATTTGATATGTGGATGTGCATTTTCATTTCTTCCAACGAGCAATATTGTTTGTTCTGGGAATATCGAAACGTCGTCAACACGAGTTCTGCGTTGGTAAAGCTACAGCTTTCAAAGTAAACTGGCAACCCTATCTTGAGCCATTAAATATTCATCATTTTTCCTTGCAAGCGGAGATTAAGGGTATTTATTTCTCCGAAGAAATTCAATGTCAGTTTGAAAATAAACACATTGTCGTTATGGCTTGTAACCCGCTCCACTTCTCCTTTTGCAGTTCTTTCCCTTCTAGAGACAGCAATTTCCTCCCGAAGCTCGGGCACTCGATGGCACCATTTGTCCCGTGATAACCAATGCACTTCTCTGTGGAATAATCGCACGTCGGACTTGCCTCCAATTTCATTACGCGACTCTCTGAATACTCTTATAATTGTCACACCGCGGCGGATGCGATTTATAATTTTCACTAGGTTGTCAAATGCGTCCAACGAATCAAGTGGATGAGTTTTCACTGCTAAAGCATAGCGATATATAACGTTGCGACTAAAGGTAGCGTGCGGAGAAACTTGTCTGACAATGTTTGGAATCCGAAACGAACGCCCAACGTGGATGGCGCTCCGATTGTACAGACACCCACCATATTGACCACTGCAGCTCCTTGTCTTAGACATATTTCTTCACTGTTGGAATAATATTTTCAGACCGATACGATCATGGTTAAAAAAGGTAAGATCGACATAGTTGATATAATTAACGTAGGGTAAAAATCGAAAACGGGTTAATTAAAAGTTACGGGTTTCTTGACGTCGCGCCATTGACCTCATTATCATCCGCTTTTGCGGGCCAGGGAAGCTGAACAGCCTTAATTAACTTCTGTTGCGAGCATAACGATGGTCGGAATGATCGAATACAAATCGATTCGGCCGTTGCAAATGTACGGAGACGTTGACCCTTTGACCGGTGCGGCGGAACTCTGTATACTACTCTAAAGTTGCGCTGTAGATCCACTTGATGTCCTCTGTCGACAATATGAGCCAGGATAGAACTACTAATGGCTCCAGTGCCACCTCGATGTAGCCAACGCGGACAGTGTTCGTTCATGCGTTTGGACAGGTGCCGCGCCGTTCGACCGATATACGATGCGCCACAAGCGCATTCAAACTGACAGATAACCATTGAGGCTGTCAGCATCGGCAACTTATCCTTGGTTCGCGAACGAACAAGTGGTTCCGTTGTAAACATACATTTAAGCGTAGCTGCGACGAAAGTTGATTTAATCACACCAGAAAGACTTCGAGTTAAACGTTCTGTAGCCACTTCCCCTTTGAAAGGCAGGCGTATGAAGAGTTCCTTCTTTGCCACTGTAAACAATGGTACCGGCTTTGACTTTTCTTCAAGGTTTCTTAAAATAAATCTGTCGGGGTAACCATTTTCGCGTAACACATTCTGTATGATCGTCAACTCCGCGTGTAAAGTGTCTTCAGAGCATATCCGACGTTGCGCTTGTATCTCAGGGGGACAAAGCTGTGAAAATTCGTATATTGACCAACCCATGTTGTCTTCCTGTAGATCTGCCGCTGGATGGAGCCATCTAGCCGTCTAGTTAACTGAACATCGACATAAGGCAGCTGATTTTCGGCTTCTCTTTCGTACGTAAAACGTACTGATGCATGGGCTCGGTTAAAACGGTTAAAATCCTCATCCATCACAACGAATATATCGTCCATGTAACGATAGTAGTGGCTAAAAGTGGCTATATGCGCCTGCAGTGCGGTTCTTTCCAACTTTGCCATGAAAATGTCCGCCAATAGTGTACCCAAGGGAGAGCCCATGGCTACGCCATCATTCTGCCGGTAGTACTTGCCGTTAAACAGGAATTGCACATTCCAGGTACAGCGCAACAGTAGACTTTTTAGCTCACGAGTAGGTACACATAATTTCATTATGTAGTCGCAAATGTAATCTACTGTCTCAATTAGCGGGACGTTGGTAAAGAGCGATACAACGTCGAAGGAGAGCGTCACTTTGCCGTCGATTTTAGCATTACGTATACATTCTACGAATTGGCAGCTGTCGCGTAGACTGTAAGTTGCAAGCTGTTGTCGCACCGGTTCGAGTATTTCCACAAGCCACTGAACGACCGTGTGGTAAGGTGAGTTAACCATTGATAAAATGGGACGGAGTGGAATGTTTGCTTTGTGAATTTCAGGCAACCCGTAGAGCCTTGGAACGTTTGTGCCACTAGGTCTGAGGCTGTCATACAGGGCATCCGAAATGTACCCTTTAGTCCGAAGTTCTTGCAGGCTCTTAGTGATCTGAGTTTCAAATTTTTCCGTGCAGTCCATTTCTGTGCTGCAAGAAAACTTGGTCTCATCGTTCAGTATAGCTGCCAGTTTATTTATGTAGTCTTTTCTGTCTAATAGCACAATCCCCGCACCCTTGTCTGATCTACACACGATGACGTCCTCATTACGTTTTATTTCCTTCAACGCATCTAGGTGCTTTCGTGTTAGTGGGCTTTGGTTATAGACGCGATGTTTGCGATATTGGTAGCAGCAATTTACCAAAAAACACTTAAGACGCTCTAAATCAGTGTTTGACTTAGCGATTAACCCGTTCGTCTGGTCGTATAAACTTTCAAATTGTATCTCATATTCAAGCTGATTGTCTCTGCGTCTAGGTACGCAAAACTTTAGGCCAAGTGATAGAACTTCAATCAAGGTTTTATCCATTTTCAAACTGGAATAGTTGTGCACGTACCTCTCTGGCTTGTCTGGAAACGTGGCTTGCGGCTTGATCTGGCTCAGCGACTGTGCTAGAGAAGAACGCTTCCGTTGCACACGGCCCGTAGCAATATGTTCAACGTAATCCAAGAACATTTTCTTTACGTCCCCAGCTAATTGTGCTGTTATCGCGTAGCGCTGCGCTAGATTTCTTTCGAATTCAATAACCTTGGACTGAATCGTGTCACGTTGGTTTAGTGCGTGCCGCCTGAGTGTCTTGCTATTAGGGTAAATCCGATTACGCCGCAATTGCTTCCAAAATCTGACGGGAGATTCATTACGCGCAACACAATCATCGAAGAATTGAACGCAGCATTTGGATTCGGCAAGCTTAGTGCAGAATCTGAGGAACTGGTTTAGCTCCTTCACCACTTGGACGATTTAAGCAACTTGAAAATCCCCATCTGTGCAAATGAGAACAAAGAGAAACCCATAACTTTTAATTATCCCGTTTTCGATTTTTACCCTACGTTAATGATATCTTCGCCACATGTAATGGTGCTCAGTGATTCTGTGAACGTACTTTTCCTTGAAACCGTCGGCTTTTATGTACCAACAACAGACAAGTGACTCGGAACTACATGGAACGTCGGTCTACTCATCTAACTGTAGTGCGAATATAGGACATTAGTTTATTTCATTGAGTACCGTGTCCAAAATATTTTTGCTCATGTCCATATTGCGACTTTTGGTGGTGCTGTAAGCAGCAGATATCATATCTTTACTGCAGGTTGCTCTCCAAGAACGAGCTTAACCACATCTAGTATGCAAAGTTTAATGAGATCCTTACTTATTGTATGAAGCTTTTGTTTTCGGAAAATTGAAGTTTTGTGCGGTACGGGGCTTCAGGACCAGTTTCAGTTGACTGAATAAGTTGTCATACACAAAAGCCGAACCCAAATGCTGCACATGACCCGATCCCAGCTATCCCCCGAGCCAATCAGATTGTGCCACTGCCCAGCCAACCATCAGTGAGTTAACCATTAATGAACCGTATAACTCAGCCATTGCGGGACACATGTTTACTCTTGATCTCGTTGTATCAATACTACCTGGTCATGTCCACGATCTAGTCTTTTTTCCACCTACCTGGAGTAGTTCAAGTTATATCAACTGGCGACGGAATTGGCAACTAGAATGTCAATCTCAGCAGACGATCTCTGTACGATTCTTCAACAACAGTAGACTCAGTTCGAAGCCGCTCAACTCCGTCTACTCGATACTCCGACTTGTAACCTCACTATGATTTCCAAGGACAAGACGCCGCATTATGAACAAACCAATTTGGATCCGATTGTATCTACACTTCACTTTTCCCAACATGAGGTTTCATCTGGTGTTACATTTGATTCCTGGTTCAAACGTTATGAGGACATATTTCGGGTTGAGTACGGTGGCAAGGAGTATGCATGACAATCACGAACACTGCTTCGTAACTTGAGGGCCATGGAACACGACTGTTTTGTAAATTACATTTTATCAAAACACGCACGTGATTTTTCATTCGATGACACGGTTCTGTGTCTCACTCAGACCTTTGGCGAACGTTCCTCACTTCAGCATACGCTATCACTGTTTAAAACTTGTCAAACACTCCATGGATGACTACATTACTTATGCAGGTATAGTCAACCGCGAGTGTGAATGCTATAAACTAACATCCATGATAGACACAGTTTCAGTGTCTGAGGTTCATCCGTGGTCTACAGTTTCCGTCAAGAGCGGATATCCGCACACGACTTCTCACCAAGCTGGAGCAATACCCAGACATCACGTTGTAGAGGATGGCCGAAGAATGTCAACGCCGGGTTAACCTGAAGCATCATTCCAGTATGGTGAAACAGCGGCAGATCAACATGACGGATGTTAGACCGGTCAGATCAAATCAACAGGAGTCCAAAAAGCCGCCTACAGCATGTTGGAACTGTGGCGCATGGCACTACGCATCACAGTGCAATTTTCGCCGACATCGGTGTAATCAATGTCAAAGGTTTGGTCACAAAGATGGTTTCTACAGGCCACACAACTCGACCAAAACTGAAAGTTCTAACAAGAACGAGCTTAACCACATCCAGTAGGCAAAGTTTGATGAGATCTCCTTTTTATGAAGTTTCTTGTCTACGGCGATTTGAAGAATTATGCAGTACGGGATGCAAGGCCAGTTTCAGTTGACTGAAAAAGTAGCCGGGCAGGTCCCTTAGCGAGATTATCAGGGCAACTATGTTACGTTTGAAGACTGTAATCTTTTACTATGAACTGAGAATGCCTTTCTTCAAAGTGATCTTCCAATTTTCTTGGGTTCATACTCTCTGTCGCGTCCACTTTGCTGCACAAAATGCATTAGAGCTTCTCGACGTTGTTATCGACAAAATCCAGTGCTACGAGCTTCTTCGTAGGACCGCGTATTCTCCTGCTCAAAACAACTATAGATGGATGTGGTCAGCCCAATAGGCCCTTACTTCGAAGTTGGCCTCGGTTGAAGTTACTAGGTTGGTGTCCGAAAGACGAACACGTTTGGCTGGATACGTTTGTTGTCATGACAAGGAGCTGACCTTAGTGGCGTTTGTGTTGTGAATTTCTTCGTCTCTCCTCCTCTCGCTTATACTCCCTCTCCAACAATGATCTCACTTACACGGCATAATGTTACTATTTTTTGCTGCACAATAACCGGCTTTTAGCTCGCCGGTGCGATGCCCAACCGTTACTGATGACTCCGCCTGCGTGCCTCTGTTACATGTTATTTTCGTATTTTCTTATGTATTGCGAAACAGTAGCTGTGTTCTCCATCTCTAACTAGCTTGTATACTTAATGATGATTGACCCAACACCTAATGGGTACCGGCATCCAATCTGCTCTGACTGCCTTGATTATGTGACCCCACATCCAATGTTTCGTGCACTTGATAACGTTTACTGTTATCCCGATTCGAGGCATCCTATTGTCTCGCGAACGACGCGTGAGTGGAACAGAACGTGTATTGCCACGACACCATGTAACCGACAACTCACAAACCGGTGCAGATATAGACCGTGTTTCCTTCCCATGACGCAAAGTGGATGACGATTTGTGTGACGGGCCATTCCAGGTGCCTACGATGTTGAGCTTCCAAACAATTCCTCTCTGTTTCTATCCCGTACCTCCGCTTCGCTATATCCGATTCTGGCCAGGAAAGGGTCCTTTGAAAGTTCGCGATTTGCTCTCGCGTGGCTGCATCACTCGGCCTACGTTCAGTCCTGTGGACTTTGCCAAATGCGTATTTGTCTGATTCACTGCGTTGTTCTGGGCCCCGGCTCGTTACTAGATGCCGCTCGTGATCCGCTGTCGGCTCGATCCGCATGGCTCTCAGAGCCTTGTCCATCTCACCCATTGCGCCGGTTGGTACCTCCATATACATCATTATACACGTTAGCTAGATGTGTAAACATCTCAGCTACCGTGCCGCAATACATAAAAGAAAAAGGAAGCAAATAAATGCAACAGTTGTATTCCAGCTGAGCTGCCAGCTCGTGTAATCTGCCTCACGTTCAAGCTGACACATACGACTGGCACGCCAGACAGAACAGTCTGCGAGCATAAAACTGCAAAGTGAGCACTGTGACCTTGCCGACAACGTCAATAACATGACAACTTTTTACCATAGTGGGTGAATCATTCAAATGGTTAGCAACATTTCCTCATCAAACGCGATGTCTAGCGTGCCACAATCCAAAGACCTATGTGGATCATGTACCCAACTTGTCAAGGGAGACATTCTGTGCCGTAACTGTTGCAAGTTTTCCATGCGAGACGCCTCCGAGTTAAACCTAGTCAAGCCAAGTTATTAAACAAACCATACTCCCTATGGTTCTGTGTGCAATGCACATTGATCAAACTGATAAAAAGCGTACTCCTATTATCCCAGCTAGTAGCCCAGTTTGAGGAAATGGCGACCACCAAAATCCCCAAGGTTGGAGTAAGCATAGCGGACTGTGTAATCTAATACTCCCCCGTAAGTGGTGCTCCTATCCCGAGATGAACGGCTAGTAACACCGCAAGCAACACGACATCAAGAGCCCAGAACATTTACTCCTGTTCCGATACCACACTTAGCTCACATATGACTAATGCTGTTCCCACTTCGAGCGAAATAACTACACATAAAGCTACTTCCAATCTCCCGACGGTACTAGCCAAAGGCGGGTTATGGTTGCTTCCAAAAACAGCTGTCATTTAAAATCAATATCCCCAAATCGATCGGAAACTGACCAGTGTAGCGAAGTTTTTCTAATGCAAGCACCACCGGTTTCCCGCGATACATATCCGAGTACTGCAATCGCTTACCGCGACATGTCTAAAGATGTAAAGAAGCAACCACATGTACCGAGTGTACTGTGCTCCAATATCCCAGAATGAAATTCGACATCAATCAGAGGCAGGCAGTTGGATGACCTCAACCCGTAGGACTGCAGTGTACCGGAAAACACGCTATTGCAGCATTTTGCAACATTGGATTTTACGGTTGTTTTAACCTTCAAAACGTTCATTTGTTTTACCGACTGCACATCCGTTGACATACGCCGTTTTGGTGAGTACCTTGCTGCACGTCTCTCGCTCTGGTTGATTCGCTTCCTCTTTTTGTAGCTTGTATCAAATACTCACCACGGGAAACAAAGCACCTAGACTTTGTCACGCAGTTCACTGCTGATGTACGTCATGTCTCACGTGTCGACAATCCTGGCGCCAACGCCCTCTCACGCATCAACCTCACTCTCCAGTCTTTGCCTACCGTCGATCTTGCCACCGTGGCATCCGCTCAGGCTCAAGAGGGAGATATAAAGCGCACTCTACTGTCTACCTCGCTGCATGCACAACCTATTCCTCTCCAAACCACGGAAGGAACCATTCTCTGTGACACTTCCACAGGTTGTCCTAGACCTCTCGTGCCCATCTCCTTCAGACGCACAGTCTTTGACGCATTGCACTCACTATCACATCCCGCTATCCGTGCATCTTTGAAACTGGTCGCCGAACATTTCGTTTGGCCACGCATAAACAAGGATGTTCGTACCTGAGCTCGCGCCTGCCTTCAATCCCAGCGCTCCAATTACGTCGTCACAACCGCAGCCCTCTTGCTTCATTTCCTGCCCCGGACTCTCGGTTCTCACATGCACACTTAGACCTGGTAGGCCCCTTGCCTCCTTCACGCGGATTCGTATACATTAGTACATATGTCGACTGTTTCACCAGATGGCCAGAAACCATTCCCGTAACAGACTGCACAGCTGACACTATTATCCAGGCCTTCTTAGACCGTTGGGTCTCGCACTACGGATACACATTCAACATTACAACTGACGGAGGAACGCCTTTCGAATCTTCACAAATCGATACGTTCTGCAGGTTTTTAGGTTGTCGCTGCATTCATACTACAGCGTATCACCCAGCAGCCAAAGGGGTTAGTTGTAAGCTTCCATAGACAGCTTAAAGCCTCGCTCTGCGCCTCCTCCGATCCTAGCAGGAGCGAAAACATTTACCTCCTAATCTTATGGATTCGCAGCGGCATCAAAGCTGACTTGCAATGTGCACCAGCAGACCTAGTTTACGGCACCAAGCTCAAGTTACCAAGAGAATTCGTTTCACCTCCCGCATTGGGTATGACTCCGCTTAACATTGCGTCCTCCCTAGCTCAACACATGCGCTCACTGTGCCCGACTCCGCCCCGTGAACAGACTAGAGATGTGCAAATGCACAGCGGACTCTCTACCTGCATTCACGTGTTCCTGCGCACCGACGCAGTGCGGCACACTCTCCAGCCTCCCTACACTGGCCCTTTCAGAGTTCTACAACGGACTCCGAAACATTTTACTATAGACCAGAATGGTCACCGAACAACGGTGTCCATCGACCGCCTCAAAGTGGCTTTCTTTGACGAGCCACTTGCAGCTCATCCTGATGCTCTCTCACAAGCACCCGCACCTGTGGTGACTTCGCGAGCACTGGATAACCCGGAACCCTCCGTACCCCTTGATCCTTGCAGCGCTTGAGACCCCACAGCGTCGAGCAACGAAAATCGTCAAGGGCTTGCGCCACACTCCTTACCAGGAACGACTGGAGATACTCGGAGTGTTCAGCGGACGGTACCGGCGACTTCGTGGAGACCTCATACTAGTGTACCAGATATTGAGCGATCCCAGTCACGTATGCCGCCACCTTTTGAAGCTCAGCCCGAACACTAAGCTTCGCGGTAACAGTTTAAAGCTGAGCCAACAGTACAGTCGTCTAGACTGTCGGAGAACCTATTTCTCCCTCCGGGTCTGCGGGCCCTGGCACGCCCTTCCAAACTCAGTAGTTTGTGCCCCCACATTAGATACGTTTAAAAAACGATTGGACGTCGCACTGAGCGCCCTGTGCTTTGTTTTATGAACGAAAACGCTTGTATATATTTAGGCGGACCAGCCTCTTTGGATTTATACCCCAAATTCACGGTCGTAAATCTGTGCGAACCGGTGAGTACTCCATTTTTATTTGCTTCCATCACCAACGATAACAATTTCTTAGCCAGTTTTGCGTCGTACCACTTTATCCCCTTAAAACTGTTATACTTCTACCTTTTATCTCACTGACACTCCTTACTTCAACCACTTATGTGGTTTGCCAATTTGTTAGTATTTCTATTGCCAACCTGCGGGACTCGTTAAGTGTATGCTTTTTTACCCGTCATATACCATTGTTCCATTGTTCCATCCGCAACCTATCCCGCCGCAACCCCAAGCAACCGACCGACGCGGTAGACAGGTCAAACGTCCGACCCATTTTTCAGATTTTGTAAACGTTTGCTATGTCCATTAACAAGTCATTTTCATCTTTAGTGGTTATCGTGCGTCTTGTTCACAAACGTTTTCGCAAAATCGACAAAAATACCCAAAATATTTTGGAAACCTAAAAAGCGTGTTTGCTTTTAGCATGCATGCCATGTTCCCTCTCCGGCGTCAAGCCACTACCCCTACCCTTGCCCACCCCCTGTGAGTTCTACCTTCCAGAAACTCAACCTCCGGAACTGCCCTGCAACCCTCGAGTGACTCGCCAACCGGCTCAACGCAATCTCAGACGACCCAAGAC
The DNA here is from genome assembly GCA_944474145.2 of Dicrocoelium dendriticum. Classification (NCBI taxonomy): domain Eukaryota; kingdom Metazoa; phylum Platyhelminthes; class Trematoda; order Plagiorchiida; family Dicrocoeliidae; genus Dicrocoelium; species Dicrocoelium dendriticum. The sequence goes on along the minus strand of OX104062.1, from coordinate 62,852,605 downwards.
CCCTTTTCGCACCCAAGAAACAGACAGTCGCCCTCGGCCGCAGACACCCGTGAACGGATTGGTCCCCAAACGTTACCTAGGCGTTGCCGACGAGGACGCCGGATTTCTTCGTTGGACGAGGACTGTGGACTGAAGTGCGGTGGGTAGAGTGACACCTCCCAATCGCACCATCGGGTCTGCAGCAAAGGGAAGGTCCTGTCGGCCATTTTTCTGGACTAGCCAGTTTTTTGCAGTCCGACCAGCCCGCTCCGACAGCCCACGGATGATGCACTCTGGTCCACACAATCATCATAAATAATAACTAACAAAAGTCTGGACCCAGCGAACTCTGCTACACAGCCCACTTCGGAAGCCCTTACTCAAGTCCATGCAACTATTCGCACCCATCGTCACCTTCCGTTTCCCCCAACTAACAGCCCCATCGAAGGCTTCCATCCTTCAGCCTTCTAGGGGGAGGCCCTTGTAGCGTACCGGAAAACACGTGCTTTCAGAATTTTGCAACATGGGATTTTACGGTTGTTTTGACCTTCAAAACGTCCATTTGTTTTACCGACTGCACATCTGTTGATACAAAGCGTTTTGGTAAGTACCTTGCTGCACGTTTCTCACTCTGGCTGATTCGCTTCCTATTTTCGTAGCCTGCACAATATACGTTGGCTTCGGTCGCCTCCGACTTCTATACTGTCTCGTATTTGACACGTCTTACGTGTCATTGCTTACCGACTAGTATCCCAGGCTCCGCCCAACATGACTTTATTAGTAACCTAATCGGAAGTGTACTGATACCTAAACACTTAGTGGGTATTACGCGACACCCTAACTCCAAGTATTTCGGAGAGCCAAGACTTCTGCGTGTTGTGCTGAACTCCATCACTGAAGTAGAATCAGTACTACTGTCGACAGGTAGTCTCAGAAATGAACACTGCTCCATCCGTATCTTTCCAGACCTCCCATGGGGCGAGCGTCATAGAGTTAACCGGAGCTTAGAGGACTACCGGGAAGAAGCTTCTTCACGGGGTTCCTGAAACTGAAGCATGTAATGAGCATGAAATAACAGCCCATGATAACGAACAGTGGTGTTATATTCGTGAAACACTCTGCTTAGATAACGTGTTAGCGAAATCCGTGTCACAGCTGCGTACCTCACCGAACTACAAAGGGTGTTGATGGTAGTCCTTCAGTCAAAACATATGGTTGCACGGCTGCTAAAAAGCTGGTACATGTTCCGTTGCAGGCTACCAGCTGAGGTTCGGCTGAAGACAGTCAGCGATATGCCTACTAGAGATGATATATCCCTCAAAGAACAAAGGCGATGGGACCTATGAGAGAACAATGCACCAATATTGTGCCGAATGAGCCCATACAAGCTGTAGATGATATTGAACATACACCTCACACTGTACGTCGAAGATTGGATACAGGACTAACTACACGGACGATGAATAAGACGTTAAACCCTTTATGAAGTACACATCGAAAAAATGATTAGTCGCCGGTCCCTCACTGGTCGGCGAAAGTTTACGTCTGAATTGCACAACCACCTAAACATTGCTTAAATCGGAGGACTTTTCATGTAGCTAAACTAACGCCCAAGTGCTCCTCAGTAAACTTACCCAACTTCGGCTACATCAGGTTGCGAATGCTTGGGACCTAATTTCTATTATCGAAACTCGGTTACACCAAGAGATGACTGATGTTGAGGTTGAGATAGCCGTAATGTCAATCATCCGGAACGTCCGCTTCAGCAGAGGAGGTGGGGTCCTACCCTACTACGGCAGCGACCTGCAACGTGCAATAGTTGATGATATGGAAACACACGTTACCGACTCACTCTGTTGCCGACTCAGACTACGACACAACGAGGCATGTCTCGTAGCCCCCTTCGCAACGTCCACTCCGGAAATGGATTCCCGCTTGATACGTGGCGTGGACAGGGTAACACGCACTAGGTACCTTCTCATCTCCGGGGTTTTCAAGGTATATGAATTGCAAGTATCGGCATCGCCCAGAGAGCACTTCAAAGCAGACTTGCATGAACTGCTCGCTAATATTAGTTTGTACAAGCACGTCACCATGCCCACTAGATTCAGGACAGCAAACAAACCGTTTAAATTTGAACCTGTGCTCACGAATGAAGAGCTCATGGTTGACAAGTTCTTGCTGGATAGTCCATTAGGGCTCAGTGACTTTGTAGTAATAACGTTCAACTAGGTGGGTTATGTAGAGTGTCCATCTGAACACTCGGAACTAACTCATACCATCACACGCTACCACGTATTGAGAGAACTCGCCGACGCAGCTGCTTGGGAATTCTCAAACAACAGTCCCCTTGACAACGGTTGGACAAAGGTCCTGGATACAAGCAGTGCCCTCATCAACAGAGCATCAGAGACCAAGCCCCTTTGTCCCGCAACAATGCCTTCAATTCTAAGCAGCTGGACTCGAAAATGCCTGGCGATAAGGGGTGCAGCATAGCGGGCCTACAAAGTTAACCCAGACTCAGAGACTTGAGGCAATTTGCTGACCCATCGTAACCATTGCACTGCACTTGTCAATGAGGACAAAGTAACTTATCAACAGTACCTAGACAAAAGATTCCTGACAAACAATAAACTGCTGTATAGGCATGTCAACAATCTTCGTAAAGTGAAGCATGGAATCCCTCCATTTATACGACAGGCGGTAGAGTACAAAGGGCCAAAAAGGCAGCTAACGCCCTGCGGCTACAATGCGCCCCACTTTTCGAACTCTCAACCTCTACCAGTTCCATAATGTCACGTATATTACCGACTGCATTGTTTACACATGAAATTTTCAACCCATCACTTGTGCTAAGGAAGTTACTCTCACTGCGCGATCATAGCCCTCCGGGAGCCGAAAACATCCACACGAAAGCACTGAAGACTGCGGCCACCAAGCTAGCTGAACCGGTGTCATAGTTCTTCCAAAGGAGTTTTGACGAACAATAAGTCATCACGATGTGGAATCATGGCGTTATCACCCCAAATTTTACAGGCGGTAGCCGTTCAGAGCCTGCAAACTATCGACCAGTGACTCTCCTCCCTGTGCTCGCGAAGGTGATGGAAGCGGTTGTCGGTGTGGCCCTAATGGACTACCTGGAAAAATGCAACATCTTGGCACCGGAGCAGCATGACTTCCGTCAACACCGGTCATGCACTACAAACCTACTGATTGCATGAGGTAGTTGGACGGAAGTGGCTGATGATGAGGTCAGTGTTGACGTCATCTATCTGAAATTCTCCTAAGCTTTCGACCGCCTGGATCACTGCATCCTACTTCACCGGCTACAGAGCTACAGAATCAGAGATCATGTGCATGGTTGGATTGGCAACTTTCTTCACCAACGGAAGCTTCAAGCGAGTGTTAGGGGAATACTCTCTAACCCGATTGAAGTAGAAGGTGCTGTCTCACTAGGCTGAAGCCGCGCTTATTCCTGGTGTTCATCAACGATCCAGCAAGAGTTATTTCCTCAAATTTCCTGCTTTTCGCCAATGAGGTCAAGATATGGCGGGCGATTGGTAACAATGAATATCACGATATACTCCAACATGACCTAGATTGCGTTTGTGAATGATCAACGAGGAACCAGCTTCCTTTGTATATAGCTAAGTGCAAGGTGATCCATCTGCATCACCAACCGGTGAGCGCATACAAGCTTAGAGACCAAACTTTGGAGAAGGCCTCTAAGGAGCGTGACCTGGGTGTAATGGTACAGGAAGATCTCAGGTGTTCAAAACAAGCAGAGAAGGCGACAAGAACCGGCAATTAACACTTCGGCCTGCTTCGCAGAGTGTTCGGTCGGTTTAAACCCTCAATCTTTCCCCAACTACTTAAGGTCTACGTGCGACCGCACGTGGAATATGCTATTCAGGTGTGGGTCAGCGGTGGCAGAAACAGGATCTCGTTGCTCTTGAGACTTCTCAAGGAAGCGCAACCAAGCACGTCAGGGGCCTCTTTCATCTGCCCTACCAGCTTAGACTGAAATCTCTAAGGATTACAGCAGTCTATATGGGTGTTTGCGGTGGGATCTCATAAGGGTTTACCAGATTCTGAAGAACCCAAACCATATTGGTTCCCGCTGCTGGAATTGAACCACAACACTAAACTAAGAGGTCACCCTGTGAAACGGACAATTCAGTATAGCCGACTTGAATGCCGTAGAAATTTCTTTTCCCTCCGCGTGCGCCAGCCTTGGAACACCCTCACTAATTATGTCGTCTCTGCTCCCAATCTGGCGATAATTAGAAAACGAGTTGATGATGCGTTGTCTCATTTGCATCTGCATTTTATGAATTGTTAGCCAGGGGCTACAATACGCAATCAAACAGTCTTACCAAACTCCAGCCAATGGATTTATTGATTTCTACTTTTAATACGCGAACATCACCGCTATTCTACATAAGTCCATGCTGAGTGTACCAAAACGGTTTTCACTTTAGCATGTAAGTTAAGCTTCACAATAATTCCCATCCCACGGGACTTGTTAAGCATTGCTTTTTTACCCGTAATACACCATTGTTCCATTGTTCCAAATGGGTGTAGGCGGCCTTACAATTTATGTTCCCCTACCTTGCCAACACACGGATGGTCCTTTTGTTCTGTGATGAGGTCGCAGACATGCTCAGTTAGTGAAAAGATATGTAGCACACGTCAGTCACATGTGACTAGGGGGAGATGCACGAGACGATCGGTCTCGGTTGATATTCACACTGACTGGAAGTCAGAAGAATAAAATGTTGGGAGTACGGTAAGATCTGAAACATCGAGTGTCACCATTCACGGATTATAAGCTTGCCTTGCAATCCGTGGGTGCGGGTTCGAGCCTGCATAGGTTATTTCGCCCCTCGCGGTATCCTTAGCCCACGTGCATCTAGTGATGATTGTGAGGCAGCGAAGCGTACTGCTGATACCATTTTGCCAGTGTTTACAGCGGCGGCTCAGTGAACAAAACAATCTGAAACTTCCCATGCAAAGCTAGTCAACTCACGCAGTGGATCATCTTACAACCCATTATAATCTGAGTATGGCCAATTAATTTTATCAATAACGAAAGAGTTCGATCCGGATTAACGTGAGGTTGATGTATTGCCCGAGGTGGGAACTTAGTTCTTCCGGTTGTCTATGCGACTTGCATGTGGGCCAGAGTGCATGATCGATGAGACATCTTAACAATGTCGGGGAACTGTAAGCCCAGTAGCTCCTTATCACTGTGAAATCCGCCTCACCACCGTCGACCTGACCTTTGCGCATTGGTAGCTCTAAGTATAACAAAGGTGTTGTCAACTTGATTCCTTCGGCAATTCGGTATCCACGTTTTCACGTAAGGGTACTACTCTTCCTTGGATTCTTCCTGGCTCAATTAGACGTCCAGCCTCTTGTCCGGAAAGGCTGAGTCGAGTCATGATTTCACATCCTAGCCCAATGGCACTTCGGTAGTACCGTAAAAGGAAAATGTCAAGCTCCTTTCGGAGTAATCGAGGTGTTACTTTTGCAGGTTGTACCTCGCTTACTGTCTCACTCATTCCGTTAATCCATCTGAGGCGAACTCCAACGGACGCTTTCCGTTGCATTAAACACAAGGTTACAGTCTGTTTCTGGTGTATACGGCATGCGGAAAGCCCGTGAGGTAAACTCAATACACTCGGCGTGGCAACCCTGGCTCAAGCAGCATCTCACCGCGCTCGATACTGCACAACGTAGAGCAACGAATAGCGTCAGTTATTTGACCAGCCTCCCCTACTCACTCAGGCTGAAGACCCTCAAAATACACAGTGGACGTTATCAGCGTCTAAGGGACGATCTCATAATGGTGTACCAGATGCTGAGAAACCCCAACCACCCATGTAATTCTCTTGTAATACTAAGTCAAAACACCCCGCTAAGAGGTCACCCAGTTTAAGCTGGTCACGCAGTACAGCCGCCTGGAATATCTGCCAAACTATTTCTCCCTTCGAGTGTCACAGCTTTGGAACCCCCTCCCGGAACATTTAACTAATGCACCCACTCTATCCCTTTTCAAAAAACGCCTTGACGATACTGTCACATTTACACTACGTGCTCTAGCCCATGACCACCAGATGCTGGCACTAATGCACAACAGACAGTGGATAGTGCCATAATCCTGCTCGAGAATGAGTCAATCCAAACCACTTGCACGAAATTTAATAAACGCTACTACTATAGAAACTGGATTTCTGTATCGCGTCGACCCAAGATAGTTGCACACGAATAAACGATGTCCTTGCTAATTTTTTATTTTTTCCTTGCATATTACGTGATCAATAACCACTCCCTTTATTGCTTTGTGTGCGTACATCTTCTTTTCAAACTCCCTTTATACGGCAGTGCAGTTAAATCTGTAATCGCCCGAACTGACGACTCCATTACCCCTTGATCTATGTTTTCTTGCTTTAAACACCCTATGGGACATGTCAAGCAACTGCTATTTTACTCTTTATAAATCATTGTTCATCGTGCCCTAACTATTGGCGCGATCTTTCATCACGATCGTTGAACTGGGATATGATTCAGTTAGATTTAGTCTTTGGTCTGTGGTTTCTTTCTGGGATACGACTCAGATATTGGTCACGACAACAATTAGGAAGAATCTCACTGAATATCAATCATTCAGAGGCACAAATACAGTCCGATCTAACGTGTATAGCAAAGCCAGGAAAAATGGTGGGCATAACAGGAGGACTATGGAGCAGCGTAGCGCATGACTAAACAGAGAAATCCATGATGGGAGTGCACAATGAAGAGAACAAACGAATGGCTGGAAAGTACAAAGGCCAATAAAATCTAGAGTTTTGAAGGGCTGCAACCGTAAATCTTCCTGGTTTATTACAGTGTTGCTGTCCTCATCGCAGACGATCGGAAGGTTGAAAACTCTCGACAGTATATACGCACTACTGCGATAAGTCGCACCATTTCCGTTTTCGGTTAGAAATTTAGTACGGAACTACCGTAATCCGCAACAAACAGAAAAAGATTTATGGAAGCCTTTAGATAAATATGAATAACCGCATCCCCACAACATGAACAATGAACAAGAAACAAGGAATTTATACGGGTTAAGAAGCGTTGCAATACAAGTCCCGTTACATAGTTGATGGGGATATCAAAATAACAAGAATGATAAGAATGCTAATAACAATAATAATAATAGTAAAGCTGTTAATACTTCAAATATGAAAATAAGGACTTATCGTTTGCTGCGCTTTAGTCCTGCAATCAGCTTAGATACACACCATTCACAGTTAACATCAAATAAATCCATGGTAAGCTCCAGCTGTCGGATGGAAACGTAGAGCTAAGTGACAACTTGTAAGCGGATGAGTGCATCATCCAATCGTCTTTTAAGTACTGTTCATGTCGGTGCAGAGACGACCGATGCTGGGAGTGCATTCCACGAGTGACAGACACGAATGGAAAAGAAATTTCTGCGACACTCCGGACGGCTATACTGTTCTGCGAGTTTCAATGAGTGTCTCCTCAGGGTTATATTGGTGCTGAGTCGCAGTAAAGGGCGGCACACATGATGTGGGTCTCGCAGAATCAAGTATGCCATAAGCAGGTCACCTCGAAGTCTGCGATAGCTTCCACTGAATACCCCCAATCGTTTCAGCCTCTCCTGGTATGAAACATTGCGCATTCCAATTATGTTCTTAGATACCCGACTTTGAGGTTGTTTCAGTGCATTAAGGTTGTGTTTCAGCCACGGATGTCAGGCTTAAATTACGTATTCGACATGGGGCACGCATACGCACTAAGCATTTGTCAACATACCCCAAGAATTCTCAAATGTTTCCATACCTAATACAACAGACGTGTGACATGATGTCACGCACTCAGTTATTTACCTACAAACGAACGCCATATGCTGGTGTGATCTATCTGCCATCCAGTCTTGCGTTCCAAATATATGAAAACAGCTGTGTACCTGTTGATCTGTCCTTGTGAAGAGACAGTCTCTAGCACGTCACGAAATTAAAGCTCCACATCGTTTGTTTGTTTCGACCCAGTAAATGGCACCGACTGACGTTTCTTTGTGGGTTCAGACGTTTGTTGCATTATCATAGTGAGCATTTAATCGCCCTTTCAGGGTTGGGCCACCACGCTTACGACGGCTAGAACCCCTTCGGAAAGTGCAACCATTCAATCGTTGACGGGGACTCGGACGCCACAGCTGCTTAGTTTTCCGGTGAATTATTTCTTTCTCTATCCTACCTGGGAGCTAAAACTAGACCGAACAATTATCCGTCAACGACGAGTTATTTTGGAACTCAGTAGTGTGCCCATCCCTGTTTGATCCTGTTTATGGTATTTCACTTACAACTTCCAGTTGGAGCGACCACCAGACTGATGATGAGCAGGTCTTGTAGATGCTAAAGGGGGCCAATAGCCAGGAAACTACACACAAGTGGCCTTCAGTCTTGATGAAGTTTGTTCATCCAACTACCTTGCGTTTACGGTGTGTGGCAGTTCATAGTTAAATCAGCCTTTGGTGGACCCTTGAATAGTCAGAACACAGACGTCGCTGCACGGTACAGTAGATAGACTAAAGGAACTACAACACAGGGTAAGGCAGGTGAACTTGTCACACAGACCGCGTCACTTGATCAGTGACCTCCTACGCATGGGTGAAGCGTTCAGAAGCAGGGCCACGCGATTACGTTACACATTTAAGTATCGGAGCGTTGTGCCTTATACTCAACATTAAAGACACGAGTTTTCCGCGATTCTGGGAAAAGGAAGAAAAATCACCTAATTTCCGCATTTCGCGGAAAATGAGAAAAATCGACGTAGCACAGAAAAAAAGAAATTCATAAAAGATCTGCTTGAATACGCGCTCGTTGAACACAATAAAATCGGGAAGTTTGTATTTTTGCAGACATCATCTCAATTACGGACATCCACGCTACGCCCACTAACTACACGCGCCCACCCACATGACTATAGTGCATTCGCTGATTGGTCTCTCTTTCTCATTGATTCGTATTGGTCCTAAATGTTTCCATTTGGCTCTAATTAGGAGCAGAGCACAGTTTCACACGTACCATCCGGCATTGGTGTTTTGCCTGCGTCTAAACGAACTGCGGGTCAATATACTGATTAGGAATACACGATCGGTACGTAACAAATTGGCGACGCGCACTACGAGTTCACTTGCAGGTCTCTCATTTCTCTGGACGGAGACGTCAGAAAAACCCTCCTTTCAAACATGGATTCAATGGAAAATTTCGTTCTAATATCAGCTGACACTTTTCCCTGTGTTGAATTCTTCCATCACACTATCGGATACTCACTGGATTATGTTGTTCCGCCAGGCACTAGGTTCCGAAGGACAACGACATTTCGATGCATTGAACCTAATGGTTAAATCTGGGATCTCACAAGGGAATCCATTATTTGAGGAACTATGGGGTATTCAGCTGAACGCGTTTTCCGCTCGCTATCAATGTTTGAAGTTACAGGAGCAGCGCTGAGAAAGCGTAAACGATTTCCTCGCACGTATTCACCAAGCTACGCCAGAGTGTCGTTACAACACAATCCCTTCGACGCGTTTTGAAGAAGTCATGAAAATTCAGTGCCTGATAGCTGGAATTATAGATGATGGATCAACGTAAAAACTATTATCCCAGGAAGAAGAAACTCTTTCTTGGGAAACAGCTTGCAACCTTGTTCGGCAGAGGGAACATCTGAAAAATCAGTTGTCCACTTTTAACCCCGCCCGATCTGTAGAAAATGTGAACAAACCAACGACCTTCTTCCTCTGAGAGTATTGTGCGGGAGTTTGTATGCTACCGATGCGGTGATCAACACACTTCCCCCAACCAATGCTCTCAGTTGCGTACGAAGTGTAGGAACTGTGGTAAATGTGGCCATTTGGCTCGTGTGTGCCGTTCCCCACCATCCCAAGTTCCGATGAAGTCGCTGAACGAAAGCAACGGTGAGTCATGTGATCCACAATTAAATTTTATGAACCGTGTATTTGCGAACTGTCCAAACAAAACTATAGTACCTCCTTATCGGAGCACACTTGTTGTAAATGATCAGTCTGTTTTATTTGAATTAGACACCGGCTCAGCATTGACATTAGTAGACAGAAAGCACTTTCAACATTACCTAATTTGGAACCTGTTACGGACGTCCACAACCGATGCGTCATCCTACACCCACTAACTACACGCGCCCACCCACATGACTATAGTGCATTCGCTGATTTGTCTCTGTTTCTCATTGGTTCGTTTTGGTCCTAAATGTTTCCATTTGGCTCCGGTTGGGAGCAGAGCGCAGCTTCATACGTACCATCCGGCATTGGTGTTTTGCCTGCGTCTAAACAGACTACGGATCCATACACGGAGTAGGAATACACGATCGATACGTATGAGAACCGAGTGATAGAGTTTTCAGAACCTATACGTAGGAAATCATTGACCTACTTGGAAAATGTCAGGTGCTGTTTCAACATTAGGGGAGATCGCACAACTTAATGTTTCATTAATTTTGGATGTTTGTGAGTAGTGTAACGTTTGTAGAAAGTAGAAGTCACGATTAAAATTCACACACAGTAATGTACCTCGACGGGGAATCCAACCCCGGCCCAGTGAATTTCCGGTCGGCTGCTCTACCACTGAGCTACCGTGGGCTGACGGTTAGGTGCGCAATTTTTAATACATGACTTCTGCTTGGTGCGCGACGTATTGCCAATGAGTTCACAGTACCTGTCCTGGTGTTGCAGATTGGCTCACTCACCCGTCACTTCCCAATGGACCGAAGTATCTGTCCTTCGGATGTCCAAGGGGCGATGGTAGATTAACGTTGTATGTTGGTGAGTAGTGTAAAGTTTGTAGAAACCCCCGTCGAGGCACATTATTGTGTGTGAATTTTAATCGTGACTTCCACTTTCTACGAACTTTGCCCTACTCACAAACATCCACAAATAATCTACCATCGCCCTTTGGACATCCGAAGGACAAGTACTTCGGTCCATTGGGAAGTGACGGGTGAGTGAGCCAATCTGCAACACCAGGACAGGTACTGTGAACTCATTGGCAATATGTCGCGCACCAAGCAGAAGTCTTGTGTTAAAATTTGCGCACCTAATCGTCAGCCCACGGTAGCTCAGTGGTAGAGCAGCGGACCGGAAATTCGTGGACCGGGGTTGGATTCCCCGTCGAGGTACATTACTGTGTGTGAATTATAATCGTGACTTCTACTTTCTACAAACAATGTCTCATGTTGTTCCCCGTGCATCGACCAATCTACTGGCGCGGTGGAAACCCTAGGCTCGGGCCTAAAGCGATACTCAGAGGTATGTAACGAAAACCATTTGGGGAAGCTCAACTATTATAAAGCCAAAATCCATATGGCGGATGCTAGTACGCCAAAATTCTTCAAGGCTAGTACGCTATTCTCTACGGCCAAATGTTGAGGAAGAATTGAAACGGCTCCAGCACGAAGATACTATCGTACCGGTGCAACAATCCGAATGGGCAGCATCGATAGTCCCTGGGCTTAAGCCAGATGGCAGTGTGCGGATTTTGCGGTGATTACAAACAAAAAATGAATCACTGCACTATCATGGACCGTTACCGATTACAAAAGTGTAGATTTATATGCCACTTTATCTGGTGGGGTCAAATTCAATAAGCTTAATTTAAGTCACGCTTGTTCCCACGTGGAGTTGCACGACTATTCTCGTCCGTTTACTACGCTTAGCACACATTTGGGTTTGAAAAGCACGGTAAGAAGACGAAAACTGGTAGATGCATGCATTTCGTATTGTCTCCTCAGTACCATTAACAATAACCGGTATGCAACTATATACTTAAATATGTGTGTGACCAAATAAGCATAAGGTGAAAACGACTGCGGAGACAGTTACATAGGCAGAACCAATCGATCTTTGACTTCCCGAATAAAGGAACACGTGCCAAGGTGGGTTCAACGTGAAATTGACCAGAATCCCTGTCCCACTGAAGTTCCGTGCTTGCGCAAACCGCCAGCTTCCTCAATAGGTAAACACCTACTGACTACGCGTCACCGGATAGAGCTCGGATCAGCGTTCACACTTGTATTACGTCACCCTAATCCCCGCTTCCTCCGTTTCGCCGAGGCGGTTGCGATAAGCCGGATGAAGCCGGCCCTGTGTGTTCACAAGCAATTATTTATCAGCTTAAGACTGCCGTGGACATAGGTGTGGAACTTCCGTCATTCGTTTTTTACCTTATGCTTATTTGGTCACACACATATTTAAGTATATAGTTGCATACCGGTTATTGTTAATGGTACTGAGGAGACAATACGAAATGCATGCATCTACCAGTTTTCGTCTTCTTACCGTGCTTTTCAAATTTCTGAAGGGAACTAACAGCTTCACATTTGGGTTTATTTGAATTCACTAGACTCCCATTTGGAACTAACTCTGGCCCGGGGATTTTCCAAAGGATAATGGATAACGTCGTACGTGATATACCGAATACCTGTGCATACCTTGGCGACGTCGTAATTACGGGTAAGACAGGAATAGACAATTTGAGCACCCTGGATAAGGTCCTATACAGATTGTCCAAAAATGGGCTGAGTTTGAAGCGTTCGTGCTTTAGGGCGCCTTCACTCTACCGTCTTTTCTTACCTAACCTGGCCTCTGTGATCGCCTCTTCATGATTTGTTTAAAAAAGATGCCAAGTGGTCATGAACAAGGACAGAGGAACAAGCATTTTTGAAGGCAAAGAATCTACTTGTTTCTTCATCTGTACTAGTGCATTACGATCCAAACAAACCTCTCGTCTTACAATGTGATGCCTCACCGTTTGGAGTGGGAGCAGTCCTAGGACATCAAATCCCCGATGGAATCATCTGTCCTATTGCTTTCGCATCCCGAACACTGCAGGCCGGTGAGAAGAATTACGCACAACTAGACAAAGCGACCGTGATATTTGTAGTTAAGCGCGTTCATCAATACTTGTGGGGCAATCGGTTTAAGATACAGACAGATATTCAACCACTGATTTCGCTGCTTGGTGTGGGACGAGGTATGGAACAAATTAATGCACCCCGTATGATACGCAGGGCACTCATCCTTTCTGCTTACAACCATCGAATTCGATGCATCTCTGGTTCAGAAAATAATGTAGCCCATGCCCTCAGTAGATTGCCACATGAAGTGCAAACTAACATGCGAGGTTGAGCGCCTTGCGAGTTCGTCCAGTTATTACATCACTTAGACACCACTCCAATATCCAGCGATATGATTAGGAGGGCTACAGACCGAGACCCGGTACTGTCGACTGTGAAACGTATGATGTTTCACCGTTTGGATTCGTGATCCAATGAGGTCCTACGTCCGTTCTTCAATTTCCGATTGGAGCTCAGTCTGCATGCAAAATGTATCATGCGCGGAACTCGTATCGTTATTTCGTCTGCTCTCAAATCAGTTGTGTTGTAAGAATTGCATGATGCTCATCCAGAAATCGTCCGTATGAAATCTCTGGCTAGAGCCTACTGTTGATGGTCGGCAATTGATCGAGATATCGTAGCTCTGTTGAACACGTGTGTTATATGCCAACAGTATCGAAAGGACAAACCAACCGGTCCGATTTACTACTGGGAGCTACCTGATGGTCCATGGGAACGTGTTCGCGCAAACTAATTCGGTCCGATTGAATAGAAAATGCTACTACTCCTGATGGATGCGTACTCAAAATACATAGATGTACATATTGTCCCTAACCCTACGTCGGAGACTACAATAAATAACGTGCGCGCTAGTCCATCCATATTAGGTATGCCAAACATTTAGTTACAGATAACATTGGAACAATGGAACAATGGTTTATTACGGGTAAAAAAGCATCGCTTAACAAGTCCCGTGGGATGGAAATTATTGCGAAAATCAATTGCATAATAAAGTGAAAAGCGTTGTGGTGGACTCACCATAGACTTATGTGGAATAGCGGAGATGTTCGCGTATTAAACGTATAAATCCATAAATCCATTGGTTAGGCGTTTGGCAAGACACCGTTTGATTGCGTTTTGTAGCCCCTGGCTAACAAGCCATAAAATGAAATGTAAGTGAGACAATGCATCGTCAACACGTTTTTTAAATATCGCCAGATTGGGAGCAGAGACGACATAATTAGGGAGGGCGTTCCAAGGCTGGCACACGCGGAGGGAAAAGAAATTTCTACGGCATTCAAGCCGGCTATACTGAATTGTCAGTTTCAGAGGGTGACCTCTTAGTTTAGTGTTGTGGTTCAATTCCAGCAGCGGACGGCAAATGTGGTTTGGGTTCTTCAGAATCTGGTAAACCATTATGAGATCCCTCCGCAAAAGCCGATATCGACTGCTGTACATTCTTAGAGATTTCAGTCTAAGCTGATAGGGCAGATGAAAGAGGCCCCTGACGTTCTTGGTTGCTCTTCGTTGAGGAGTCTCGAGAGCAACGAGATCCTGTTTCTGCCACGGCTGCCACGCCTGAATAGCATATTCCACGTGAGGTCGCACGTAGGCGTTAAGCATTTGGGGAAATATTGAGGGTTCAAACCGACCGAAGGCTCTGCGAAGAAGGCCGAAGTGTTGATTTCCGGTTCTCGTCGCCTTCTCTGCTTGTTTTGAACACCCAAGATCTTCCTGTACCAATACACCCAGGTCACGCTCCTGAGAAACCTTCGCCAAGGTGTGGTCTCCAATCTTGTAAGCGCTCACCGGCTGGTGACGCAGATGTATCACTTTGCACTTAGCTATGTTCAATTGAAGCTTGTTCCTCTTTGACCATTCGTAAATGCAATCTAGGTCATGTTGGAGCAGATCCTGATCTGGCTTGTTACTAATCGCCCGCCATATCTTGACGTCATCGGCGAAAAGCAGGAAATTTGAGGAGATGACTCTTGCCAGGTCGTTGATAAACACCAGGAATAAACGCGGTCCCAGCACTGAGCCTTGTGGGACACCACATTCCACCTCAATTGGGTTAGAGAGTGATCCCCTAACACGTACTTGAAGCTTCCGTTGGTAAAGGAAGCTGCCAATCCAACCAAGTACAGGATCTCCGATTCCGTAACTCTGAAGCCGTTGAAGTAGGATGCGGTGATCAAGGCGGTCGAAAGCTTTGGAGAAGTCCAGATAGATGACGTCGACTCCGACCCCATCATCGGCCACTTCCGTCCAACTACCTCGTGCAATCAGTAGGTTGGTGGTGCATGACCGGTGTTGACGGAAGCCATGCTGTTCCGGTACCAAGATGTTGCATTTTTCCAGGTAGTCCATTAAAGCCTCAGCGACGACTGCTTCCATCACCTTCGCGAGCACAGGGAGGAGAGTCACTGGACGATAGTTTGCAGGATCTGAACGGCTACCGCCTTTAAAAATAGGGGTGATAATGCCACACTTCCACATAGTGGGGACTTGTTGCTCATCAAAGCACCTTTGGAAGAACTGTGACAGTGGTTCAGCTAGCTTGGTGGCCGTAGCCTTCAGTGCCTTCGGGCGGATGTTGTCTGCTCCCGGAGAACTATGCTCACGCAGTGAGAGTAACTTCCTTAGCACAATTGATGGGTTGAAAATTACATTTGTAAACAATGGTGTCGGTAATGTGCTTGATATTATGGGACAGGTAGAGGTTGCGAGTTCAAAAATTGGGGCGTATTGTAGCCGCAGGGCATTAGCTGCTTCTTCGGCACTTTGTACTCTACCGCCTGTCGTGAAAGTGGAGGGATTCCATGCTTCACTTTACGAAGCTTATTGACATGCCTATATAGCAGTTTGTTGTTTGCCATGAATTTTTGGCTAGGCACTGTTGATAAGTTACTTTGTCCTCACGGACAAGTGCAGTGCAATGGTTGCGATGGGTCAGGAAATTTCCCCAAGTCTCTGAGTCGGGGTTAATCTTGTAGGCACGCCATGCTGCATCCCTTATCGCCAGGCATTTTCGAGTCCTACTCCTTAGAATTGAAGGCATTTTCGCGGGACGAAGGGGTTTGGTCTCTGATGCTTTGTTGACGATGTCGCTGAGTCTATTAACGAACTCTGCCCAAACGTTGTCAAGTGGACTTTTGTTTGAGAATTCCCAAGCAGCTGCGTCGGCGAGTTCTTTCAATACGTGGTAGCGTGTGATTGTATGAGTTAGTTCCGAGTGTTCAGATGGATACTCTGCATAACACACATAGTCAAAAGTTATTACTACATGGTCACTGAGACCTAATGGACTATCCATCAATAACTTGTCAACCATGAGCTCTTCATTCGTGAGCACAAGGTCCAATATGGACGGTTTGTTTGCTGTCCTGAATCTAGTGGGCGTGGTGACATGATTGTACAAAGGAATATTAGCGATCAGTTCATGCAAGTCTGCTTTGAACTGCTCACTGGGCGATGCCGAAACCTCCAGATTGTGTAGATTGAAGTCCCCGGAGATGAGAATGTGGCTGTACCTAGTGCGTGTTACTCTGTTTAGGCCACGGATCAAGCAGGAATCCATTTCCGGAGTGGACGTTGGGGGGCGGTAAACGATAGCTATGAGACATGTGTCGTTGTGTCTTAGTCGGAGACGGCACCAGAGTGAGTCGGTAACGTGTGTTTCCAGATCATCAACTATTGTACATTGTAGATCGCTGCGGTAGTAGAGTAGGACCCCACCTCCTCTGCTGGGGCGGTCGTTCCGGATGAGTGACATTCCGGCTATCTCAACCTCAGCATCAGTCACCTCTTGTGTAACCAAGTTTCGGTAATAGAAATTAGGTCCCAAGCATTCGCAACCTGACGTAGTCGAAGTTCGGTAATTTTACTGAGGAGCCCTTGGGCGTTAGTGTACATACATGAAAGTTTCTCAGATTTAATCAATGTTTCAGAAGTTGTACAACTCATACGTGAAGTTTCGCCGACCAGTGAGTGGCCGGCGACTAATCGTTTTTTCGATGTGTACTTGGTGAAGGGTTTAACGTCTTATTCATCGTCCGTGTAGTTAGTCCCGTGTCTAATCTTCGACGTACAGTGTAAGGTGTCTGGTCAATATCATCTTCTACAGGTTGTATGGGCTCATTCGGCACACTACTGGTGCATTGTTCTTTCATAGATCCCATCGCGTTTGGTTCTTTGAGTGACATATCATCTCTAGGAGGCATATCGCTGATTGTCTTCAGCCGAACCTCAGATGGTAGCTTGCAACGGAACATGTACCAGCTTTTTAACATCCGTGCTACCATATGTTTTGACTGAAGGACCACCTTCAACACTCTCGGGCCACTTCCTTTGTAGTTCGGTGAGGTACGCAGTCGTGACACGGATTTCGCTAACACATCATCCAAGCGGAGTGTTTCACGAATATAACACCACTGTTCTTTATCATGGGTTGTTATTTCATGCTCATCACATGCTTCAGTTTCAGGAACCCCGTGAAGAAGTATGGTTCTGGTTGAAGTTTCCTTCCGGTAGTCCTCTAAGGTGCGGTTAAATCGATAGCGCTCGCCCCATGGGATGTCTGGAAAGATACGGATGGAGCAGTGTTCATTTCTGAGACTACCTGTCGACAGTAGTACTGATTCTACTTCAGTGATGGAGTTCAGCACAACACGCAGAAGTCTTGGCTCTCCGAAATGTTTAGAGTTGGGGTGTCGTGTAATACGCATTACGTGTACAGGTTTCAGTACAACTCCGATTAGGTTACTAATAATGTCCCACTGGTTGAGGTCATCCAACTGCCTGCCTCTTATCGATGTCGAATTTGATTCTGGGATATTGGAGCACAGTACGCTCAGTACAGGTAGTTGTTTCTTTACACCTTTCGACATGTCGCGGTTAGTGACTGAAGTACTCGGAGATGTACCGCAGGAAACCGGTGGTGCTTGCACTAGGAAAACTCCGCTACGCTCCTCAGTTTCCGATCCAGTTGGGGGTGATGTTACTTTTAAATGACGGCTCTTCTTGGAGGCAACCGTAACCCAACTTTCGCTCGTAACGGCTTGCTCTTTTTCTACACACTCCGTCGGGAGTTTGGAAGTAGCCTTACGTGCAGTTACTCCGATCGAACTGGGAACCGCTTTAGTCAAATGTGAGCTACATGTGGTATTGGGACAGTTGTTGATGTTCTGGACTCTAGGTGTCGTGTTGCTTACGGTGTTATTAACAGTTCTTCGCGGGTTAGGAGAAGCACTTACGGGAGAGGATTGGGTTGCACAGTCTGCTATGCTTACCCCAACCCCAGTGATTTTGGTGGTCACCATTTCCTCAAACTTGGCTAGTAGCTGGTCATACTTCTGAGATAATAGGAGCACGCTTTTTATCAGTGGGATCGATGTGCATTCCACACAGAACCATAGCGAGTCTGGTTTGTTTAATAACTTGGCCTGACTAGGTTTAACTCGGAGGCATCTCGCATGGAAGAACTTGCAACAGTTACGGCACAAAATGCCCCCCTTAACAAGTTTGGAACATGATCCACATAGGTCTTTAGTCTGTGGCACGCTGGGCATCACGCTTGTTGAGCAAATGTTACGAACCATTTGATTGACTCACCTTCTATGGTAAAAGGTCGTTCTGTTATTGACGTTGTCGGTAAGGTCACAGTGGTCACGTTGCAGTTGTGTACTTGTAGACTGTCCTCTCTGGCGTGCCAGTTGAATGTGTCGGCTTGAACGTGGGGCAGAATACACGAAGGTGTGATTGAGAATTTTCGTGGTTAAGCCTATGGATCGCGCCGGGTGAATTTGCTTTGAGACCTGTAGCTGCACCAAGCAATGTTGGATTTGAACGAGTGACAGTTCGTTCGAAAGCCGTTGAAATGGTCTATCGAGTGAGACCAAACAATGTCTCCGACGGTTGGAGTTAGACAACTTTTGGCGCTTGGATATCGGCGAAACACCGCCCGGAAGTTAGAAATCAGGGTAAATGTAGGATGCACTGGAGTATACTCGGGAAACTGGTATCACAAAGTAGAGCTTGTAAAAGCACGACGAATGAGTATGGATCCAAAGGTGTGCGACAAAATGTCGCTGAACCACAGTTAAAAAACCACGAGTGCACAAGTGAGCGATTAGCACGCAACTTCTCTCAAGGTCGCGGCGGCATAAGCGTAACTTTCGAACAGTATCTACAGAGTAACCGCATCGACCATATGACTTCTACACCATATCATATTAATATGCCTGAAATCCCATGGTCCCTTAACAATAAGCCACAAAAACACAATCCTTATATGTCTATTCTTGGTCGACTGGGATGGGTACAGCACGTCAAAAAACCTACACGGCTTGGTAACACACTTGATCTAATATTTACGATGGGATGTTCACATGTGTCCACATACATCAGTGACAAGTTGCCGGGTAGTGATCATAACATTGTTGGTTGTTCTTTCCAAATTCTTTCTAAACTGATAGAATCAGTGATCAATTACCGCCCATTCTCTTCTGTGAATTGGTCAATTTTCTCGGATCTTATAAGGTCTTCATATTGGGATCCATTTTTCTTAGCACAAAATGTACAAATTGCTTGTGATGAGTTCTACCACCGTATTCAGCTTTGTGTTGAAGTTGTGGCTCCAGAACGTACTAAGAAGTTGAAAAGGACTGCTGCACCTGCAGGCATCTCAAAAAAGGTAGCCACTAAACTTCATGAAATAAAGAAAAAGTTTAGGAAAACAAACGATTTTACTCTGCTGATGCTCCACACCAGAATGCTAATGGCGTTATACCAAGATCACCACAAAATGCTATGCTCTAAGGAGGTAATGGCATTGAAGGGCGCCAAAGTGGTAGGCTGCATCTCAAAACTTTTGGACCGTAGGCAGAATAGAAATCAAGTTGTATAAACACTATTGTAAAATCTGATGGAACTGCCATAACCGACCGTGCAATCATATGTTCGATCTTCAATGACTACTTTATGTCTACTTATGGCACTAATGCGAATGAAGATCCTCAGCTCAAGCTGATACACAAAGGCAGAAATACACTCCAAACTGTTGAATTTACACTTAGTGACATATGTCGCCAACTCAGATTAGTTCGGCCATCATGCTCACCAGGCCCTGACAACATCCCGCCAACTCTAATCAAGCACGGAGTTCCAGACCTCCCCTCTTTTGTTTAATGTATTTACATTTGCAATGCCCATTGGGGAGTATCCTATGCACTGGAAACAATCAACTATAATACCACGACACAAAAGCGCATCTATACAAACGTAAAAAATTACCGCCCAATCCACCACATATCTATTATCTCCAGAATCATGGAGAGGTTAGTTATAGAACGAATAATTGAATAATTGAGTTCTATGAACATTCTCAGTAAACATCAGCAGGGTTTTTGAAACGTAGGTCATGCACTACCTTTCAGTTAGATTACTTTGATTATGTGTCTAGAACAAGAGTCGCCGGAAGTGCCATCATTGTAATATTTCTTGACATCCAGAAGGCTTTTGACCGTGTCCCACACAACGTATTGTTGCGGAAGCTTATGTCCTATGGCATCACAAATTCGCTTCTAGAGTGGTTGTCTTCCTATCTCGAGGGTAGAAAGCAAGTAGTCAAAATCGGTAACTATACATCTGAAGTCACCTCAATCTCTAGTGGAGTGATTCAAGGTAGCGTGCTAGGCCCGCTTTTATTCTTAATCTATTTCAACGATTTCCTTGATAAAATCTCGTACGGGAAGCCGTTCCTTTTCGCAGATGATGTTAAAATTGTGTATTGTTCCGCCCCTGGCCAACGTAGTCCTAATTTAGCCTGTATTCAGTCTGACTTGTCTGCATTGGAGCACTGGAGTAACTCTTAGAAGTTGCACTTTGCGACTGACAAATGTAATCTATTGTACCACGGCTGTGACTTTCTCTGAACATTCTAACATTAAACGATCCCCTGTTCCTGTGTGTGGCCCAGTCCGGGACATTGGTCCAAGCTATTCTGCTTCATTTAATTTTTTAGAGCATGTTATATTCTTGCAGGCTTCTGCCAAAATGGTGATCGCCAACATAAGTCAAACTCTTATCTTGAGGGATCCCAGGCTTCAATCCTTTAAAATATGTGTTAGGCCGAAGCTTGAGTACTGTACGATAGTGCATAGTAATCTGAGAAAAGTGGATATTATAGCACTAGAAAACATTCAACGATCATTCACAAAAGGGTTTTTGAACATGCCTAATACTATGACATACCGTGAGCGTTGCGAGGCGCTAAATCTGGAGCAGCTAAGGCTACGCAGATTTAAACTTAATCTGTGCCTTCTTTACCGCTTATTATTCAGATTAAGCTTCACTGCTTAGCCACAACGCGAATTTCAGACTCATATGCGCAATGAACTAAGAAACAGCGAGCGCACATTGCAAACAAAAAAGTCTCGCACCAACCTCAGCTCAAATGTTTTCTCCGTAAAATATGCGTCAATATGGAACAAAAATAGGGGGGATAATGTCTCTGTACCATCGTCGTCACTCGCCAAGATTTTCCACCAAATTGTGATTGGCCTATCGGCAAACGTTTGTATTCATTCTTCCGTTTTTTAATTCCTCATACATTATATTATTCTTTGTTTCATTGTTAACCATGACTGGGCTGATCTCATGTGGTGACTGCTTACAGCTTCCAAACTAAAAAAGTATACCCATACAAATCATACCGCTATTGACTCGCTTGCTTGAAACAAAAAAGTGCCATAATTGATTGATCCGCGTGACGGAACGGGCTGAGGCTTCATCGCCCATTATGTATGCATAAAACAGCCCATATGAAAAAAAAATTTGACATTCAGCTGATGATCTGTTTACTATTTTACCACACAGGCACAGAACCAGTTGGAGCATGGAAGTACGAGTGAAACCCATCGAGGGAATACCCTGTATGGAAGCAAGTCCCCTGGGGACAGTTCCATGGATGACCGTATTACTTTACTTGAACTTTCCGCGAAATCTACATTTATTATTGTTCCTAGTTTCGTCATCTCTCTATTACTTTCAAACTGCTATTCACTTCCAAAAACCCATATGGGAACCATTGTACAAATCACGTACTATTAAATATATTATGCGAGTAACTTGTGCAAGTTGATCAGACCACTCAATTGGTCTGTTGAGGAATTAAACGTTTATTTATTATTTATTTATCCAATGGTTTGGCAGCGAGAGCGGTACAAACCATGAAGGCTGGTCTCCTGAAGCAAAGCCAAGGAACTTTGCGCACCAGACTAGATCGACTCTTGTTCGCTTATCATGTCAGACCCTCGAAGTCTATCGACAAAGTCCTGGGGAGGCAATGTTTTGGCGTCGCCTACGCCAAACGCCCGTCAAACCAAGCGTTTCCAATAACAGCGAATGCACCAGAGTGCACATGTACGCCATAAAATCCTGAGTCTGTTATCGAAACCCACATGAGCTTATATGACAGCCTGGAAACGTACTGGCTAGCTCACGAACGGAAGCCAATATACAGCTAGAAACCAGAGAAACCGTACGCCGCCACAACAACTTTATTTGGCCCCGTGTATTTGTAGTTATAAGACCCCGAGGACGGAACCGTTGACACAGAATAAACTGCGAGGACTGAAATACCAAAACCATCATCACTATACACGTTAGCTTGAGGTGTAAAACACCTCAGCTACTGTACTCCAACAAATAGAAGAAAAATGAACTTAACGACAATAGTTGCATGCTAGCTGAGTCACCAGCAACAAATGGACATCATTCCGGAAAGCTATCAGCCGGCTACTAGGCAACAAGAAGTTGTTAGATAAAACTATATTATGCTACGAACTAAGATAGTGGTTGGAGGGGAGGCTAAAAGGAATGGGGCGGGACAAAGAGACTCTCAACACCAACGCCACTGAGCTAGGCTCCTAACCATTTGAGAAAGTGGATCCAGCCAAACGCGTTCATTGTTTTTGGGACCCCAACCAGGGATCAGTGATGCTCCAACCGACGCCAGCTCCGAAGTGAGAGCCTTAATTCCCCTTGACTAAGTCATCGCTCGACCACCTATCCTCTTCTTCCATCCACACCCCCTGGCGCGCAAACAACGCACTTCGCGGGAGCCGGTGGGCTGGCATGCGTAACACGTGGCCGAGAAATCGTAGCTTGGTGCGTGGAATGACGGTGTTGAGCGGTTCCGTTCCTTTCCCTGCGCCATAAACAAGGCGTCGAACACGCTCGTCGCTCACGCGGTGTTCCCACCAGATGTGAGCCAAACTGCGAAGGCACCGATGGTCGAACGTAACTAGCCTCTTTAAGTTAGCTGATCTAAGGGGCCAGGTTTCGCACTCGTATAGAAAGGTCGAACGTACTGTTGCATTGTACACTCTACTTTTCAGGGCAAGATTGATGTCATGCCGCCGCCAGAGGTGGCGAAGACTAGCAAAAGCACTTCGAGCTTTCACTATACGGTTCGTGATATCGTCTTCACTCCCAAGGGCGCTGATACAACTTCCCAGCTAGTTGAAATATGAACGACTTCTACCTGGTCCCCACCAAGGGTCAGCGCAGGAGGCGATCCCTGCCAATCTTGGAGGAATGGTTTGCACTTCGATGATGCAAAGTAAAACCCGTAGCGGCCGACATCAAGTGCTAATCTGTCCAGGGCAGCTTGGCACGTTTGGGAGCTGTCACAGATGAGGGCGATATCGTCTGCATACTCCATCAATAAGTCGTTCTCCATGGAGTAGCTCGACACCTTCTAAATCATGTGTGTAAATGTGATCTCCATGACTTCGTTAATAGGGAAGCTGAAGAGGAAACGTGATAACTGGCATCCTTGTCATACCGCTGGAGATATTGAAGGGTGGCGACGGCTTGCCGTAAGCCCTTACTCTGCCCGTGCTACGCTCATATAATGCTCAGATAATATTTAGATACGTCCAAGGTACGCCTTTCCTGAGTAGACAGTCCCAAAGGTTACATCGATCAACCGAATCGAAGGCATCTTTGATATCGAGGAACACGACTACTGTGGGCCGCCAACCTATTTGACGGCGCCTCAAAAACTAACGCAAATTAAAGATAGGTTCGATGCAACCAGGATCTCGACGAAACCCGGCTTGCTGCTGACGAACCTGGCTTGCAGTCTGTGAAAGATTACATAGGCAAGAAATTCCTAAGCGATGGGGATCAGACTGATTCATCTGTGATTGCCGTCTTCCGAACGGAAGCCGCCTTTGAAGATGGGGGCAATAACGGAGCAACTCGGGTCGGTAGAGACAGTTTCTTCTCCCACAGTTTCACTAGTAATTCGTGTAAATCATCAACAAGCGCAAAGCCTCCGAATTTAAAGAGGGCTGGATGAAGATCATCCGGTCCCGTGGCTTTGTTTAACTTCAACTGTCCTATCTCATGTTTGACTTCTGAGCGAGAAGCCGGATCCAAAGGGACAGCCCACGGAGCTGGGCCATCACTGGCCATAAAGGAATCTAACAATTCAAGCCGATTAAATGGCCTTTCAAAATGTTCAGCCCAAAGCTCCCAACCTTTTGACAAGTTGTGGATAGGCTGTCCACTCTCGTCACAAAGTTTTTCACTAACAGCATGTCTCCTGTTGTCCGTTTCCGGTATAAGACGGAATAGCTTTTGATGTTTACCCAACGTAGGGACTACTCCCATACAAAGACACTACCAGGATTCGTGGTCTCTTTTCAGGCTTCAGATTATTTTGCCCAGAGCTCTTTGCGAGTTTCACTGTGTTCACTTCCAACCGGAATATGCCGGCGAGCATCCATAAGTTCCTAGGTCTTCGAGGAGACCCAATGGCCCTGTTGGCGATTAGAATTACTACATGATGAGTTGCCTGCTGCCAGTAAGATCTGGTGATCATGCGACAAGTGACCTTCAGCTGCCTTCAGTGAGCGCTTAAGCAATTCACAGGTGAACGTATTTCGAAACGCATTCAGAACAACTGGCTTCGTCAGTTGGCTAGTGTCAATGCGCTCACAGCGTCGCCGTGGGCGTCCGTCCAAACGTATCCGCATGTCAGCGATGATCGTGCGCTATACCTACAAGTGTATGGTCAGTGTTCCCACATATGCTCCAAATCGAGCGATAGTTTTGGACGCAGCCTTTGCAGGGGTAACTGATTGCAATGTGATCGATTTGCATCCAAGGCTCTTTCGATCGTGGTTGGCGTCATGTCACCCTCCGACGGGTGCTGTGTCGGGAGTTAGCGCTCGCAAGAAACAAGCGGGCATCTTCAGATAAATGAAGTAACCGCTCACCGTTATCCTTATGGGAGCCTACACAGTGTTGACCGTCCAGATGCAGTTCAGCAGCGGACAACTTCAAAACTTGTGCGTTCAGATCTCCCGCCAGCATGAGTGTCCATGCTTCTTTTGTGGCGAAGGAGCTCGTTCAATTAACGACAGAAGTCCTCTTTTATGGAGTCATGGCTAGAGTTAGTGGGCCCATAGGCAGCGATGACGTATAGACACCTATTTAGCTCGCGCGACTTCGAAACTTTGAACGAGCCAGCCAGTCGGACCTCACACATTCGGCTACCGATTGGGATCCAATCAACCAGAGCACCTTCAGCCTGGGGACTCAGGGCAATGCCAACACCAGCTTGGCCAGCGCTCGAAGCTGCATCGTTACTGGATAGACGCAATGAGAAAATATTGCTGGTGTCACGTGAAGGGGATCTCAAAGTGGGCACAGAGCTCGAGTCTTGCAGGCGGGCCTCCGATAAGCAGCAGATATCAATTGAGAGGGTCTCTAGTGTTCGGGCAAGTGCTGCCTGTTGACCGATCTGTAGCAATGTGCGTATACTGAGGCATACGAATCTGAAGGAGGATCAAGGGGTCCAAATAAAAGCCGATGAATTAAGGTCGACCAATACGTTGTACATGGGCTTGTCGACAGGACGGTGGTGACGCTCCGCGCTTGCATTTGCGTTGAAACAAGCAGATAAACGCCTAACAGAGCATGTTGGGGGAGGACCAATAATCGGGGCGGGGGCTCGAAAATGGGAGGTAAAAGTGAAGTTGGAAGGGGAGCATAAGGGTGAAAACGCTTAAGACGGTGAATAAGAAGACTGGAAGGCTTGAGCAGTAGCATCGAGGCCCCTATCTACCCTGCTCGATTCAGTAGATAGGATACCGCTGATTATTCTCTGCGGTAGCCAGACCATCAGGAAATTATTTAAAGAAATTTGGGCAGGATACTGTCAGGTTGCCCAAGCCTAGTTAGTATAACGATTAGGGTTCTCAAGCAAAGCTTTTGGTTCAAAACCTAACCACAAGGCAGCGGGTTTGGCATGGGACTACAGAGAGTACGTTTTAAGGAATCAAGTGCCACCCTCGTTCCAGCCCCAACCTGGAGGACCGGGAGCCTGAGTTCGTCTGGTCTCTAATCATTGACCAATGTGGTATGAGTGGCTCTGAAGGTGCAAAAATGCACCACCCAGCATAGCTCAATGGATCACTGCGGCACACAAACCATCTCACCACGGTAAGGTCCAGCCTCAGTGCGATGGATGAAGCTGATCTACCGATGGCTGTTTGAAGACCATGAGGATCACCCGGATTAACAGAAGGTTCCATTTTACAACCATGATTTTATCTGCCATGCGTAAGGATGTTACCAACATCCACAACCGATGCGTCATTCTACACGCACTGACTACACGAGCCCACCCACATGACTGTAGTGAATCCGCTGATTGGTCTCCGTTTCTCATTGGTTCGTTTTGGTCCTAAATGTTTCAACCTGGCTCCATTTAGGAGCAGAGCACAGTTTCACAGACATCATCCTGCGTTAGTGTTTTTCCTACGTCTAAACGGACTACGGGTCCATACGTGGATTAGGAA
The DNA here is from genome assembly GCA_944474145.2 of Dicrocoelium dendriticum. Classification (NCBI taxonomy): domain Eukaryota; kingdom Metazoa; phylum Platyhelminthes; class Trematoda; order Plagiorchiida; family Dicrocoeliidae; genus Dicrocoelium; species Dicrocoelium dendriticum. The sequence goes on along the minus strand of OX104062.1, from coordinate 62,825,804 downwards.
TACACAACCGGTACGTAACAATCTCAGAAAGTGAGACAGTATTTAGGTGGTCAAACTGCCTTGGAGGTTGAGGTAGTTTCCTGGGGAATACTACGTCAATAACATGGGTAAGAAATACCTATTTTATACTTCGTGCGAAGTGACAGCGGATCCATCTCGAAAATCAACCGTGGTTGACTCTATTCACAGCCAGAAACCACTTCACATGAGAACTCACAAGGAGCAACAGACAGCCACCCCAAGAAAGCTCGACAAGCAAGCATCGTTGGTTCCATCGCCGCTGCTAATGCTGCCCAGGAAGTTCGCGATACAGTGGCATCTGACTTTCTTTGTTACTATGGTATCTGCGAATATTCTTCTAGAGAAAGCCGACAACCTTCGGTTGAGAGGATCTCTTCAAAGATGAACGAAGTTGTGGAAGCATTGCCGAATCTAAGGCACTGCGTTTGAAAATTCCTCAGCTGTACGAGAAACACGAACATAGATTGAAAGAGATGTTCCGTGTCAGGATCATAACAGACAAAACAACTGATGGTCGCGGGAACATGGTATCGCACATCATGTTCTGCTCACCATTGAAGTCCAGCGAGTACACTGTCAACATGCAGTGAGTCAATTATGCCACAGTTGCAGGGGCCACTCTGCGTGGCTTGGCAATGATTGGTATCGACTTCAGTCATGGTACGGCTTTCGTGTCTGATGGTGTAGGATATATGACAGCATGCTACCGAAATGTCAGTAAGCATGTTTGCGGGGATGCGGTTCACATTAGATGTGCTGCTAATCGTATCAATTTGATTGGAGCGACGTCCAGCCAATTCTTTCCGGAAGTCGACGGATTAGTTAAAATATGAAGACGCTTTCGTTTTCCATGAAGAAAGAGGCGTGTCTATATTGAGAAGCTAACTCAGAAAGGCGTGGATAACCCGTTCATCTGCACCGATCATCACCCGCTGGAATTCCTGGCTGGAAGCTGTCGCACATGACAATTAGTATTTCCATTATTACCCAGCCATGCCGAATGCCGTACAGCATGAGTTCGGAGTCCCAACTGGTGTTTGTAAACTTGTGGATGTTCTAAACAACGAAAAACACAGAAAGCTTTTAAGTGGTAAGTGAGTTGCATTGCGACCACTGACCTGAACATAATCTGTCACTTGAAAGCTGCAATAGAACAACGGTATATTACGGGCAAAATCGCGGTTGCTTAGCAAGTCCCGTAGGGTGATTACAACATGGTGAATAGAAAATAAAAGGGATAAAATGAAAATCGTTCTGATGGACTCACCACAGTGTTAACACAGGGGCATGCAGAAAGAGCCAACTTCAGTCGGGTGGGTTAATCCTAGCTGTGCAACTTACGTCGCATTAATTCGTCGGTCGAGACACACAGGCTATATCTCCTAGTGTAGATGGATTAGGACAATGTCAAGGCGTTTTTTAAACACAGGTAAAGTGGGGGCGGGAACAAGGTAATTTGGGAGGACGTTCCACGGATAGGACACACAAAGAGAGTAAAAGTTCCGTCGACATTCTCTCTCCCTACATTCTGTGGATAATTGCACAGTTGACCCCACAGATTCGTTTTGTGGCTCAGTTATAATACAATGCATAATGCATTTATACGGGTTAAGGAGCGTTGCTTTACAAGTCCCGTTGGATAATGGTGACGATACCGAAATAACAATAACGATAATAATGCTGAGAATACTATCAATAAAAAAGTAAAACAGTTAGCACTTTAAATATGCGACTAAGGCCTTGTCGTCTGCTCCTTTGTAGTTCTGCGATCCGCGTAGATTCAAAGTACCCACAGTTGAAAACAAATAAATCCTGAGAAAACTCCATCTGTAGGATGGAGACGTAGCGTTATGTGACAAATTGTAAGTGAATGAGTGCATCATCCAACCGTCTTTTAATTACTGTTAGTGTCGGTGCAGAAACGACCGATTCTGGGAGAGCATTCCACGGGTGACAGACACGAATGGAAAGTAGGAGGCGGAAGCCGTGGTTGGGGTTCTTTAGAATCTGGCACGCTATAATAAGATCGCTATCTAGGTGCACGTACCGGCCGCTGTATAAATTTAGGATCCTCAGTCAGATTTGGTAAGGCAGAATAAATAATCCTACGACGTGCTTCGCGGCTCGTCGCTGTGAAGTCCCGAGCGCAGTGAGGTCTAGCTTGTGCCAGAGCTGCCAGGCCTCGATTGCGTGTTCCAAATGAGACCGCATGTAGTGAAGCCAGAAAAACGGTGGGGTCGCACAGTATGTACTGCCGAAGCTCAACGGGTTCCCCTGCTAGCACACACGCACCCATTTAAAGTGCACAGTTCCCGACCACCACGTAAACCACATTGTCCTTTCGATCGGCGTCATATTCATGCCCCGACCTCGGTCATTCCATGTGTCGCTGTTCACCGATTTGTCCTCGCATCTTCGCTTCTGCGCGCCCTATTCTGATCACGCTGGATTCCTTCTACTTCTCTTGATTTGCTTATCAGGGGTTGCAACGCTCCTTGCGTGGTTATTTCTAGAGGCGCGACCAAACGCGTATCACTCCGGAAATTCGGGCTATTCCCCAATACCTTCCCCGCTCTTCTGGGCCTGGGCCTAACATCGTCTGTCGTTCGTTGCGCCTTTCCCGCTTTCCCTGTTGGCCTCGAGCTGCTCTGTCGAGTTCCGTCCGCCGGTGTCCTCGTTACTTTTCATTTTCCTCAGTTTTTGCGGCTTGTCCATTCTGCCAGTAGTTCTGTCCTTTCATGCCACTACAGTAGGTGTTAAGTAACCATTGACAGACAGAGTGATCAAACCACGTAATTGCCCTCCTTCGCATTCCCATCTGTTGGTTTCCAGTCTTTGTAGCCTTCTCAGATTGTTCTGAGCATCCAAAATCAGCCTGGATTTATTCCCCAAGGTCGCGCTTCTGAGTGGCTGTTTGCAAAACTTGATCTCCAATCTTGTGTGTGCTGTTCGTGGTGATGGATGTAAACCAACGTATAGTTCATGGAATTGAATTGGAGCAGGTTGTGGAGTGACCCACCACACGCTTTGTCCAGGTCTCGCTAAAGTGCATCGTGATTTGCTGGGTCGGCGAATACCAAGAACTCTGAAGTATTCAAACGCACAATCTCGGTACTGAACACGAGAAACAGAAGCGGCCCCAGAACTGATCGTTGTGGAACTCCACATGCGGCGTAAATCGGTTTGGACCGTGCACTTCGAACTCTGAATTGAAGTTGCCGAACCCGCAGGAAATTCTTGTTCCGCCCAAGGACAGGATGACCACCGCCATAGCTTTGGAGGCTGTAAAGCAGAATACGGTGGTCCAGTCAGTCGAAGACTTTGGAGAAGTCGAGGTAAATGACCTCTGTCCCCCTACCTTCATCCGCTGCTTCCGCCCAACTACTGCGTACAGTCAGTTGGTTGGTAGTGTAAGAACCGTACTGGGGAATACCGTGTTGCTCCGGGGCCATCGATGATTGCCTCCATCGCCGCTGAAAGCACAAGGAGGAGGACCACTGGGCGATAGTTGGCGGGTTCAGAGCGAGTACCGCTTTTGAAAATTGGAGTGATTAAGCCATGTTTCCACCTGGTAGGCACAATTTGCTTATCCAAGCACATTTGGTAGAAATGCGATAATGGCCCTGCCAACGGCGTTGCTGCTACTTTCAGGGCCCTCGAGTGAATATACTCGATTCAGGGAGAGCTGTATGTGTGTACTGAGAGCAGTTTCTTCAACAGAGCTGTGGCAGTAAAATCGTTGTTAGTGAGTGTTGAAACTGGGGCTAGAAATGAGTGTATGTAATACTGGTGGACGTCCATTGAAAGGTTGTGGCATACTGCATTCCTAGGGCGTTTGCTGCCTCTTCGTCACTCTGAGCCAATCCGACTAGTAGGTTGAGTGGCGGGATACCGAGCTTGACTTTCCGGTTGGAGTTGACATGCTTGTATATGAGCTTTTTGTTGTAGGCAAAGTTACAGGCCAAGGGTTGTTGGTGAGTCAATTTGTCCATACGGACAAACATGTTACAGTGGTTGTGCTGGGTCACGTACTCGCTCCAGGTTTCGAAACTTGAAGGAGCTCTGTACATTTGCTAAGCTGCATTCCTATTTGGCATGCGTTTGCGTGTGTTACTTCTGATGAAACAAGAGAGATTGGTGGAACGAACGCTCTTGGCTGCTGAAGCAGTTGCGATTAGACTGTTTAAGCGTCCAACAAATAAATCCAGGCGTTAGCAGATGAATCACTTTACAAGAACTCCCAATTTGTCGTCCCAACTAGGTTGTTCATGATATCGAAATAAGAGATTGTATGTGTTAGTTCTGTGTGTTCATCGGGATACTCAGCTTAACACACGTAGTTAAAAAGGGCGGCGCCATGATCGCTTAATCCCAGTTAGGTGTCTTTAAATGTCCTGTCAATCATGAGTTCCTCATTTGTAAGTACAAGGTCTAGTACTGATGGTTTGTTATCAGCTCTGTACTTGATAGCTGAGCTGATGTGATTGTAGAGCTGGATACCTGCGATAAGATCTTGCAGTTCGGCTTTGTATGTTTCGTTGGGAAATGCTGAGGTTTCCGTCGTGCAAGTTAAAATTGCCGGAGATACGAGCGTGATTGTAAGTTGGGAGTAAGCATTTCGACATTGATCATATTAGGTGGCCATCCATCGTTGGAGTGGACGACGATAATGGCCGTCACCCCGACCCCGGAAACATCGAAGCCATTCACCAGATGCCACCTCCCAATGATATTCATCAACTGCGGTCCTTCCTTGGTCTCATCACTTACTAGAGTGCTTTCTTATCATCACTACACGATGTACGGGCCCCTCTGAATCAACTGTTGCAAAAGGATGTTCCTTGGCACTGGTCCCCCGCATGCGAGAAGGCCTTCGCGCGCCTGAAAACTATGCTCAGTTCTGACCTGCTGCTGACACATTAAGATCCAGCCCTACCCATTCTAGTCGCCGCCGTTGCCTTCAATTACGGAATCGGAGCGGTCCTCTCCTATCGCTTCCCCGATGGTTCCGAGAAAGCGGTCATGCATGCCTCCCGCACGTTGACGTCCGCAGAGAAGAACTACGGTCAGATCGATAAAGAAGCCTTGGCTATCGTCTTTGCTGTTAAAAAGTTCCACAAAATGCTGCATGGTCGACATTTCACCTTATTACCGACCACAAGCCGTTGTTGTCCATCTTTGGCTCCAAGAAGGGTATTCCAACGTATTCAGCCAGTCGACTTCAACGATGGGCCGTCATCCTTCTCGGTTACGATTTCCAAATCCCTTTTTTGCCGCACTCAGGAATTTGGTCAAGCTGACGGTCTCTCACGCCTCATCCCCAAACACACGGTAAATGAACATATCGTGATCGCCGCTGTCACCGTCGAAGAAGATGTTTGTCATCAGCTTTCAGACACTATCCGCGGCCTTCCACTTGCAGCCGCCGACATACGTCGCGAAACTGCACACGATCCGGTTCTCCGCCAAGCTATCGTTTACGTTCAGACCCGCTGGCCTAACATTACCTTCTCAGGAGAACTCAAGCACCTATTCCAGCGTCGGGACTCCCTCTCTGTCGTTGACTCCTGCCTTATGACCGCTGATCGAGTCATAGTTCCTGTCCACCTTCGACAAGCCGTGCTCCGTCAGTTCCATTCTGCACACCCTGGTATCAGCAGAATGAAGGCAATTGCTCGCAGTTTCGTCTATTGGCCTGGGATAGACAGCGACATTGAAGATTTCGTTCGCCGTTGCTCCAGGTGTCAACAAGCAGCCAAGATGCCACAGCACCAACCACCAGTTCCCTGGCAACCAACAGAGAAACCGTGGTCTCGAGTACATATCGATTATGCTGGTCCAATTGATGGTACCTCCTATCTGGTCCTGGTTGATGCGTACTCTAAATGGCCTGAAGTCGTAACAATTAATTCTCCGACTACCACCGCAACAATAACTTGTCTTCAACACATATTCAGTCAACATGGATTCCCTGATGTTCTAGTGTCCGACAACGGAACGCAGTTCACGTCATCCCAATTTGAGGATTTTTGTCGCTCTCACTGCGTGCAGCACCTCAGATCACCACCCTATCATCCACAGTCTAACGGTCAAGCGGAACGTTTTGTCGACACTTTCAAGCGAGCGCTCTTAAAGGCTCGAGGGGAGGGAACTACAGAAACAATTATTCAGGCTTTCCTGTTCGTCTACAGGACCACACCTAATCCAGCAGTTCCAGGAGGGAAATCACCCGCCGAAGCATTGACGGGTCGGAAACTGCGCACAACACACGACGTACTAATCCCAACAAAAGTGCCACCGGTGAAATCCAAAATGCAAACCAAGTGCAAGGGCTTCGCTGTTGGAGCTCCGGTTTTTGCCCGTGACTACCGGGCTGGTCACCCACACTGGATCGAAGCTACAGTAACGGGCCATCGTGATAGTATGCTATATGATATCGTTGTAGGAGACGACACCTGGGTTCGTCATCAAAACCAACTTCGACCGCGACATGGAACACTCAAAAAACCATTTCAGTCGACCACAAAAACACCCCTGCACATACTATTGGATACTTTCGGAATTCCAGGGCAACAGACGGAAAGTGTGGAACTCGCACCGCCGATTCCTCCTTGCAGATCACAACGCATCCGTCGAACAACCGAAAGAATACAGATCGACCCGAAACTCAAACGGTATGTTCAAACTTAAAGGGGGGATGTTATGGGGACCCAACGTCCCTATAATTATTAAAGGCTTAAATTACGGAAGGCTGAAAACCCGATTCACTCAAGTGCACATGTACTCAGAGCAGACAAAACGCACACGTTCAATCAGCCTCCAACTCGTGTAACATGCACATTGTTTAGCCTTTGCACCCAGAAACAGTCTTGTTTCCAACCAAACACGCATTGTTGTATCCAAGCAACATTCATTTTTCCGGACAACTCTCGCCAAACTTCCAACATTTCTGCTCAGTTTACGGACTTTGCACATTTACATAAAACCATGTTTCTTGTTTCCAGGGTTTGCTTACGCAAACCCTTCCAAGGAAAAACCCCCCTTCATCACCGTTTCGTGATATAAAAATGAGGCTGTACAACGCTAGAATCGCCTTAGCTTTGGCTAGTAAAAGCGCCTGTGGCAAAAGGCCTGTCTTGTTCTTGATTCAGTCTTGGGTTGGGAAATCGTGCGTAGAAACTTTGCGTTCGGTCTAGGAACCTGTTCGACTCGCGTGAATTAATCTTTCGCGGCTAAGTTCCGAGAACCCACAGACTTCGAGACTGTCAGTTACCGTGCCGTGCGAGAAATAATTCTGAGTCTCGTTCGTTCATCCGTCTAGGAGAGTTGGTATCACATTGTTAGAACCTGACGTATTCAAGAGGCAGTATTCAACACATACATTTAATCGCGATCTCGACATTCGTAAGCCCTGATTGGAACCAAGTCTCATTTATGGAAATGCGATCCCAAGCCTTTATTGCCTAGCGAAACCGAACGTCGGCGATTTTCCTGTGGAGGCCTTGGGCGTCTGGGTACATGTAACAATTATTTTCGCTTCTCACCAGCGATCCGAGTCCCTTGTGGTTAGGTTGGGAGGTTGTATCGACCGTTGTACGGTTGAGCCCTAGCCGTTTTTGTGATATTATCGGCGAGTCGCTTGGGCTTGGGTTCGGTGGTATTGTGAACAGCCTCTCTGACAACTCAGTTCGCACAATGCATGGGGAGTGGCTGCACAATTGCACAGGAAGTTCCTCACTTCCTTCAGACCAGCTTCAGGTGTGAATTTGGGATAGGATCAATACTTCATTTGCCCGCTGTGGTGGTGCTTTTAGTCGGACGACAGTTTAGCTCATCGTTTGGAACCGGGAGCTCGGTTGGCAGTCTGTTTCGAAGTGAATATCAGCATTCCAGTAGCGTAAGTGTCATCTGCCTAGTTTGTAATGCAAACTTGTTTATCCTTTGACCGCATCATTTGTAATCTGCTGATCTTGGCACCCTCGCGAGAGAAGTAGCTACAACGTCATTCAAGAGCAGGGTCGTACGCATATAGCGTCACTGCTTCTGGTCGTGCATCTTTACTTCGCAATCATCATGTTGCTGAGACTAGGGGACGCCGTGGACAAAAGCAGTTCTGGCTGCGGCGTTTAGCCGGAACTAAATTTTTATTATCAGAGCCAAGCTGGTAATTTCTGTGAGCTCCTAAAGTGCTTGACCCCAACCAACTCATCACCTATCTCAGTGATTTATGCAGACATACCAATATTCCGGGCCTTATTGGTTCCCAAGCTCTGGAAGCCGATTGGCTAAGCTATCGAAAATTGATGGAACTACATGGAGAAAAATATGAAAACAAGATGGCCTTCTGATGCGGGACGAATTACAGAACTCCTTAACTAGCAGACATTGCCTGCAGCTATCCATGCATTACTGTGAATTCGGTAGACGCAGAACGAAGTTTCGTTTGGTGGCGCCTGGGATAATAATCATTAATCAATGATACATATGCGATGTGTCAAATACAGGATAGTATAGAAGTTGAAGGCGACTGAACCCAACGTGGATTGTGCAGGCTACCAAAATAGGAAACGAATCAACCAGAGCGAGAAACGGTGCAGCAAGATACGCACCAAAACAATTTTTGTCAACGGAAGTGCCGTCAGTAAAACAAGTGGACGTTTTGAGGGTTATAACAATGGTAACGGTCAATGCTGCAAACTACTGTAAGCACTTGTTTTCCGGTAAACTACAAGGGCCTTCCCTTAGAAGCTTGGATGATGGAAGCCTTCGATGGAGCTGTTAGTGGGGGAAAACCGAAGGTGGGGATGGGTGCGAATAGTTGCATGGGCTTGAACAAGGGCTTCGAAGATGGGGTGTGTAGCAGAGTTCGCTGGGTCCAGGCTTTTGTTATTACTTATTTATGATGGTCGTATGCAGCAAAGTGTATCATTGGTGGGCCGTCGAGGCGAACTGGTCTGACTGCAAAAAATGTGGATAATCCAGATAAAAAACCGACAGGATATTCGTTGCGCTGTAGACCCAACGGTGCGCTTGGATGACACTCCTTCCACCGCACTCCAGTCCAGGGTCTTCGTCCCACGAAGAAATCCGGACGTCCTTGTCGGCAACGCCTAGCCAGGTGTTTGAGGCCAACCCATACTTGGCCGTCCGCAGCCGGGGGCGTTTGACTGTTTCTTGGGCTAAGAAGGGGCCTCGGGTCGGCTGGTGAGTCAATGGGGTTGCGTTGAGTCGGTTAGCCAATCACTCGAGGATTGCCTTTGCAGTTCTGGTGGTTGGGTTTCTGGAAGGTAGAACTCAGAGCGAGTGAGCAAGTGTCGGGGGAAGTGGATTGATGCCAGTGAGGGCACATGGCACGCATGATAAAAGCAAACACGCTTTAAAGGTTTTCATAAAAGGTTTTGGGTTTTTTGTCGATTTTGCAAAGCGTTCATGGATGGGATGCACGAGAACCACCAAAGAGGAAGAGCACGTGTTTATGGAATAACAGACGTTTACAAAATCCGAATAACGGACCGGACATTTGGCCGGTCTACCTCGTCGGTCGGTTGCTTAGGGTTGAGGCGCAGCAGGTTAAGGGTCCAGGGGAACGGAAGGTTTCGGGGTATCCAGTGCTCGGGAAGTCACCGCAAGTGTAGACGCTTGTGTAATAGCATCAGGATGGGTTGCAAGTGGCTCGTCAAAGAAAGCCAGTTTGCGACGGTCGACGCACACCTTTGTTCGGTGACCATTCTGTTCTAAATTGAGCTGTTTCTGAGTCCGTTGCAGGACTCTGAAATGGGCAGTGTAGAAAGACTGGAGAAGGCGCCGCACTGCATCGGTGCGGAGGAAGACGTGAGTGCAGTAGAGACTCCAATGTGAATTTGCACATTTCCAACCTGCTCACGGGGCGGAGTTCGGCGTAGTGAACGCATGCGTTGAGCTAGAGAGGACGAAAAGTTAGGCGGAGGCATACCCGACGATGCGGGAGACGAAACGAATTCTCCTAGCCACGTTAACGTTGTGCCATAAACCAGGTCTGCTGGTGCACGTGGCAAGTCAGCTTTGATGCTGCTACGAATGTCTAAGAGTACCAGCGAAACGTTCTCGCTCCAGCTAAGGTCGGAGGAGGTGCACAATGAGGCTTTTCGATGTCTTGGGAGACTTTCAAATTAACCGTTGGCTGCTGGGTGACACGCTGTGGTATGATTGCGGCGACAGTCTAAAAACTTGCAGAACTTAACGAAGTGTGAATATTTGATGTGTGTTCCATGGTCAGTTGTGATGGTGCTTGGACATCCGTAGTTCGAGACCCACCGATCTAAGAAGACCCGGACAACAGTCTCAGCTGTGCAGTCTGTTACCGGAATGGCTTCTGGCCATCTGTTGAAACGGTCGACACATGTAAGAATGTGTAGGAATCCGTGAAGGCGGCAAATGACATACAAAGTCTAAGTGTACATGCGCGAACCGAAAGTTCGTAGTGGGAAATGAATCAAGCGGACTGTGGGTGTGACGATGTACTTTGGAGCGCTGGCATTGAAGGCAAGCGCGATCCCAGGTACGAACATCCTTGTCTACGCGTGGCCAAACGAAACGTTCGATGACCAGTTTCAAAGATGCACGGATACCAGGATATGATAGTGCGTGCATTGCATCGGACTGTGCGTCTGAAGGAGACGGGCATGAGGGATCCAGGACAACCTGTGGAAGTGTCGCAGAGAATGGCTCCTTCTGTGGTTTGGAGAGGAACATGTTGCACATGTAGCGAAGTGGACCGCAGAGTTCGCTGTATGTCTTCGTCTTGAGCCTGAGCCGATGCCATTACGGGAAGGTCGACGATAGGAAAAAACTGGAGAGTGTGTTTGATGCGTGAGACAGCGTTGGCTACGGGATTGCCGACACCTGAGACATGACATACATCAGCAGTGAACAGCGTGAAAAAGTCTAGATGTATTGTTTTCCGTAGTGAATATTTGTCGTAAGCAGAGTTAAAGGCAAAGATGAGGGACATGTGATTATTGAAGAAAGTGAAAGCGCGGCCTTCGAGTGTGTGCCAAAAGTGTCGAATAGCTAGGTAGGTTACGAGCAGTTCTCTGCCAAACATGCTGTAGCAGGATTCCGCTAGCTGCAGGCGCTTGGAGAAGAACCCAGGGGGTTGCCATTGCCCACACACACGTGTTGTTGGAGGACAGCTCCTACGGCGACGTCTGAGGCATTAGTCGTAATAGAAAGCGGCGCAGTCGATTCGGAATGAGCGAGGAGGGCTACGTTGGGGATAACATCCTTGATCTCGACGTACGGCTCTCTGTTCTGTCAGGGAAAGCGAACTTACGTTCATTCCCTCTGAGTAGGTCAGTCAGTGGTTGCATCAGCTGAGCGCAGCGCGGAACGAAGCGTCGATAGTAGTTGAACAAACCACAAACTCGACGGAATTGCTTGAACGAAGTCGGAACTGAGAAGTCCTTGTTTCCTGGATCATGTCAGGAAGAACTTTGATACCAGAAGATGTAATGAGGTGGCCTAGGAATTCTACCGTTGATTTGCCGAGTTCGCACTTAGTCGGGTTGACTGTGACACTGTATTGCGTCAAGTGCTACGAGTGAGTTCGAAGGTGGTCGAGGTGCTCTTGTTCCGATGAACTGGCGACTAAAGTGTCATCGAGATAGTAATAAGTGAAGTCTAGACCATGATTAACATCGTGTATGAAGCGTTGGAAGGTTTGTGTGGCGTTACCCAGTTCAAATGGCATTCTTATAAATTCAAACAAGCCGAAAGGTGGGATAGCGCTGTTTTAGGAATGTCATTACTTTCTACAGGTATCTGGTACTGTGCGTGAAGCAGAGCAGTCTTGCTGTAGCTCGTCTTACCTGTGAGGTATGCGGTAAAGTCCTTCATATGTGAGATGGGATACCTATCTGGGACGGTTGGCCAAACGAGTGTGCAGTAATCACTGCAGGGATGCCAGTCGCCAGATTTCTTGGGGATCTTCTGTAGGACAGAGGACCAAGGGCTGTCAAATGGCGGGCATGTGCTCAGGCTTTCCCATAGTTACTTTGAGTTTCTCGGGCGATAGTCGGCGTGGATAGCGTGAGACGAGTGGACCGTTCTTCCGTATTTGGAGCGTGATTTGGAATGCCAAGGGCAAAGCTGCGTTCGTTGGCTGAATGAGCGTGGGATACTGAGAAAAGAGATAAGCATAGTCTGGCGAGGTCTGAGGAAATTCATAGACCGGAGATATAGATGTGACATCGGCGGTGATACCCCGTACACTGTGTTTTGTTGCAGCGTCGACTATCATCTGGCTTTTCGCATCGACCAAGAGATCGAAATGCCTGAGAAAGTCAATGCCGATGATGACCAATGGGACTGCAGCGACGGTGAATACCCAGCGGAAAATGCGCCGAAGACCTAGGTCCAGGGTAAGTGACCGATGACCATAGGTGGCTATTGGCGTGCCATTGGCGGCACTGAGGCTTGTGGACAGAGAAGTGGTAGGCTGACCTGACATAGGGGGAATGACGCTGACTTCTGCCCTTGATTATAGTGGCAATATACAAGAAGCGCAGTCGCAAAGACTCTCCGAACCACAGGGGTATTAGCCTAACGCCAGTTGTGACAAAATTATTGGGCTCGATTATCGTTCATCGCCTCACTGCGGAACGGGAATCCCGGATTAGAGAAGAGCAGGCCGGTTTTCACACAGGACGTGGCTGTATAGACCATATATTTACTTTGCGGCAGGTGCTAGAGCAGCGCCACGCATACCGCAGACCGACAATAGCTGTGTTCCTCGATTTCAAGAGTGCGTTCGATTCAGTCGATCGATCGATTCTGTTCAAAATACTTGCGCTGAAAGGTGTTCCCACGAAATATGTGAACATCCTTCGTGCTCTATACTCGAACACTAGAGGCCGCGTCAGGGTCTATGGTGTCCTATCGGATAGCTTTTCGACCACAAGTGGCGTTCGTCAGGGTTGTCCGATTTCCCCGTGTTTGTTCAATTTCCTCGTGGATTCTATCATGGAGCGTTCCCTTGCAGAATCTCACGATGTAGACTATGAATTGCTGCCTGGTGAAAGGTTAGTTGATCTAGATTATGCGGACGATATGGTGTTGCTTTTCGACAATGTTGCGGCTGCACAATCAACCCTTAATAGGCTGTCCAGAGTGGTCCCATTATTTGGTATGTACTTCGCACCTTCAAAGTGCAAAGTGTTGCTGCAGGACCGCCAGCCACTCGATGACCCCTTGACGCTTGCTAACGAGGAACTCGAGGTGGATGATCATTTCACTTATCTTGGCAGCTGCGTCAGCAATGATGGGCGCATGGAAACTGACGTGAGCTCACGCATTGCAAAGGCCAGAGCTGCCTTCTTGAACCTGCGGCATCTTTGGCGACAGAAAGGAGTTTCCCTCCGTCTGAAAGGCATGTGTACAAGGCCACAGTGAGGGCCGTTCTGCTCTATGGTAGTGAAACTTGGCCCCTTCGGTCTGAAGATCTGAGGCGCCATCAGGTATTTGATCATCGTTGTTTGCGAAGCATTGCTGGTGTCGGATGGCACCAGCGTGTCCGCAACGATGATGTGCGTAGGCGAGTACTAGGTGGTGATGATCATGCTAGCACCCTAGAACAACAGATAGCACTGAATAAGTTGCGTTGGCTTGGGCACGTGCTACGTATGCCTGGTCACCGCTTACCCAGGAGGGCCTTGTTTAGTCTGCCAGGTGTCGGATGGCGCAAGGCTCGAGGTGGACAAAAGTTGACTTGGCAGCGGGAAATGAAGTCACTGACGACCAAACTGGGTACCGTTGGTCCGTCTCGCCTTCCGGGTTGGAGTCCACGTGACTCACCTTGTGCTTGGCTCGAGACTTTACAGGACATGGATCGCAGTAGACACCAGTGGCGCGTCTGCTGCCGTCTCCTAATCGGATTGTCTGTTTAAAGTGTGTTTGGTGTTGAGTTATCTGCGGGGTAATGGCTGATTATGACGCGTGGCAATGAAAGCCGCAAGGAAGCTGTCTCGCCGATGCCGCCTTATCTTTGCACGATAGCCAGCTGTTTGTGACGGTATGTTGTCTACACAAGGTGTAGGCGCCTTGACCCTGAATGTTTGCTTAGGGCATTAAGATTTTCAGGTAAGCCCCCCTTCTCTCCCTCTTCTTATTCTTTATTTCATAGGTCCCCTTGGTTGTATGGCAGCGAAGCATCAGTTCAAATGGCTGATGTACTGCTGTTGATGTTGATGATGACATTGTAAATATCTGGTCAACACTAAGCCAATCGGTGACTCTAAGTGATTTGTAGTTGAATGGTCCTGTATACATATGTAAGTCACCATATCCTCTATTCGTTTCAATATTAGTAGGTTACATACATATGGTTGAATTCTTGTGTATGTATTTGTAAACGATCTTACTCCTATTAATCCGTCTAATCAATTCTGTTTTCTCCTTTGACGCACTGGTTCGTAGATGCACATCGCCTTTCAAGCTGATATCTCTGTACTATCGTCGTCACTCGCCAAGATTTTCCATCGAATTGTGATTGGCCTATCGGCAAGCCTTTGTATTCATCATTATGTTTTGTAATTCCTCATACTTTATCTTCTTGTTTGTTTAACCTTTGGTCATGACTGGGCTGATCTCTTGTGGTGACGGTTTACAGCTTCCAAAATAAAAAATTACACCCATGCAAATCATACTGCTATTGACTCGCTGGCTTAAAACCAAAAAATACCATACTTGATTGATCCATATGACGGAACGGGCTGAGGCTTCATAGCTCATTATGTATGCATAAAACAGTCCTTGTGAAAAAACTTCTGACACCTAGCTGATGACGTATTTACTATTTTACCACACAGGCACAGAGCAGGTTGGAGCATGCAAGTGCGGGTGAAACTCATCGAGGGAATACCCTTCATGGAAGCAAGTCCCCTGGGGAGAGTTCCGTGGATGACCGTATTACTTTACTTGAACTTTCCGTGAAATCTACATTTATAATTGATCCCAGTTTCGTCATCTCTCTATTACTTTCAAACTGCTAATCACTTCCAAAAATCCATATGGGAACCATTGTACAAACCACGTAACATCAACTATATTATGCCATCACGTTGTACAAGTTGATCAGACCAGTCAATTGGTCTGTGCCTCGCACTGCTGAGGAATAAAACGTTTATTTATTTATTTATAATTTTACCTGTGCTCATTTGGATGATACCCTGGTTTATGGCCAAAGTGATGCTGAACATTTGAAGATACTTCCGACATTGTTGGGACGTTCGGAACCGAATGGATTGAAACGGAAGAGATCTAAATGTGAGTTTTGTCTGGATCTTTTTGTTATCTCGGTTACAAGCTTGCTAAGAGAGGTCTGCGTGAGTTGCAGGATAAAATATCTCTAATTATCCAGGTACCACAGCCTAAGAATGTTGATTGACTCTGAGCATCCTTAGGAAGGTTATCACACCATCGTCTTTTTTTACCGCGTTCATCAACCATTTTAACTCATTTGAATGCACTGCTACATAAAAACGCCCCGTGGGTGTGGGAGGATGTGCATCAGTGCGCTTTCACTCGTGCTAAAAGCTGTTTAGCGTCAGCGCTAGTTTTAGTTCACTACGTAGTAGCCTGGCGAGGTCTGGGGAAAGGCGTAGACCGGTGTTATGGGTGCGAAATCGACGGTGATACAAAGTACACTGAGTTTCGTTGCAGTGTCAGTTATTATCTGGAGTTTCGCATCTACCAAGAAGTCAAAGTGTCTGAAAAAGTCAATGCCCATGATGGCCAACGGGATTGCAACGACCGTGAATACCCAGCTAAAGGTGCGCCGAAGATCTAGGTCCAGAGTAAGCGACCTATGACTGTAGGTGGCCATTGGTTTACCATTGCCAGCACTTAGGCTTGCAGACAAAAAGTTGTTAGGCTCACCTTGTATCAACCATGAGCTCGGTCTCTGAATCATAGTCCCTAGTGTAGACGAGACAGCTTTGAGTTTCGTCGACGTCGTTTGTGGCTATTACAGGCCGGCGCCGCGGATCATCTATAGCGGAGTAGCTACATGGCTCTACGCACTCACGGACCGTATTCAAAAAACGCGAGTGGTAAAAGCAGTAACCTGGGGCAGCTGGCTTTGTGCGACGGGGCAATGATTCAGAGCGCCTGTGGTGCTTACGATTTAAGCTGAGCTACTCGATCAGGCACTGAAGTGACACTATCAGCGATGATAATGCGTCTATTGCCGACGGCTGGCTAGTCGCGGGTCTCGCTGTGGTTGCGCTAGCATACAGCTGCTTAGGCGCCTTGGTTTTAGTCTCTGGCTGGTGCCGTTCGATTACGCTGTCTGCTATATCTGCAATTACTGTGAGTGGCAGGTCACTTGCTACTGCAAGGATAGCCTGAGTGCTTTCAGGAAGACGTTGCATCTACAGCTTGCGGAGAATCCCTAAGTCCATGTTGTTTGTGCCGATGAGCTGTTGCATTTCGCGCAACAAGGCTGAGTGCATCCGATCTCCTAGTTGCAGCTCACTAAATAGCTGCTGCAGAGCGACCTTGACAGGTTTAACGGCTCTAACCGCGTATGGAGATCGCTCATCCTTTAGATAATCCATTGCAAGAAGCAGATAAAATGTGGCAGGTGAGAAAACAATATGAGCACAAGTAATGGATCATAGAATCACTGGAACGAGCTCACCAGAATGAAAATGCAAAATGGCGGACGGCGGGTGTTCTGGACCGGGATCACCAATTGTTGCGTGTCGGTAATCAATGATACGTATGGGATGTGTCAAATACAGGACAGTATAGAAGTTGAAGGCGACCGAACCTAACGTGTAGTGTGCAGGCCACAAAACTAGGAAACGAATCAACCAGAGCGAGAAACGGTGCAGCAAGGTACTCACCAAAACGCTTTGTGTCAACGGAAGTGCCGTCAGTAAATCAAGTGGACGTTATGAAGGTTAAAACAACCGTAAACTCCAATGTTGCAAACTACTGTAAGAACGTGTTTTCCGGTACACTAATAGCTTCAATGTCTAGAAAACTGCTGTATCTGGCATGCGTCAGAAGCTTTCAGACTATAACACCAAGCTTCTAGTTGCACTCTCTTTCCATTCCTCTGTTTTACAGATAACTTATATATACATGGTGGATGAATGTCCCTGGATTTCTTTTTATTGTAGTCTTCGCGGCGATAGCACAAATTTTGTGTTTGCACAGCAGGTATTGCGCTGCATCTTCGATTTTCACCGCGGAGAAGTATTTTCTCACTGCAGAAAACTACTGTCTTTCCTCATCACTTTCTGCATGACCACAAGTGGCACGTTGCTTGCTTCGCTACTTTCTTTGATCTGGTCTTGCTATTACCGCAACATGATTCAAACTAATTCGTATTTCTAGGCCTGACAGCTGTCTGAGTGGTCCCATCAATAATGTGATTACGAATGCGAATACCACGCCCGCAATCAACAGGAGTTCCATTTTGGGGAGCTTGTTCCTTTCCATTTTAGTGCATGCCCCATGAAGAAAATTTGCTTTGTGATGTACCAAAGCCCACTTAGGTACATTTCTTGTATGTAACATAGCCGTCTATCACTATTTAGGTTCTCTGAGGCGAACCGCATTAGCCAACTTGGCGTTCAGACCGAGATTCGCTTGCTGATTTAGTAGTTAGCTTCCCTCGGGACACTGCGCTGCAACCGCGCAAAAATGACATGCATGTGCCCGGTCTTTAATGGGGTTATTATCAAGTAGACGATTATAACCAGAATAAAATTTGCAATGAGTGATCAAACGTAGTGGTAGAAACTCTGCGTATGACCAGGCGAAACGCGGAGATTTGATCGTTTGAATGAAGCCCCAGGACTCTTGGGCTCCAGTACTCTGACTAAGGTATCTGGCCAAACTAGCCCATGATACTTATGACACAAATATTCCTATTTCGTAGTAAGATACTTAGCTTAGACCACGAATTGAGGAGGAACAATCGGCTAACCCACGCGGTATTGTATTCTGACACATGGATCGAAATCGAAAAGCCTAAATCGTAACTGAGGCAAGCAGAACAAGAATAAAAGGCCAGTTATTCTCGACCAATGTGACAATGCTGTTCGATCAATCGCGAGGGTGTGGATCGTTGTTTGAGTAACGGTAACAGATGCGGCCGTAAAATCCTTTCAGGTGGCAGAGGAAATCACATCTGTAAAACGTAACTTTCAAACGGTTAGGTGGAACGTTGTGGTTTTCGAGTAGCGATCAGTTGATCGATTTCATCGTTTTGAGTTTTGTCCGTCTTTTCACGCTCTACTGTAATAACTCCCACTTCCGCAGTGTATGGTGCGACCGAGGTGCGGGAACGAATAAAGGCATTGCACCTGCGTAGTGTTTCTCCACTTTCGTTGTAGGTCGGCCTCATTTGTTGAATTAGTAAGCACGGTTCCTGACTGCCATACTCGTACGTGTGGGAGTTTCGTTTACACATCTTTTTCTACCAATTTCTGGGGTTTAAGTGGTGCGCGCTCACTCTACCCTGTCACTCACCTGACTGGTCGCATAGTAAACGGGCTCTCCTCTGTCACAGAATTTTAGGTCTCCCTCTTCACCTAGCACAGTCATCATACACTCATAGGAATCGTAATAACTCCCGGTGTTCAGTGGGTATATTTTTATGGACGAATTTCCTACGGAAAGTGATTTGTGCTACACAATTTGTTTTAGCGCGCTTCCTGCTTCTGTCCAGACGCGCCAATCTCTTGCTATCAACAGCTTTCACTGCTGCGGTATTGTGCTCCAGCAAGGATTCTCCGCACAATCTGGTGGTCCTATACCATTTTACACGCATATTAGCGTGTTGTACCAAGCTTTTAGCGTGTTTTGTTTAAAACTACCTACAGGCTGGTAGTGGGCTTGCAACATCGCCGTACCATTCACTCCGTTTGTCGGTCGCTTGTCTGTTGATCGCAATCGGTGTATCAGCACACTTCAATGGTGTCAAGGATGATCAGCCAATGGGAGACGTAATACGTGATTGGTCATGCTGGCGTAAGGTTTCACTAGCACGGGGGCGAGATGAAATCTGTGAGTGGTAATTAGAGGCGGAATGGTGGTATTTGTTGAAGTTGTAATGCTTGCAGGCTCTTGTAAGAGACGCTTTGAAGGCTTACACGAGCGTGATGACAACTAATTGAGTAGTGATAGGAAGCGGATTGGCTGCAACCCTGTTGGAAGGGAACATTTGTAGGCTTACGGGTTGAGTGCACAGTTGGCTTTCTTGCTCGCTAGCCTATCTAGCCACACGTGATGCGGTATGCCTAGTGTAATCATGCCACTGCGAGCAATCTGGAGAATCGATAGGTGCGCGACTTACCTTAGGATGTGCGTGTGATTGTTAACGCAGTGTGAGGTAATCGGAAACAATGCAATAATTCGTATGAAGGAGATAAAGCTAGAACTTGGCAAATAGAATTTTTAAAAAGCTTTACAGGTACAAATTTCTCGTGCTGTTTTTTTTACTTGGCCGTACACTCATGTGAATAGCGTGGATAGGTATTGCTTATGTAGTCGGCGCATTGTATACTAAGATCAAGTTCGCTGTGTAGGTAAGATCATCATTGTATCTGTAGCCATTGTTCCAGAGAGGAGGGTTCCTCGTGTGGCGGTGACACGACATTAGTGAGTGAACGTTCGTCGCCACACCTGTGGGCCACTTCGGTAATCAGTTACCGCTACAGGACCCATGGTCCTGCCGTTATGTTAAGGTCGTAAGATGCATGTCAATCCTGCGTTTCAACATGATATTTACACTTCACTTCCAAGTGATTGATAAGCTTTAAATCTCAAGTGACCCTACGGCCCTGATATGAGGTGCCTACGAGCATTGCATACGCATAGTAAGCATAGAGTTTGGAGAAATTTTCCTCCTTCAACAATGTCTCCGGAATTACCTACTTTCTAATGACAAAATGTTTCCCAGTAGTTGCCAAGCCGCTAACAACCTGTGTCACGGCGTGCATACATGAATGCTTCTAAGACTAGCTGAAACAGTGATCCATAGCAGGCTTAGTGGGCGCGGTTGCCTTTGTAAATGATTGCAAACACATTGTAGGAACGCCCGTGGGTGAGACAACAGTGTTTATCTGTTCCAAGTACTCACCTGAAGTACCAGAGTAACATGCCTGCGTCGCCAATAATCATAAGTCTTGCGTTCTTTCTAGCAGGACGATGTGGCATGTATAAACACCGTAGTCATTGTAGCCCCTTTAAGTGTTACTTTGTTGAGTAATGCCGATTTCATGAGGATAGCATGCCAGTCCATTGACGTAATAGGGAGGTTCCATATGCATTGACTGTGCTTCTAATGGTTCCATTTGGAGAGCCACTTGTGAAAGCGTCTCAACACGTATGGGCGATCATATGGAAGTGAAGCCTAATTATCCTAAGAATACATAGGTTCCTATGACCTTTATATAACGCGATACATGTAGGCACTGAAGTGATAACTGACTAACAAAGTCTTCCATGGGTTAGGAGACAAACGAACACTCATTAACGTCGTGTCAACGCCACACTTGGAATCCTCTCACATTTTGTTGAGCCATCAACTGTGATAGAAGTAAGCAAACATAGAATTTTCGTTGTTCAGCTTCAGGTTGGTCTACTAACTTCAATGGGAACAATGTCCCCATGATCGTCGCAATAACAATCGCACAAAATTGTATAACCACCTAGCAGCCATTGCTGAACTGCGGAATGCCAGTTAGATTATTCTCTGTCTACGTCCCCATGGGCGACCATATGGAAGTGAAACCTAATTATCCTAAGAATTCATAGGTTCCTATGACCTTTACATAACGTCATACATGGAGACACTGAAGCGATAACTGATTAACATTTCGCCCATGGGTATGGAGACAAACGAACACTCACTGACGTCGTGTCAACGCCACACTTGGAATCCTATTACTTTTTGTTGAGTCATCAACTGTGATCGAATTAAGCAACCTTAGAATTTTCGTTGTTCAGCTTCAGGTTGGTCTACTAACTTCTGTGGGAACTATGTCCCTCAGGATCGTTGCAATGACATTCGCACACAATTGTCTAACCGCCTAGCAGCCATTGCTGTACTGTGGAATACCAGTTAGATGGTTGCCTGTCTACGCCACCATGGTTAGGCCGCTGAATAAGCCACCATTAGGTAGCTGCCAGTGATCGCCATAGACCGCTTCATGTGCTGGTTAGTATGTCTGTCCACACTGGTTAAGTCTTAAGCTTTGGATAATGTGGTAGCTAGCATCTCCTCCTTTGACACGCATCACAATTTGCCTATTGGTCGGTTTCAGGTTGGAGACCAATCATCGAGGTTTACTCGAGGGGCATCGAGGTTTACTCCAGAGGGGCATCAAGGCAGAACAGAAGGTGGTGGTCGACCACTTTCATTGGACTGTCTGTCTCTTATGCTGGCAGCTTCTAACCGGTGTCCCATTGGTTTACGTCCCATAACCAATGAGAGTGTCAAGGACGCCAAATCAGCGTTCTCAGCCTCGCTAACTTGAAAGTACCGCACGCTATTTCGAAAATGAACCACGCTAAAAGCTTGGTACAATACGCTAATATGCGTGTAAAATGGTATGGAATTACATCCATAGGATCATTTCTAACTAAGATACGACTCAATCTGTGGTTTCAATTACATTTGCCCATCGCCGGCACTTTCCGCTGTCAGCCACCCACTACAAACCACTTCCAACGGCTTTGTTCTACAGGAACCAGTGTGGATCAATAAGCTAGCCAAACTCCGTGTACGTGTGTCATCGTCGTGCACACTCGCCTACGGCAACCGACGTCGAGAGTGCGACTGGGACAAAGAATTCGAGCGTCACTCGTCCTCTACCTCACTTGACCAGACAAGTGCAGCGTTCGTTATCAACAATGGCCCACAATCGAATTGATATCACCTGACCGCAAATGTGAGAAGCAGGAGTGTATACGATCAGTTAAGCGAGGCATTATTGGTGAATGTTGCGGCTTTCTGTTCCACCCCCTCTGTGCTTGTCTAAGTGAACTACAATACGAGAGATAAACCAACCGGTCGGATTCGTTCTGGTTTTGCCAAACGTACAGAGAAGTGCCAATAGTCAAGTGGATAATATCGCTCGTGAGAATAAAGCTGAATGAAGCGGTCCAGAAGATGGCGAACTTTAGGACTTTGCCATTAGAATCTAACAACGCCGAAGTTGCTCTACAGCAAACCTCTCAGAGCTCTGTGCCTAAGTCAAAGGCTAAAGTCATGTTTGCTAACCGCCCGACGGCATCTGCGTGACCTACGCCGACAGTTACTAACCTTTTATGTAGGCACAACACATCCAGCGTGCCTGCCATTAACTCCTCTTTAGATGCCATATCTCACGAGTTGGTCACAACACCGACACCGACAGTCCAGAGCCGGGTATCATTCGTATCGAGCTCCTCAATAAAAATGCCTAAAGAGACATCCGTACCTCCATTTTCTGGATCAAGCACGAGCAATGCAACGCCGTTTTCACAACGTTCTTTAGTGCCCGCAAAACAATCCAAGTTAACTGCCACAAACTCAAACCAACATTCGCTCAACAGAACCACAGTGCGTCAACGGTCGTGTGCACTAAGGTTCCTGAGTTCAATGCTGACAAAATAAAGGGCAAGTTGGTACATGGTCGCAACCTGTAACCTTCCATCTGCGATGCGATTGGTATTCGAGTTGACCCAAATGGGCTATGACGTGTAGCGCTTCACTCAACTTCAGTGCACTACAGGCAACCCCGATTTCTTCGAGTCACCTTGAAGTCAACTGTGGAGACAGAGATAGTCTTACTCTCAGCAGTTCATCATCGCAACTCATCGAGCGGGGCACGCATACTACCCGATATTCCTTGGCAAGGATGGTCAGACGAAAAAGAAAACCATAGCGGCCCTGCTAGGATTGAACGCAAGAAACAGCATTTTTTCATGGTGTTCCTGAACTACTGGGCTCTTCTGAGAAAGTAGCGCCAAAACTTAACCGACAGCAGTGGTGCTACATCCGCGAAGGACTCTCTTTGGACCACGGTATTGTTAACTCACTAAAGAGAATTCCTTCATCTCCAAACTACAAGGGATGCGGTCCAAAAATATTGAAAGTCTTGCTACACTGCGATGGAATGATAAAAATCCTATTGAGCAGCTGGTCGAAGCATCGATCCAGGTTGCCTACCGAGATTAGGCTAAAGACAGCAGGCGCACGGCCACTAGTTATCAGCACTTCATTAGAACAGGCAACCTCAGTAAAATATTTACCTCTACAATCCTGCAGAGTTGTTGACAATATGGCATTAGCGACAACTGACGGGACAGGGAAACCCATGAGAGGGCATCTCGATCTGTGATGCTCCACGCTACCATGCAGCCTACCTGAAATTCAAGAATCAGACCTACGCAAAAAACGATTAGCGGCCGACCGATGAACGGTCAGGTTAAAATTAAACACAAATTTGGTGTCCAACTACACACCTAACATCAAAAACACTATCCTGTTTGTATACTAACGCCCAAGGTCTTCTTAGTAAGTTGGCCGAACTTAGAGAACGTCAGGCGCCACAACCGCGGGATCTCATTACGATTACGGAGACCTGGTTAAGCCTTGAGATAGCAGATTCTGAAGTCAATTTACCTGGTATGTCACTGCTTCGGATGGACAGAGCTGGACGAGATGGTGGTGTAATTCTGTATTACAAAGCTAACCTCCTATGTGAATTTATTGACCACTCAGATATCTGTGTCCCAGCTTCGCCTTGGTGCCGGATATGGTTGCGGAACAAAGACACATGTTCTGTAGCTGTGGTTTACCGTCCACCCAACTCTACGTGGGAAACTTACTCCAAACTTAACCCCGTTCTTTAGGTTGCTTTGAGCAAGACGCAGTCACATTCTCATCGGAGGCGACTTTAGTGTGCACGATCTGGAAATAGCGGTGACCGATAGCATACAGTTCAAAGCCTGTTTACAAGAGGTAATTTCCAGCTACCCTCTGTACAACCACGTAACCTCTCCCACCAGATTTTGAACAGCTAACAAGCCATCGATACTTGATCTTGTGCTCATCAACGAAGAACTTATGGTAGACGGAATAATTACAAGCACACCACTGGGTCGCAGTGACCATGTGACTCTGCTGTTTAACTATGTATGTTATGCGGCATATCCTGAAAAAGAGGACAGTATAGTATATACGATCCCGCACTACGTGTTATCCGCGCTTATTAAGGAGGCTTCTTGTACCTTCTTAACGGAAGCACTCTAGAACTCGCCTGCGACACTTTACAATGACATTTACCACACTGGTAACGCACTCGTCTAAGCAGTAATGCTTCCATCGTCAAAGGAGAACGAAGTCATTTCTGAGGAGCAGAACACGCAAATGCATGTCCTTGATGGACATAGCATAGAGAGCTCACAAGGACTCCCCGAATTCCGAAACCTGGACTGCCTATGTGGCACAACGTAACTTCTTTGTGAGTTTGATTTGCGATGACAAGCTGACGCATCAGCAGGAGCTAGTGAAGATGTACGGCGCGAACCGCAAACTCTTATACAGGCATGTTAATAAACTTCGTAAGGTATAACGAGGAATTCCAGTACTGACCACGACTGACGGATGCACACGATCAACAGCGGAAGCAGCCGATCTCTTACTGGTCCATTACCCACAAATGTTTAGGAGAATAACGGGCCCAACGGTTATCCTTGTTTCTATTGTCCCACTATCAGCTTTATCCAATATTACTTTACTGCAGAAAGTGTGTCCAAGAAACTGTTATCCCTGCTTATCCCCAGCTCTCCTGGTGTCGAGAACATTCGACAGAATGCTTTACAGGCAGCAACTAGTGATCTGACGAAATCTTTGGCTATATTCTATCTGTGTAGTGTGGAGGAGAACCATATTCCAACAATATGGAAGCCTGGTGTAATCAATCCTATTCCTAAGGGAGGTAGTGGCACTGACTCAACAAACTGCAGTCGTATAACGCTACTCCCGTGCTTTCCAAGCTTATGGAGTCGATCATCGCTGATGCACTCATGCAGCATCTGGAAAATCACAACATGATAGCACCAGAGCAACCTGGCTTCCAACAGAAGGGCTCATACACTAGGAACCTGTTAATTGCACGCAACAGCTGGACGGAAGCAGTTAAATAAATAACTAAATGGTATATTCCTCGGCGATGCGGTGCAGTCCAACTATGGGGTCTGAGCAATATATTTTGCAACAGGCTATGAATAGACATAGAACCATCAGAAACCATGGAACACTAAAGGAGGTACAGAAATTGTAAAAAATATACACAACACAACACATTAAAGTTCATGGTTTCGTCCGAGGGCGGGATACTACCCGGTTGCCCAAGCCGAAGTAGGGTGTTGACTTAGGGGATACCACAAAGAGCCTTTTGCTGAATAGCCTGCCCGCAAGGCAACGGAGCGAATTCAGGGAATCGCGCCCATTGGGAGCCGGTGACTGATTGCTCAGTTCATACGTCTTTCGTCTGTTCCTTTGTCAAACAGGCGCCCAATGCTCCCCAGAATTACAGCACAAAGTTGCTGGAATACAATGCTTCGCCAGGATGAAGCAAGAGGCAGTGACTTTATGTAGTGTGGAGTCACATCCGCCACGTCACAGTGTTGTTAAACGGACATATGTGGCTTTTTATAGGGGGAACGCTTGCCAGACGAAAACCCACCACGTCCTGGAACACTGCCGTGGAACCATTTGCCGGAACGAGAAAATCCCGAACCACCCAGCTGGCACTACGAGGAGGTTGTTCGGCAAGCCAGCAATATTGATGCTGGGGCAGGAGTTGATGTCATTTACTTGAACTTCTCAAAAACGTTTGATCTCTTATAGCACCAAATTCTCTCCTCATAAACTTAAGCTCTGTGAAGTTGGTGACCCACAGTTTAGCCGCCTGGAATACCGCCGGAATTATTTTGCTCCTAGGGTTTGTCAACCCTGGAACACTCTCCCAAACTTTATTGTTTCCTTCCCCACCTTGGATATTTTCAAAAAACCATTGGATGTTGCCCTCGGCCCCCCTCACTTCGTTGCCTAAACTGTGCAACTTTGGAAAATATAATAAGTATCCCTCCAAACCGGATTAGCATGTTACGTAAACCTGAGGATGCAAGACAGAAGTGAGTATTCTCATTTTAACTTCTTACTTTTTTCACATAGTACAACAATCATAACTGTCCTCTATTCGTCTCATCGTTTGTATGCAATTCCCACTTACACTACTGTTATTGAGCAACTTTTCTGTTAAATAATTGCTCAAACACACAACGAACCTGTCTTTTGCTAATTGTAGTTTTACCCCCACCATCCTGCGGGACTTGTCAAGCAACTGCTTTGTTACCCGGCTTAAATCATTGTTCTTTGTTATCGGCAACGCCTGGCCTGACGGGGCTCTGGGAAAGGCAGGCCTAGCCTCAAACGCCCAAACATACCCTTCCCGGGCTTTTTCCCATGGACTCCAGCAGTGTGGTGCGATACGCGACTAAGAATTGGTGAATTTTAGTGCGCATAGAGCAGTGACGTTACTTCAGGGGGACTGGTCTTCACGCTTCCCTAAGCCGTTTGACCCTGAGTGGCATGGTGTTGAAGTCTTGTGGTGGATGCAGTTACCTTGCAAGTATCGTTTGAACGTTGCACTGAGGAACTACGGACTGTTTTCTGTTATCAGTGTTACTAATAAAACGTGCCTGGATAGACTGCAATGTAACTTATTAGTTGGAATTTCCTTAGTAACGTTGGTGACGACATGTACATCTATCCACTTGGAGTACGCATCCACCAGGAGTAGCAACATTTTCCCTTCAATCGGACCGAAATATATGCAGTGTGGACACTTGCTCATGGACTGCCGGGTAACTCCCAAGCTTGCATGCGACCAGTTGGTTTATCTTATTAATACTTCTGGCATGCAGTAAAAGTAGACAAAAAGGCATGGTGGTGAAACGTATGCGATCCTTTTATCAAGTTCGGAAAAACAATCAACAGGTGAGCCACCAAGTCAGGCTACGAGTGTTCCAAAGGCTTCGATATCTCTATCGATCACCAGCTACTAGCAGTATGACTTGGCCAAAGCTTCTATACGGACAGTCCCCGGCTGACCATCATGTAACTATCTCAGTAGGGTAGACCGAGCCAGATTGTAATACTGTTACATGATCTGCTCTTTTCCAGTTATTTATTGCCCCGTTCAATTTAAATTTGATTGCAACACAGATGGACTATCAATCTACATAGTGAACCTATAACATTTTTTTCATGTGTGGTGTAGAAGTGTGTGCACACATTTGTGTAGGGTGACCTCTCTAATACTTTGTGTCTAGGAAACCGGGGTAAGTTGTAACAGCGTACGGGGCAATTTGTAACACTTAGGGTTAGTTGTGAGGTAAAACTACACAAAAGCAAAAAAGTTGTAATTTTAACAGGTAATCAGAATTACATTTGTGACACACAAACAGGAAGTTTCGGCGACCAGCATCTATACATTACTAATGAGCCCAGAGTCCACAAGTTGAGCGCTGGATCCAGGTCTCACCAGGATGACTGTGGCTGCAGCATTCCATGTACACGCGGAAGAAATATGTGTCTTCATCCGAACATGAATCTGGTTGCCCCGTCTTTTTGATTCTGTCTGTTCATGAAGAAAGTGCTCTTCCTTGATCCAACCTGATCCATTTGCTATGCTTGAAGATCAAGGAGGAGAACCAGCAATCAAGTGACCCTCGTAGTTCTTTCGTGGAAAAATGAACATCGGTGGAACTGCATTTCCCACGGCATCGACATAACACACCAAAGTAATCAGTGTGTCTTTTCCAGATGAATCAACTCTCCCAACTGATCTTGTTCCTTTTCTTGTAAGAATACAGTTTTCTGTAGGCACGGTCGTTATTCCAGTTTCATCCGCATCATAAATCCGGTCAGGGGAATATGTCGCACGTGTTAAGAGTTGTAATAAATTATTAAAGAAAAAATTGCCTGCAGGACGATTAAAAGCAGTGGCCGTTGCACGACTAGTGTTTTTTGCTATCCTCAGAGAAATATTATGCCTCCTACGTAAGTTTTGCAGCCAATCTTCTCCAGCACATTTGTTAGCGTCCCATGCCTCAAGCGTTTGGATATCAAAATTCAATGTACTCTGGTAACCTAGCATTCTTGCCCCTTGACATGTTAAGGAGAAACGCAAATCAGAGCTCTTTGTTTCTAGTTGGCCAATATGTGTTCTTGTGCTGCAGTGAACACTTGAACATGTTTGCTGTAACCACAAGATGGGATCACTTTACAAGACTTCTTCATGTATCGAGACAAAGTGACGTGACACAGATGGTGAGCGCTTGCCGTTTCTCGTATTGATTTCCCTTGCTCCACTTCAAGTACAGCAGCCCGACAGTGTTCCTGAGTACAGTTCCCTCTTTCAGCTTTCTGTTGTGTCGTCTCAACATCTTCACCATTTAAAAATTGGCAATATGTTATACATTTTTTAAAATACAATTACGTCACAACGTGTCCTACCCCTACCTCGGACAGAAAACTACTTAGCGTTACATGACAAGTGCACACACAACACGACACTGCAGATTTTTGAAGGAAAATGGATGACCATAGTCATTCTAAAGTCTTGAAGTAATTGACTGCAAATTACAATGTTTATGAAATGTAAAATAAGAATGAACATGTTTACTCACCAAGCCTGAAAAATGCGAACTTTGTCTGCTTCTCCATATATTACAAATCTTCTCGTGCTAGTAACGTGAAAAATTCCGGCATGCGTAGTCACATATTCGGTAGGGAAAACAAATGGTGTATGTGTCAGTTAATATCCAGAAAAGCTTTGTTTCAACTTGCCCCGCTTTACTTTCTGCCCCGGCCTACCCTACAGCTGATCTGGTTCCCGATGAAATAAGGATACGACAGCTTAAACCGACAATTGAAGTACGGACGCAGGTAATCAGAGGATCGCGGCTTCTAACCCGCAATGTCATACGTCTCACTTTTGATGGGACCGGATGGCGATCTGTACCGTTCCTAACCAGGTCACTGGATATTGGTGTATTGCCTAGGTGTTGCGACGGTCAAATAAACCACTTTGTTCTTCCTGTTAAGCAACCTGTGCTAATTTATTGAGAGTGTCAGCAACATTAATGTTAAAACCAGCAGTGTATCGGATTTGACAGTTGTGGTTAGAAAGTAGAATTGCCAAGCGCATCATTCGCGGTGCGTTTAGTTGCGAGGTCAACGGTTTATGATCAGTGTGTATCTCCAACTGATTGATCCAAAACTACTGATGGTAAAGCTTGACACCGAAAACCACTACCAGTGCCTCATTGTCAAGTTGTGCGTAACTCTTCTCAGCAGCATGTAACGTGCGAGACTCGAAAGCAATAGTGTAACGACAACGAGGTGACAATGAAGCACAATCCTTATTGGCGCGATCACAAGCTGTGTCATCATTCACGCAGGCATACATTAATGAGTCAGGTTTCCTTCCCCCGTTGCACCATCTTTCATAGCTTCCGCTGGAGACACAACCATGCACTGTTTGAGGTACGGGAAGAATTGTTCGATGTATGTTCTGTTCCCGTAGCTCAGCTTCCACGCTTCCTATTCTGACCGATTCGGAGTCGTTCGATAGCTTGTGCTTTGCTTGAACGTGAATGTATTGCTCTACTTGCGGTTGTTCCGAGAGGATACAATAACGGCAGTTTGTCCAATTTAGTACGTTCTCGACAAATACGCTTTTCGTTTTGCCTGGCTCAGACTCACTCCTTGGCGCCGCTCGTGCCCCGTTTTCTTCTCGTTTCGTCAGGCCAGTGTTGTTCTGTCTGCTTCCCCTCATTGCGCCGGTTTCTCTTTCCATCCCCTCCGGGCAACCACTATCTTCGACATCCCTACACCCGCCTCCTCTCGAAGTTGCTGTTCTCTCGCGTGCCACGACCGCTGTACGACGGCATTCGTCCAGCATTTCAGCACTCCGTTGTCAATTTTGTTGTTCTCTTCTTTCTGATCGAGTAAAGCGTAAGGGCCTTTCCAGTGTTTCCTAAACTTCCATGATCCTGGCCCTTCAAGTTCCCGACTATCGTGATTTGCTATCTTGATTTGTTCTCTTGGGCTGTACGGCTTCCACTTGTGGGTCGCGTACCTGACATCGTAGTTTCGTTTATTCCTTGCTTGTCGAGACCTTCTTGCTCTTCTGGCCGTTGCTTCCAGACGTTTGCCATATGTTGCTGGGATATCCCATTTTTGCGTAAGAGTTATGAGTGTATCAAGAGGAATTCTTATTTGTCTGCCAAACTGTAACTCAGATGGTGCAACTTTGAAGGTCGACTATTTGCTGGCACTATACGCGAGAAGTTCCCCTGGCAACGCTTCCTCCCACAGCAAGTTTTTACAGTAAATCCACGTTTTCATTGTTCGAGTAAACCTTTCAGTCAGCCCGTTGGTCTACGAATGGTACGGTGATGTGTGTCGTCTCTGGATGTTCCACTTTTCTAATACACTCTGAAACGCCGTGGACTCAAAACTGGGTTGTTGGTCGGTAATAACATACTGTGGTCTTCCATACATTGCGGGTACACTGAATCCGAATGCCTGTGCCACTGTTTCACTTGTTTGATCCTTGATCGGCAAGGTTTCCACCCGTCGAGTAAAATGATCAATCATCATCAGGATGTACCTGTTTCCTGACCGACTGATCGGCAAGGGCCTAAAAACGTCCAATCCCCAAGACTGGAATGGTTAGTTGACTTCAATAAATCGTATGGGAGGATTTGGGGCATCCATATCGCGGTTCGTTTGACAAGATAGGCATTCCCGAATGTATGCCGTGCCCTCCTTTCTCTTGGTTGGCCAAAGCACCCCCTTCTGCAGCAGGTCGAACAACCTCTCGTATTCCATATGGGTGCCATTATGGGTCACTCGCATCACTCGCCCCCTTAATTTATGGGAATAAAAGGCACTTACATTCGGTTTGGTATCACCAACAGGGTGCGATTTGCGACAACAAGCTTGCCCCAGAAACAAGAGTTCCTCAACCTCTCCTGATGTTGCCTTTCGCTTGCTCCCGGCTTGTAAAAGTTCGCAGACGAACCACACCAATGCATCTGCACGTTGGCTTTCCAGTACGTCTCGATGCTTAGCGGTGACGCCAGGCACCAGTATGACAGTATCTGACAGGAGCTTGTCCAGAGATGGACACGCTAACATGTCAGGTATTACATTCTTTGTTCCCTTTATGTGCTCGATTATAAAGGTGAATTCTTGGGTTCGGTACGTCCACCTTGCAAGTCGTCCCCGCGGTTCTCTCGTCGTCAGTAACCATGCTAGCGGCATGGGGTTGGTAACGACATGAAATTCAGTCGCTAGAAGGTATGTTCTCCATTTCTCCAAGACCCACCTAATGGTAAGGCATTCTTCCAAGGCTTTGTTGTAAACAAGAGGACAACTAGGATTCCTATGGTTCAGCGTCGTCTATGTTGTGCAGACAACTGCATTAAAGTCCTTAAGATCAGTATCACCTGTTCCAGCTGCATTAAATCGTACTGCCCGCAATGTGCAGGCAAATCTGTCCAAGAAGTGAGACAGACAAACCAAGTTGCTGACACAATTTGGTTTTGCCCATCATGTCAAGTGATTCCAGTTGTCAACTGTTTATCATTGCTAATGAAAAAATGCGATAGGATGACTGAAATAATCGCACAATTTGTAAATACTAAGGTCGCTCCCTCGGAGGTAAATATGGCCACGATAATACCTCACCCGGTCAAAGTTAGTTCTGCGTCTAAACCGAAGAAAAGAGCTAGACGATCCAACGAGGTATGTGCACCTAATCAAAGAACGATTGATGCGCAACCTTTGGAACTGACATGTGACATCAACTAAGTCCCGGTGCCCACTGTCAAACATGCGACTTTCCAAACAGGGTTCGCATTTTGTATGCAAATGTCCGCATACTCAACCGTTTGTACATACCGATGTGTACCCTACTGTAGCCATAATCTCTTTGCTAACAATCTGCATCGCACGTCCCTGGGTGCAGCCACTTGTTGTTCATAAATCCATTGTCGCTATGCACCGATTTCTTTCCGATGTAATGTACTAACACACTGACGTACCATTCCCGTTCGGTTCAACCTTTTACTTATTCCATTTAAAAGATTGGCCATATGCAATGTAACTTCTGGTGGGCTTCTCTGCACGTCTGCCTTCCATCCGTTTAATACGTGTGTTTTCATAAGCCCTGGTAAATTCGGTATGGCTAAGGGACAACTGGAGCCATGTGCTCACTCTCATCATTAGCCTGCGAAGTGGAACATGAAATAGCGACATCGTGATAATCGCTAGTCGGTTAATTGTCGGGATTGTTCAATTGCCACAGAATTTCCAGGGAAATTTCTCTTCGAAAGCATAATCCATTGTGGTCACACGAGGGACAATCGTTGAGCATTGTGTTCCAAATATCCAACTTGACACTTTATGCGTACTGTAAGCGGCCAAGCGATGCTAACCTTTTGATTCAAACGTATCCATCAAAATGGAAACATACACAATAATTTGCCACCCTAGCATTAATCCGTATCAAGCCCACAATTCACTCGGAAACTCCGCGTGCACGTCAATTACGAATGAGCTGATGGATGAACTGAACCATTGTTGGGTGATGCACCGGCTCTCTAAGCGTCATGCTAGTTAGCTTTGAGCAGCTGTTCAAGCTACGGTTATGTAATCTACAAATCGATTTCAAAGAGCAGAATGTAGATAGCATAGTCTGGTGAGTAATCCCATGGATACTAGTATATAAATGGCGGGCGAATGGTGGTGGAAGATGCCGTAGCTCACTATCTCGGTATGTCACCATACTAGACACGAGTTGAGGAAGTACCAAGAATAACGTAGCATAGGTCATGATGAGTACAAAATTGTCATGAGCAACACGGGAACTCATTGCGAAATATGACCGAGTTAAATGAGCTCAATAAATGTAGGTTAGGTGTGGCTCTTTCGTTCTAGGCAGGCGCAACAAAGATACTACATTGCACCAAGTCAGTAGTTAATCATTCTAGAATGCAAATGTACCCAAGCGAAACTTTCATGAATAATATAGAATAAGGATGACCCAAAAAATGACGGAGATGGCATGAACAACTTTCCCAGTTAGCAGGGAAATGGTGCGATTATGTCCACTGTAGGCCATCCGTGTCGTAAGTTAAAACCAGAGCCGGTTATGATCGTCTCTTGTCCGAGGTGAGCGAGAATTAACAGGGATGTAGAACCACCAGACAGTCCGTCATGTGTTACTATTTATTTCCCCCTGGTCATTCGCTCTGACCGCTAACATATCTCGACCAATTCATCAGTGTTCGGAATACTATCTATGCCCAAGCGTTTCGATTCGGATGTCAAAACGTATTGTCGCTGCTCCGGGAATCAACCTTGATGACTTGTCTGAATCTCAGCGCGTTTACCTGAAGGCGGCAGCAGTACCAGGAGACGTATAGAGACACTTGAGATGGGATACATTGACCTCATATTGCAACCCACAATAAGTCACGGTGTCACACGAGAAGAAATGTAATAAGATCCATCTGTTAAGTGGGAATGTATCGAGACACGAAGAGATGTTAGCGGGATTTGTACTAGGTGAGTCCAATTTGGACATCGAGCCAACAGATAATGGTGTTACGCGAATGAAAATGCCATCAGTCCGTCAGGTGGAAGTGTGGTGCTTATAAGTGTTTCTAAATGGTTTCCACTTAGTCATTCAACGTGAGATATCAGTTGACACACCAAAGGTACCTGGTTCGAGTTACCGTACTGCAGTGTTGCGAACGGGCATTTGTTCGCACTTGTGTATGGACTACCACAAACTGGATGGTGAAGCAATAACCCTCATGAACCATAACACTACGTACGTGCATGAGTTTGGATTGAATAAAAGAATAACAGCCTTATTGCTCCAGGTTAGAAAATCTCACGTAGTAGCATAAGTAACCAATACGACTGTTTGAGCGTTTGGATGTGAACTTAAAAAATGCAGCCTTAAGTTTAGTCAGAAGTGTGGGTATCAACAATAGATTGGGACAGATATGGAAATACGGAAGCAAATGCCGTGCGTATGGTTACCAGGTAGGATGATGCACAACCAAATGTACCATAAAACACGGATGACTTATGGTTCCTGTGTATTGTAGATGCTGTCTGCTATAAGCGCAGGCATACGATAATATCATGATGGCCCCCTTGACGCTATCACATCACCAACATATGTAGTAAATTCCGCTGCTCGCTGTTCTGCCATCGGCTTTCGAAAGAGAGTGCAAGAGGTTTTAGCAAATTTACAAGAAGTACTTTGCACAACATTTAATTATCTAATATCTCAAATGAGTATGTGGTGGGACACCTGGCTACGATGGTATCTACACAGCTGGGTTTGGAATGGAACCAGTTAGACATGGATTGGGAAAACAATGAACGAGTAAATCTCCATACCCGTGGTGTGATTTGGAATGAAAACATTGAGCATGGCATAGTTGATCATATG
The DNA here is from genome assembly GCA_944474145.2 of Dicrocoelium dendriticum. Lineage (NCBI taxonomy): Eukaryota > Metazoa > Platyhelminthes > Trematoda > Plagiorchiida > Dicrocoeliidae > Dicrocoelium > Dicrocoelium dendriticum. The sequence goes on along the minus strand of OX104062.1, from coordinate 62,791,191 downwards.
AGGGTAGACAAATAATGGGTAACAAGAGCCTCGGCAGACAATGAACAATGAACAATGATTTATGACGGGTAAAAATGCAGGTGCTTGACATGTCCCGTAGGGTGGAGAACGTGACAAAAAAGATGTAACTGCATTTTCGTATAAAGGGGGTTCGAAACGAGAATGTACGCACACAAAGCAACGGGAGAGTGGTTATTGTTCACCTCATAGGCGAGAAAAATTGAAAAACGAAAGCAAGGACAACGCTTACTTGTGTGCGATTATTGTTAGTCGACAGGATACAGAAATCCAGTGTCTATAGTAGTAGCGTTTATCAAATTTCGTGCAAGGCGTTTGGAGTGACTCGCTCTCGAGTAGGGTTATGGAACTATCCACCGTCGGTTATGCATTAGTGCCAGCATCTGGTGGTCATGGGCTATAGCATATAGTGAAAATGTGATAGGGTATCGTCAAGGCGTTTTTAGAAAAGGTATAGGGTGGGTGCATTAATTACATTTTCGGGGAGGGCGTTCCAAGGCTGTGCCACTCGAACGGAAAAATAGTTTCGCCGACATTCCAGGCGGCTGTACTGCGTGACTAACTTAAAATGGTGACCTCTTAGCGCGTTGTTTTGACTGAGTATTAGAAGGGAATGGAATGGGTGGTTGGGGTCTCTAAGGATTAGGTAAACCAATATGAGATCGTTCCTTAGCCGCCAAAAACGTCCACTGTATATTTTGAGGGTCTTCAGCCTGAGTGAGTAGGGTAGGCTGGTCAAACCTCTAACGCTCTTCGTTGCCCTACGTGATGCAGCATCGAGCGCGTTGAGATGGTGCTTGAGCCAGGGTTGCCACGCTTGGATAGCGTATTCCGCGTGCGACCTCACGTAGGCACTAAGCATTTTTGGAAAGATCGAGGGGTCAAACTTCTCGAAGGCTCTGCGAAGAAGACCCAGGTACTGGTTAGCTTTCTTAGCTGCCTTTTCAGTCTGCCTCGAACAACCGAGGTCATCTTGAACTATCACCCCCGAGATTAAAGTCGGCATTGTTTACTGATATTGCATTAAACTTTACACATCCATCCGTGAAAGGCACAGATGGATCGCTCGGTTAAACCACCAATTTGTTCATTTTGTAGCAGCAGACTCCTCCCCCTGATACCTGGCCCTTCATTTCCCACTGTGAAGTGACTGTTAATATTCCCTCCCTAGCCTCACTGTGTGATCTGTAAATGTTGGGCACATTGTCGCCAGATATGTTTGGCACTGCGTTATTTCCTTTTTCGTATTAGATTATGAACTTTCGTTTACTGCACCTGGGTCACATGCACTTCAAACCTGACTATTGTCTATGTCGCACTTGTGCCAATTATTGTTGCATTATTATTGAAACGTTTGCTTCCTTGAGTGCGCTTTAACAGACGAGAACTATGACAGCAAATCGTGGATGCTTCTTCATGACTATACTCCTGCTCATAACGCTCCGGGCACCCGGACATTACTGACCGAGAAAAAATCACTATAATAGAACAGCCCTCATACTCAATTGATATTGCTCTAAGCAACGCTGGTATTAAGGAGCATCGTGGAAGAATGCTTCCAGCAGTGCGTCGGAGCGTGGTAGAATGACGGAAACCCGCATTAAACCCGAGGGGATTGTGTTGATGGTGAAGTTATACAGTTTGTTGTTTTCGAGCTACTCGGATTCTATCAGTAATATAAAATATCACTGATAGCTGTTTTTGATGTTTTTGTTGAATTAAGTCCCCGTTCCACTTGAAGCCTCTGTACATGTAGAGGGCAACATCTAAGTGCACACTATTTCACTGTACCAGTAGTTTAGTCATCATTCTACCTAGCAGTTGCTTCACAATTGCTACATCGGGTGCCTTCAAATATGGATGCCCTAGATTTAAGGCTGTCACGTCTAACTGTTGAAGAAAACATCAACCGTTCGTATTGGGTAGTTATTCTCATGCGTGCGAAAGTGGTAGTTAGCCTGACCTCCAAATGAAACCCATATACGCTTGTCGTACCATTGATTAGGAGGTCTAATGTGTCGCTATCCAGTCTGTGACAGCTCACACTTAAGTTTGGATAAACGCATGTGCATATTTTTTATCCGAACTTCCATTGGACACGGATGACGCCAAGCTATGTATCTATGTATACCGAATGAATTCGACGAGGATACTCATATGGCTTTTGTACGGCTAATTTAGTGCAGGGAAATGGCATTCGAGCAAACCGGAAACAGCATTACCAGAACATGAAGAAGGTGCGTTTATGACAAACTCATGTTGATTATAGGTGTTGCGAATTTAGGACAAATTTGATCGATGTGAACACCGTGGACTGATCAAAAGGGCGGTTGCTCAGGTGCAGGAGAAGGTACTATTGCACGAGGAATAGAAGCATAATGCGTATGCTTCCATTCGATTTATTAACCCAGGCCCAAATGGCGGCGTATGTGGTACGTTTGCTTGCGTGCTGAGTAATCTTGCATTTCAGAAATAGATGTTGTTTGAGCTCCCGGGTGTAGATGTGCTTGAGGTGAATATTGAGAAGGTGTCTATCTGTCTATTACCCACTAACTCGTCCACACTGGCTCCATGAGACAGTTGGTCGTCGCTGGAGGGGACGGAGTGCACCGTCCTCTTGACGGTGCTAGGCTCAAAGTGGTTCCATCCTGTGTGGAGCGGATTACGGCCCAGCCTCCGCCATGCGTACGTCTGATATGCATGGTTTCCCAACTAGGCCGGAATGCTTCTGTTCTACTTGTTAAAGGACTGTGGCCCGGCTCCGCTGATGAAACGTGGCTCTCATCCACCTTCCTCCCAGTCTTATTCCTTCGGGTTTACACGGGATATGGGGTGTGTGGGTGGAACCGTGGATGGTGCAGCGCAGGCCACCCATGATCCCCTTTGCAGGCACAGGCGTCCTGTGGCTGTTCCCATGGAGGCCCCAGTGACAGGCAAATCCGGATACGGATGCCGACATACCTGATGGGTGAGGTGATGTGATTATAGAGCGAAATACTTACGATAAGGTCATGCAGTTCGGCCCGGTATGTTTCGCTGGGGGATAGCGATGTTTCCAAGTCGTGCACATTGAAATCGCCGGAGATATGAACGTGGCTGTAAATCGAGAGTAAGCATTTCGTCAGTGCTGATATTAGGTTGGAATTCATCTCTGAAGTGGACGACGAGAAACGACATGCGACTGTCACGAAACAGTTGTCGTTGTTCCTGAGACGCAAACGGCATCATGATGAATCGTTGACCCACATCTCCGGATCATCCGATGGTTCGCATTATAAGTCGTCGCGATAGTATAGCATTACACCTCCTTCCATGCTGCGACAATCGTGACGGAACGATGATTTTTCTGGATCACGATCTCGGCATCCGTGACCTTTGAGTGCCACCAAGTCTCGTTTATAGAGAGGCCGTCTACGGCATTTGTTCCTGGCGCAACCGAAGCTCGGCGAATTTGCTAAAGTGACCTTGGGCAATTGTGTGCATTCAGAAAAGTGCTTCGGTTCTTGGCTATGATTCCAGCGACATGTGGCTAAGATGAGCGGATGCGTTGACAGTTGTATAGTGGGCCGCTAGCCATTTGTGTTGGTATTATCAACGAGTTACTTGGAGTTAGGTTCGGTAATATCGTAATTATCCCTTTGGCAACTCAGGTGGCACAATGCATGTGGAGTGGGTGCAGGATTGCACAGGAAGATCCTCACTTCTTTCAGACCATCTACCGATGTGCACTTCGGATTGGATCGCCACTTCGTTTGCCTGCTGTGGTGGTGCTTTAGGTCGAATGACGGCATTTCTCGCTGTTTTGAACCCGAGCTCGGTTGGCACTCTGTTCCGAAGTGAATGCCCAGTGTTGCAGTAACCTAAGTGCCATCTGCCTTGTTTGTAGCCCAAACTTACTTATCCTTGAGAATCACCCTTTATGGGTTTCTGATCTTGACAGCCTTGAGAGAAAACTGGTCACAACCTCATTCAAGAGCGGGGTCCTACGAATCTGACGTCACTGCTCCTGCTCGTGAGTCTCCGCTTCGCACGCATCTTGCTCATGAGACTGGAGGACACCATGAACGAAAACAATTCTGCCTGTAGTGTTTAGGTGGAACTCTTCTAAACGCAGCTTCGCTCGCTTGCGATCGCCTAATAGAACCTTTGGAAAGATGTAGACCAAAAAACATCCGTTCTGGAGAAGAGTCGTCCAGTCAAAATTGTTTCTACCTCCGACAGGGTTTCGCCTAACCTAAAGAAACCTGGCTTCACCATGGTAAAACGTAGTAACACTAAGCATGTGATGCAGGCTTCCGAGACAAGTAATCCCAGCAAACAGAACACGCTTGAACAGCAGCAGGTTTATTAATCAATTGAGGAAGGTACAGGTCTCACGAAACTCGCGGTGCGAGACCGGGGGCGAGTGTCAGATGATTGACTTGCTAGTGTGAGTGGTAACCAATCCGCACACGGCTGGAGTAAACGGATGGAAGTCATCTGCGTACGTGACCCCACCTCATCTCTTGAAATGTTGATACTCCTGGCACACAACGATCCACGGAGTTTTGTGTACCCTGAGGTCTACGAAGTGGTGGTGAAGCTGACGATTGTACAGAATCCGGGGTGTAGCTTCCGTTTCCAGCTAGAATGATGCTGATTCACCCACCTGTTCATCTGCTGTTGTCCCAGCACAACGTGGTCGTATATGGTCCGAGTGTCGCCGTACTATCCGACCATTTAATGCGAGGGCTGCTTGGGTACAGTCACCTTTAATTACAGTTGCGAGTAGCCAGCAGTGCTCAGGGGGGAGTCGTGTGTATACGGGATCACTCGGGTGCCAACTAGACACGTGGTCGTCTTGCGATTATTTGGAAACAGAAGATCCAGTCTGGTACGGAGTGTTCGACCAAACATCATCCTCGCAGTTTTTTATTGGTGGTTGCCGTTGGTGTTATTCTGTACGCAAATAGCAAGCGATCTAGTCTCCTCTGAATACTTCCTGGTACTTGTTTCAAGATACCTCTTTTAATTGTCTGCCTCACCCTTTCCGCTAGCCTATCAGAAGCAGGATGATATGGAGCTATAAGGATGTGCTGTACACCATTGCTATTCATGAATATTTCAACTTGTTTTCTAGTAAAACATGGCCCGTTGTCTGTGCAGTGTGCCTCTGATACCCCAAATATGGCAAATGACGACAGCATTGAGATAGTTATTTCGAATGGGCGTCAATTAGCATCAAGAAAAACCCACCGTTATTGGGTCAAAACTAGTCCGCATGGATGCGTCACCTTGGCTTTTCAAGCCACTGGCAAGGGTGCACCGGACTGGGTGATTTATTTAATTGCTACTGCTGACAAAACCACATGTTTTTAGATGGTTCTCTATCTCTGAATCTAGGCCACGCCACCAGCAATAACCGCGCTCCAAAACTTTCATTTGGGCTGCGCCTGGATGTGCGTTGTGGAGTTCGTTTAGGATGAACGGCCGTGCCTATAGCAGTGCAATCAGGCGGGATCCCCAAAACATGCATCCATCGTGAAGGATCAATTCATTTTTCCCGTTGCCCGTAAGGTTTAAGATCGACGGGAACTGTAGCGGGCCATAAGATTTTTGTAAATCGTGCTACAGAAGATAGCGTTTCATGCGTTACATGCTTAACGTTACTAGGTCTTAATGGTGAAGAAAATGAGGAACCCAATGTTTAATACACCTTCTATCTTCTGGTCATCTATTAAGTGAAAACCGACTTTGATGTAGTCATGAGTAGGGGATTTTGATATGAATAAATGAGGGTTTGTCGCAGCCAGCTTCCAAATCAAGTAGTCGTCCACATTCCCGGAAAAGCACTAGACTGCAGTTTCAGCCTGTAGGGCATCATGAGTAGTGCGCATTCATCAGATCCAACAGGATTCGAACCCATGACCAGCAACGGTTTGCACCACCAGTCAGCAGCTCATGCCACTGGGCCACGGAGGACAGCTTCGACACGTTATGATTTTCAAGCTAACTGCGATATAGCGCGTCTTATCCTCCACTGTCATGCAAGTTACGAACATTGCAGAGGACAGGGTTGGCCCCAAAAGATACGACCTTCACTGACTGCAGCCGACTGTGTCAAGCTGGATGAGATGGGGGAACTCATTTACTAACTACCTGGCATGACGTCCTGTACTGAATGCCGCCATTTGTCTTTTTGAAGCTCACAAAATCAGACTATTCAAGCAACTGCTTGGCGATGTAGTTGAACAACACTACAATGCCCTGCAGCTGGAAAATTCCGCCGTCCTCCGTTCTGCTGTGGATACTTATACCACGTTATGGGGGCTGAAACAATGTGTTTACACTGCTAGATACTGCTTTGCAAATCTTGTTCAGAAGACGAAGAAAAGTGTCAGTGCATTTATTGCACACATTCATCAATCTATTCCTGAGTGTAAGTATAATGATATTCCACCTGGGAAAATTGAAAAGCATATGAACCTTCAATGTTTGTTCGCGTATATATTGGACGAAATGGGTAGAGAGAAGTTGTTATCATTGGATAAGTCGGCCGCCAAGTGGGAAAACGTTTGCTTCATTGTTCGTCAACGAGAGAATAGTACACTCCAATTACGCGAGTTCACCGATGGCCCAGTAGTTGATGAAGTGTACCCGGCCCGCAAAACCAGACACCAGTGAACATCGAAAACAATTTGTGTGTGTCGAGACCGGATACGGTACTTTCCCAATACCATGCAACTCAACAAACTCATGGTTGAAGACGGCAGCGTGAATGAATTATTGAACCAGTTCTCATAGTTGTTTGCAAACAAATTGGGAAAAATGCGTCATTTAAAGACTACTATCAAACTTCGGGAGGGTGCCGAACCCATCGTGTACAATGCCAGATCATCACCCTGTGCAAGGCACCCTGAAGCTGAGGCAGAGATTCAACATCTGTAATCAGAACTAGTCATAGTTCCGGTGCAATGTTCCGATTGGGCACATCGATTGTATCTGTACTCCAACCTGACGACTCCGTCTATATTTATGCAAACTACAAATTGACGGCCATCCAAGCATCGGAAGTAGAAAAATATCCCCTACCAGGTGTTGAAAACTTGTAAGCGCAAATAGCCAGCGGTCAAAGTATTCAAGCGGGATCTTAGTCACACATACTCTCAAGTCGAACTTGATGATGTATCACAAGAATTGACCATAATAACTACCCACGAAAAGTTAGGTTCAAAGCTTCCGAAATAAACGGTAGTTGTGACGTAGACAGCTGTGTAAAACTTGTGCGATTTGGAATAGAATACAGAAACTGCCAAAAATACTTCCATTCTCCATGTGATCGCCTTAGTCTCAGCGAGATAAAACGATCTTAATAGTACGAATGATTCACTCTGATTCTGCACTAAGTGTACGCATCTTCCACTCGTCAGATGTATAACTGTGTTGGCACAGAACTAAGTCAGGCTGACAAAGATTGTAGAGCAGACAGCAACCGTGAAAACTGTCCCACATGAAAAACGCAAATCAGTGCCTCGAACTCGACGCTCAACATCAAGCTCCAATTCAGCACAGTGTAAGAGTAATGATCCAGATTTAGCCACCCCGACACCAGCGTCTGCTAATAAAGATGCGTTCTCCGCACATTCCTCAACGGAATCACTCATCACACTAAACGCTGTTAGAGGGCCGACAACCTACGCGTCCGTTGTTGCTACTCATATGACGAAGGCACCTCCCATTGCAACACCGCACGCTGCCAAACGAGTCACTACTGCCAATACCATCACGGGACTCAAGACTCCATCATTTGTCCAACCGAAGAAAGTAGCCACTGGTCCCTCCAAAAAGGAGAACCTGAAACACTGCCATATTTCTCTAACTGCTATATGCTGTAATGTGACTGTAAGCGGGACGAACTCTAGAAAACATAAGATACTAGAAGACAAAAAACCGTAGGACACCCTGTGTCAACTAATAGGGGTTCAAGCTAAACCAGTCAATATGATGCGTCTCGTCCGTCACCCAAACTCCATACACTACAGTAAACCGCAGTTACTCCAGATAATGATGCGGAGTCAGTTCTCTTGTCAGCCACTCGCCTCCAAACCACCATATGTACTGTCCGGATATTTCCAGATGTTGCTTTGAGCGAACGCCAGAAACGCAAGCAAAATCCGGATGACTTCCGTAAACAAGAAGACGCAAAATCTATCCTTGTTCACGGTGTCCCCGAGCTTTAGTCACTAAGCCAGCTAGAGGACAAATCGCATGACTGGGATGAATGGCATTTTATTCGTGACGTACTCCCACTCGGAAATGTTATCGCCAATTCTACATCAAGGTTACCACTATCACCTAACTACAAAGGGTGTGGTCCCCGAGTGATGAAAACATCTTTGCACTCCGAACTGATGGCAGAACGTTTGACCAAATGTGGCACAAAAAGCGTAATATGCCGCTATCCGAAACACTTATAACGGCAATGGCATCGGGCCACAGACAGACAATGTAACACTGAGCAAGCAACTTACCAATACAATTCTGTCACCGTGTAGCTCAGAACGGAAACAATGCCAGAACACACTGACAGCTGAATGAGGACAGGATGGTCACCTTCTTGTTGGTGCTGAGAGCTCTGCACAACAACCTGAACTAGCCCTAGAGCCTGCGTCATCGGTCCTACAAACAAACCACCGGCAGCCGACCCTGCAAGGCTCGGCATATACCATCACCGGAAACCAGCGTTCACAAACACGCTTCTGACCACCGAAGTCCTCACCTGCTTGTATAGCGATGCACAATGTCTTCTCAGCAAGCTAACCGAACTTCGTATTCGTCAGATCTCCACGCCTTGGGATCTAGTTATGGTCACCGAAACAAGGCTGAACACGGAGATCACGGATGCTGAGATCGCACCACCCGGAATGACGTCCATGCGAAACGATCGATCTAGCAGCGGAGCGGGAGTGCTCCTGTATTATCGATCCGACCTGCATGTTGATGTCATTGAGGACGCAGAAACGAAACACTTCGATTCTCTTTGGTGTCGTATACACCTAAGACGTGGTGATGTGTGTGTACTAGCAATAGTTTACCGCCCTCCACTGTCCACCTTGGAAATGGATCAATGCCTAGCTTCTGCGATGAAACGAGTCCTGGCACGGCCATACAGTCATGTCCTTCTGCTGGAAGACTTCAACCTGAACGCAATCGAAGTTCCAGCATCGCACAGTGAACAATTCAAGGCTAATTTTCAAGAGGTGATAGCCGATGTACCTCTGTACAACCATGTCACCTCTCCCACGCGATTCTGAATGGGTGAAACACCCTCTAGTTTGCACCTTGTGCTCTCCAACGAGGAACTAATGGTCGACCTCGTGACCGTAGTTGCATCACTTGGCAGTAGCGATCACGCGATGTTGCTCTTTCGTTACATCTGTTAGTCGGAGTACATCAGTAAGAACAACATGGAAACCTATGGCGTCACACATTACGTTATCCTGCCCAAGCTCCTTCTAGGAACCGACTAGTTCTTCCTGGTCGAGAAGCCGTCCGATGTCGCCTGGATGTCGTTCGTCACGCAATTCACTGAGCTAGTGGCAAATGAATCAGAAAGCAAGGCCCTTCGCCCGAAGAAAGTGCATTCGTTCCTGAGAAGAAGTACTAGACAATGCATGGCCTTAAGTGATTCAGCCTGGTGCGGTTACAAAGTCTGTCCAAATAACCTGACTTGGGTTGCTTACACAACTCAACGAAACCACTTCGTTAACTTGACCCGCAACCACTAACTCCAGCACCAACAGAACTTAGCGATGAAATTCAGTACAAATCCCTAGTAGCTGTAGCAACATGTCAACAGGCTCCGCAGAGTGCAGCGCGAGATCCCGGTTTTACGTGCAACAGATGGTCTTGCGCAAACCACAAAAGATGCAGCCAACGTGCTTCGCCAACACTTCATCCATATTTTCCGAAGTGAATCATCATTTCATCCGCTTTTACACAGCTTCAATTGCTACGAGGGTGAAATCACCTATCCTTCACAGCAGCCAATGTGAAAATGCTAACGTCATTGCGCGTGCACAGCTCACCTGGTGTGCACAACATCAAACCGAAGGCCTTGAAGACAGCGGCCATGAACCTTGTCGAACCATTAGCTCGGTACTTTCAACCTTGTCTCGATGAAATGCAGATTCCGACAGTGTGGAAACATGGACTAGTCACTCCAATTTACAAGAGTGGTAATCGTTCGAAGCCCTCAACCTGCCGTCCAATCACTCTCCTCCCAGCTTTATCCAAAGTAATGGAACGTATAGTTGCAGAGGCGCTCTAGGGATAATTTGAGAGCAACAACATCCTAGTGACACAGTAACATGGATTCCACCGAAATCGATCCTGCACTGCAAACTTGCTGCTAGCCTGAGCAAGCTGGACGAAGTCAGCCGATGCCAGAGTGGGAGTCGACGTTGTCTACTTGGACTTCTCGAAAGCTTTCAATCGTCTGGACCACCGCATTATCCTTCACAATCTTTGAAGCTCTGGAATCATTGACCCTATACTCGGTTGGATCGTCAAATTCCTTACTGAATGTCAGCTGAATGTCAGAGTCCGCAGCTCCATTTCCGACCCACTTTAAATCCGGTGTGGCGTGCATAAAAGATCGGTACTGGGGCCACGTTTATTCCTCACATCCATTAACGATCTTGGCAGTGTAGTGCAGTCGAATTTCTTACTATTTGCAGATGATATCAAAATTTGGCATGATATCAGGACATCGGATGATCACATGGCATGGCAGAGCGATCTCGACAGGACTTATACGTGGTCATTCGACAACCGGCTCCAGTTCAACGTGACCAAGTTCAAAGTCGTAGCTATACGCCTTCAGCCTATCTATGAATATCGACTTGGGGACCAGTAGTTACAAAGTGCTTCCAAGAAACAACCTGGTTGGGATCGTGCACGACGACCTTGGAGGCTCAAGACAGGCTGAAAACGCGTCAAAAAGAGCTAGTCAATATCTTGGACCCTTACGGAGAGCTTCCGGTAATTTTGAGCCACTAAGCTTTCCGCAAATACTGAACCCCTACGTGTGGTCTCACGTGAACGATGCGATCCAGGCCTGGCGTCCGTGGCGCCAGCGCGAGGTCGATGCACTTGAAGCTCCACAACGTAGAGAGACCAAACTTGCTAGAGGATTGTTTCATCTCTCCTACCAACGCATACTGCAGTCCCTGAGATTGAACAGTGCTGAATATCGACGTCAGCGAGGAGACCTAATCCTGGTTTACTTAATTCTGACGAACCCAACTCACCCATGTCATAATCTGTTGCGCTTGAGCCAAGTACCAACCTGAGAGACCATCAGCTCAAACTGGTTACGTACAACCGTCGACTTGATTGTTGATACAACGTTTTCTCCCTTCGTGTGTTCCGTGTCTGGAATGCCCTTCCGACTCACGTTAGACTTGCTCCTACATTAACGCTACACAAAAAACGCCTTGATGAAACGCTTTCAAACTTGAATTATTTGATATAGTCCGTTCCAGTTGGAGGACGAAATAACGCAAACCTAACCATATGCTTAACGGTCCTCTCCGCGACGTGGCGGTGAGGATACATGCAGAAGTGCCCATGTGATTAGCCTGGATGTAGGTAAACTGGATTGACATACCACAACTGTCAAAGAAAGAAAGAATGACTGCGTGTTGTCCATTCCTTTTTTATTTCTTACCTACTTACTGAACTAGAACAGCTCTCTATACTTGGAGGGTCAAGTTTGGACTACACGTTGTGTGACTGGATTGCGACACGCAACCCCCATGTAATGGACTGTGATTCACATTGAAATGAACCTTAGTCACTGCTCTCTATACTAATTCGGGTGTACACATCCCATTCCCAATTCAAACTAACGTTATGCAGTAGTGCATTTAAATCGGTAGACGCTTGAAATAACGGTTTACTTATTCGATATTCCTTCAGATTTTAGTTGTTACTCCAACCATCCTACTGGGCTTGTCAGGCACATGAGTTTTACCAGTGCTAAATCATTGTTCATTGTTCACTGTTCACCTGGGACTAATCCAGTACACGCGTCTTCAAGTTGGAAGTAATTCAGCACCCAGTATTTTATAATGGCTCTTGGATAATGTAGTAAAGGTATACCGTTCACCTGTGCATACTTAGGACGATATCCCATTTACTGGTCGCAGTAACGCTGATCATCTAAACAACTCGCAAACCGTCCTCGAGCGTCTGGATGAGTGCGGGTTGAAACTTCAAGAGTCAAAATGTGAGTTACTCTCCGATTCTAATGGTTACCTCGGTTAGAACTGGACAAAACTGGTTTGCTTGTCCTGCAAGATAAAATAGCGCCTATTGTGTAGACGCCACAGCCCAAGAATAATGATGAATTACGGTCATTCCCGAGAAATGTTGTTGCACTCTCATCGTTTCCTACCGAATGCCTCAACCATTATTACACCATCGAATGAACTGCTGCAAACAAACATCCAGGGGATGCGGAAGAGTGAGCAGCAATCTGCTTTTGTTTGTGCAAAGAAGTGTCTTGCTTCCGCACTTGTTTTGGTCCATTACGATAGTAAAAAACCGTTAATCTTACAGTGTGACACTTCTCCATACGGAGTCGGCGCAGTTCTATGTTATCAAATGTCGAATGTTGTCACGCACCTGATTGTATTTGCCTCAGGAACTTTACAACCCGCCAATAAGATTTATTCCCAGTTGGATAAAGAAGCCCTATCAAGTATATTTGGCCTCAAGAGGTGCCATCGACACATTTGAGACAAGTATTTCGAAATACAAACAGCCCACAAACCACTGATATCCTTGCTGAGCGAGTCAAAGGGAATCGAGCAGATGTTTTCACTCAGAATGCAACACTGGGCAATATTATTAAGTCCATATAAATATCGAATCTCCTATGTTCCTGGGTTGAATCATCAAACAGCGGATGCATTAAGCAGGTTATCACATGCAACCCCAGACGAAATAGTGGCAGAACCAGTAGAACTAGTACATCTAATGCAACACCTCGATACCACTCCATTGACATGTGACACCATACGGCAGTTGGCTGTTCGTGACACATAGTGCTTGGAATTTGGGTGGCGGGTGAGGCGCGTGCAGTTGGTGGTCTAATTCGGAATACCGTGCAGGGTGCTTATGATGTTCAATTGGGTCCGGTCATTCAAGGGGATGGTGTTGACTGCTGTACGTTGGTACATATTATGGATATAGTATCCAAATGTCCCTGAGTGTTTTCTGGGAGGATGTGCAGTGGCTTGGGACGACTTCCTCTGCATGAGTGCAGCGTTGGCTTTCATGTTAGTCTTGAGTGTGGCAGTAGAAACAGCAGCTGCTGATGTTGAAGTGGGCTCGGGTGCAACTACAACCCAGCTGCCACTAGTATTTATGTGCTTCCTGGGTTTCGGTGAAGCCGGTTGGGCAGAAATGAGTTTGGAGGAAATTGTGACAAATGGGCTAGAAGTGAGGCGTTCGGGAACGCCGGTGCGATTTGGAGCAGTTGCGCTGTTTGCAGGAGTCCGTGTATTAGTGTAACGTCAGACGCTGTTGAATTGGGTTGCATTGGATTTAGATAGAGATGCCTGTGTCAGACATTCTGCTATGCTTGTTCTTACTGTGGCTAACTTGCTGCCCAAGATTTGCTCCACAACTTCTGCCAGCCTATCCTGCTTCTGTGACAGACTAATTATCTTCTTAGCTTGTGGGACGGTATTACACTTCGCGCAGCCTGATCTGCTGCTGATCTTCCCAAACGCGCTTTGTTTGATGATTCCGAATCTGGCGTGAAAATATGTTGAGTAGTTTGCTCATCTTACTGCACGCTCCATATGCGCGTTTGGGCACTGCGAATCGGCGACACGTGTCCAGCAAGTCCCGTGAACGTGCTGGTGGTAAGTCCAATCATGGACCCTAGACTGATTGCTTCTGCTTCGTTTAGTCCGCCGAGACAGATGACTGCTTCACTGATGCCCAGTGGTCGTGCGTAGATCGTCGTAATCGGCGATCAGTCGTCTCGCGGTTGTGTGCACGCACCCACATAAAATCCTGGCGTGTATTGATCGGGTCGCGTTACAGGATGATGCAAGCAGAGGCGCTGACGCGATATTTAATGGATGGATGTAAAACATCCCCTAACTTCGTCATACTGTGGCTTGCACGGATGGTTGTAGAGTAGTTTAGAAGCCCTCAGCTTCTTCGTAGTCAGCTCAAAATTATTCCCTTAAAGCTCAGGAGTGATGTACTTACACAGGTAGAACTTTACGAGGAATGCGCCCGTAGCGGACGAATCAATTTGTTTAATCGCTTGGATTCTACGTCCCTAGTATCTCTTCCAAATGCTCAATCATCGACAACTTATTAACCTCCATTTTGTTTGGTATACGACAGAAGTACGTTTCGCGTTTATTGCTCACGTTTTGAACACCGACAGGCTAAACAATTTGGCCCATTTGGCCTACTATTGTTGCTCAGACTAGTTGTGTCTACTCATAAATTCAAACTGCTTCGATTACCTGCTATGTGAATTTCCGATACTCCAGCCCATCATAGGGCTCAGTTATAAAGTTTCAGCTGCATCAGCATGTCATATCCCGTCCCCAATTTCCTTGTGTTTCCTGACCGAGCTCTCATTCAAACATCCAGACATTCCCCGTTCACATGCATGCTCTGTTGATTGTCCCTCAGCCCATTTCATGCTTACACAGTACCCTCGTTTCCGGACACATGTTCATTATGTGGGCGAATTTAGGCTAAACTTGACCTCCTACTCACCACTGTTCTCTGTTCACTGTTCATTGGCTGATCGACTGACGATTGATCGCTTCGCTGTAAGCCACTCTGAAGGACATTTAATCTTCGCCTCAGTTTGCTTATCGGTTGACCGCCGCTGTTGTTTGGCTTGGCTTGACAGCACGTTGCAGTGAATAGCCGAATTACTTTATACGTTTTGGGTTTGAGATTGATTGAGATTTGTTACTAAATTGCTGTTTAACCATTTGTAAATAGCATCGTAGCTCACTTCGGACTTAGACATTTGGATTGACCCGGTGCGCTAAGTGTTGCTCAAGTCTTACGAAGGATTTGAAGCTAACAGCGCCAAAACAGCGAACTTGAGCAACCATATGATCCACACAAGTTATCTACAAGAGGTGGAAATCGCAGAGTAGCGCTCGTCGAACGGGTTCCAAAAGGTACACTCACAAGAACGTGTGATGGGATCTGGAATGCCACAACGCGAGAAGTTAGAGCCGACTTATAGTGTGGCCTTACGAATTGACTACGTACCTCCGTCAGTCGAACTTCATGGCAGCCTATTCGGGAACAAGCAAAATCGCTCAAGAGCAGATAATGTGGAGGACTAATGAGGCTTCGGAGATGCGGAAGGAATTCCAAACCATGACTCAGTGGTCTGCAGAAAATGTGGAGAAACGAAATGCACTCGCGTGGTCATGACTGGTCCGATTTCCTCGAACTGCGCATTCGCATTCCACGTTAAGTGCGGTGGCGTGGGTCAGGTAGAAGTAAAGAGGCCCACTATGGTGATTTTGCCGGATATGCAGAGCTATTCCCATGGGTATTTGTATATTTGTGCCCACGGAAAAGGGCGAAAAATATACTGAAATAATTGAGTGAATGCCGAGTCCCATTGCTTCGCCATTAGAAGCGAAGAACTTCTAGGCTGTTCCCCAGCAACCTTGCTTAGCCTCATCCCTAGGCCAAAGAGTAAAGCCGATCTTGCTACTCGCCCCAAGGCATCTGTGTCACTTACTCTGACACATACTAACCCTTTAATGGAACAAGTCACATTTGACGTTATTGGTGTTATCGCATTCATGGAGGCTACGACTAAATATTCATCCGGGACGCCGGTAGTTTAGAGCTGGAGGCAATCCGGTTTGTAAAATAAACGGGTAGTGTACACATCGGTCGTCGCGAAAAACACACCGTGAGCGATACACGTAGGTCCATCTCCTGTATCCAGCATTTGTGTGTCGACGCAGCCTCTATGGTCAACTCCAATGATGCCTCCTAAACAGCCCAGATGAATAGCAACAACTCGCAAACCGACATTCGCTAGACATTATTACAGTGCGCTAGCTCTCATGTTCACCACCGTTCCTTAGTCCAAAGGTGGCACTACAAAGCGCGTTACTAGATGATCGCAACCAGTTGACTTCCATCTGCCACGCCATTGGTATTCAGGTTAAGCCCACAATGCTGAGACGTATAGCGCGTCATCATACCTCAGTGCACTATGGTGAGCATCCAGTTTTCCGAGTAACTCTGAAAGCAGCAAATAAGATAGATGCTGCGCTGCTCTCAGTAGTTCGTCTTAGCAACTCACCCAACGGGGTGCGCATATTACCCGATCTTCATTGGAAATATCGTAAAAAGGAAGCGGGCATCCTACGCGGACATCCTAATAGCGATAAAAAGAGTACCAAAGTTGTTCATGGTGTTCCCGAGATTCTGGTGCTTCTGTTTAAGAGGCGCAGCCACATGATCCAGAGCAGTGGTGTTAAAAATTGCGAAGCACTCTCTCTGGACAATATTATCGCTAAATCGTCGATAAGAATTCTTTCATCACCTAACCACAAGTGTTGCGGTATAAGCTTAAGGGAAGTGGCCGTAAACTCCGAGTGAGTGACAAAAGTTCTGTTGAAGAACTACTTGAAGGTTCGTGCCAGGGTGTCAAACGAGATCCGACTAAAACAACAGACGCACGTCCAAGCGTAGTTAGCATTTCGATGAAGCTGGCTCCCGCCGTAAATTATTTGTCTCCACAGACCTGCAGAGAGACCAGCACAACAGCCCAAATGGCACACAATAGAACAGAGCAAAGCACGAGTGAACATCCTAATCCGGAACCTTCCGTGAGGCCACGCAGCTCAAATGAAAATCATATACTGACAATTAACCGAAAAACCGATTAGAGGCTGACCACCTAAAGGTCGGCTTAAGACAAACACAATCTTCACATTTCTCAACGCACTCCTAACATCCAGAACACCATCCTGTTTGGACACCAACGCTCAAGTTGGTCGCAATTTGAGAAGTCACAACCGCTGGACCTCGCCATGATTACAGGGTCCTGGTTAAGCCTTGAGAGAAGCGACTCTTAGGTAGATTTATCCGGGAGGTCACTAATTCGAATTGGTAGAACTGAATGGGGTGGTGAGGTACTACTTTATTCTAAAGCAAGCCTCCGATGTGCAGTTATCGATCGTCTAGAAATCAGCGCTTCCGATTTGCTGGGGTTACGTAACAACGAAATATGTACACTAGCCCTAATTTACCGCCCGCTAAACTCCACGTCCGAAATGGACGCCAAATTGAAGCGCCTTTGCCAGCGCTTTGAACAAGTCCAACAACCACAATCTAATAGCTGGAGACTTTAATGTGCACAAGGTGGAATCGCTTGCAACCGATGGTGCACAGTTTAAAGCCTGTTTTCGTGAGCTAATTTCCAGCTACCACCGGTACAGTCAAGCAACCTCTCCCACCAGATTCTGAACTGCTAACAGGCTATCGATACTTGATCTTGTGTTTATTAACAAAGAACTTATAGTCAATGCATTGGTTACAAGCACATCACTAGTTCACAGTGACTATATCACTCTACTGTTTGACTATGTATGCCATGCGGAATAGTCTGAAAAGGGGACGATGTGTGTACACTGTCATTCACTGCGTTCTGTTACCCACGTGTGCTAAGGATACCTCTTGAACTTTCTGAACCGGATACCTCCCAGACGTAGACTGGGAAACGTTCATCAAGACGCTTAGCACACTGGTAGTGCACGCATCAGAGCCGAAGTCTCTACATCAAAATATCAAAAGTAATTCATTTCTGAGGAGTAGAATACATAGATATATGTCTCTTAGGGATTTGGCCTGGCGAGCTCGCAAGGATTGCCCGAATGCCGACACCTGGTTTGCATACTTGACACAGCGTAACTTTGGTACGAAATCGAGCCGGGGGAAAGGTGACGCATTAGTGGAAGTTAATAAAGTGATTCTTTACGAGCCGCAAGCTTTTCAATAGGCATGTTATTGGCCTTCGTAATTGCGGAATCCCAGCTCTGGTCACGGCGGATTGGTGCACGCCATCAGCAATGGAAGTAGTCGTTCCCAACCGCTTCATTACTCCCATCCGTTCCAGAGATTAACGAGCCCGAATATTCTCCTCCTTGATATTACTCCACCGAGAGGTTTATTCAACATCATCTTCACTGCAGAAGCTGGGTTGAAGAAGTTGTTATCCTTGCGTATGCACAGTGCTCATCCAGCCGATAATCTTTGACCGAAGACGCTGCAGGCAATAGTGTGTAATCTAGCAGAACCACTGGCCGTTTTCCATCAGCCATGTCTACAAGGGAACCCAATTCCTCCAGTATGGAAGCGATAGGTCTTCATTCCTTTTCACAAGTGAGGTAGCCGCTCTGACCCTACTAGCTGCCGTCCAATAACGCTGTTTTCCAAGCATTCTAAACTTGTGGAATCAATCATCGCAGAAGCGCTAATGCAATGTCTGGAAAACCGCAATTTAATAACCTCAGAGCAACATGGTTTCCATCAAGAGTACCTATGTACTACTATCCTATTAATTACAAGCAATAGCTGGACGTTAGTAGTCAATGGTGCAGCAGGTATCCGTGTCATCAAGCTGGCGTTTTCAAAAGCGTATGTTTGCTTAAGCTATCGGATACTCCTTCACGAGCTTCGAAACTACGGCATTGGCCTCCCAATCCCGAGTTGGAAAAACAGTTTCTACATGAACGGCGGTTGGAGCTGTAAGTCCGGGAATCTCTGTCTGATGCAATCGTTGAGGAGTGCGGTGTACCACATGACCCGGTACACGGACCTCGCCTATTCTTGGTTTTCATAAACCAGCTAGCACGATTAACGGCTTCCGATTTCCTATTTTTAGCACTTGTTATCAAGGTATGATGATCGAACAGAGGACCGGACGACCACGAAGGACTCCAGTGAGCTCTTAACATGATTTCGAACTGGTCAGTTCCGAGTGTCTTAGCGTTCAAGGTATGCAAATGTCGCATTGTTCGAATACACCAAAGACATGACTACACATATTTACTTGGCGCACGTGCATTGCACAGCAGCTCCCAGGAACGTGGACTTGGTGTGCTTGTACAGAGTGACCTCAAATGCTCTAAACAGGCTGAGGTATCTCCGAACGAGCAACCTGCACGTGGGCCTGCTGAGAAAGGCATTCGGGAGATCTAACCCATCAATTTTCCCGATGATGCAAGATTCTTAGATGCGCCCTCCTAGTGAATACGCTATCCATGCTTGGCAATCTCGATTGATGCGCTACCTTGGAAGTGCTAGAGACCACAACGAAGGGCGAAAAGAACCCTAAGGATCTACGTAATGTGTCTTACCTGCGAAGGCTACAGTCGTTCGGTTTTTTGCGGACGCTACCGGAGGCTGCGCGACGATGTTAAAGTAGTGTACCAAATATTGAGTAACCCCACCCACGGATGCGGCTATTCGTTGAAACTTAACCATAGCGCCTAGATAAGGGGTAAATGTTTGAAATGGTTTGAGCAATACAACCGTCCAGGGGGTGAATGGAATTGATTTGCCACTCTAGTTTGCAACCCTGTTACAAGGACAGTTGGGTCCTTCCCTAATTTTGGCTTTTGCAAGAAACGATCGTGGAGTAGGCAAGGCAGTGCGCGCAAGCTTGGTAGTAGAGAATTGACGTATACATGGTATAACATTTATAACATAGAACAGTCGGACTCATTTACGTACATCATTCGTGATATCCCGATTCCAGACGGCACCTTTTGATACCCACACAGTTCCCCGTGAAGATACTGTATAGTTCCAAAAATTCAATGCCATCCATTTTCAGGGCTACTCGAATAGCGCACTACGCACCCGTCGTCCGCGGTGATCCATTATTTGTTTAGTGCATCGCGCCGGCTCGTTTCACCATACTATTCATTAGTAGTGCACTATACGATTAAATGATTCTCTTGGCTCCCCGCAATTCGTTACTTAAATTGTGCCACTGTGGAGTACGCCCATTATGACCTACCGGATTTATGCGTCACTTGGATCCAAGGAGGCAGCGCATGTGTGGGCGATCAGAGTTTGCTTTTCTCCCGCTTTGCATCCAAGTACACTGCACCCCGGCATTTCTGTATGCTTGAATTTGATGTTATTATGCACTAACGTTAATTATCCACACATTTATACTCAATGGACACTCGGTAGATGACTCACATATATTTTGCTTTTATCGCATTCACCCCAAACTTCCTAAGGGACACGTCAAGCACTTGCTTTTATCCCATGATGAACCACTGTTCATTGTTCATAATCTGATTCCACAAGCAGCTCTCTACACCTGAGTTGGATCGAGCACCACAGATGCTCACACATGATACCGTCGTTTTGGTGGGCGCTCAAAATTCTCCCAATTGGAGAAGAGCGGATGTAGAGCCAGACAGCACCGCGAGGAATCGATAGCCTATCAGAGCAAGAGCAAAGGTAACCACTAAGCTGAACTTCCTGCTTGATTACCTCAACACTCAACCGTGTCTCTGCGAGTCGCACTCCATCTGGTCACTCATTTAACAGAACAGCAAAGTTGCTCGTGCTCGTCCGTGATACTGCAAATCTTGGTAATGGCTATTCCTGGGACGCAGCAGGCACCACCAGGAATGTTTGAAGTGCAAGCAACCTGTTTATCCTGCTTTATGCAATTGCGGAAAGCACCAGAATACGCAGTACGCATAGATTTGTTACCCCATCTTCATTACGCCTTTCTAGCTCAATGACGATAGAACTGAGCCGTCCTGGATTCACCGAAGCCAGGTACGGACAAACATGCATCCACAAAAATTTCAGCCTATCTAAGTGCATCAAAATCAGCCTCAGACTGGCCTCATCCACTGAACCATTTTCGATGACACTTCGGCAGTTAACCCAACACGGGGTCACAGTTAACCCGATGGTAGCATTGCTAGGCCACCTTAACTCATCTGCTGGTATCGACGTTATTCCTGATTTGATCCAGGTAATTAAAGACTTTTTATCTCTACATCATCTAAGCACCTCGGTTGATTTTGTGGTCTAGTTAAATAGTATAGGCATTTCAAAACTGCTTTTAATTCATGCAGTCCTTGACTGAGCTTTTCAGAAGTGAACGTATGCTCACCTTCCCGGAGGTAGCGCAAATACCCGTTATGCGGCGCAAAGCTGATACCTCAACAGATGTCACTTTGCAAAATCCGCACAGTCTCCTCTCTATTACGAATGATGTCTCAGACGTAGCGGTAAGAGTTGTCCGCTGTTGTGATCTCATGATGACCGGAGTTACATGGTTTCTTACAGACTGCTAACTGATGCTTCGTGGTATATTTGAATACGCGATACCGGGTAAGTAGACTGTATTAGCGAAGTGAACGCCAAACCAGACGAAACACTCTGGCCAAAAGTTGAATGCCAAAATCGCAAGCTACAGTCGATCAGTTAATCATGTATGATGTTATACCTAGTGAACACTACACAGAAATTTCATGTGCCCTGGGCTAGACGAAAAGAACAATATTCGGCAATGCAAAATGGAACGCGTGTCTCACGGGTTCATGCGAACTTACTGAATCTGTACACTCTCACATGTAATCACTTAGGTACTTCACTCAGAACAGGCTGGTTGTTCGCTGTCTGATGCACAAAAATGATCGAACTGAGGCCACACTTGAGCGTGTTTCTTAATCCAACACACACGGCGGGTACGCCGAAACGATCAACTTCTAACGACTGTGCGAAGCTCTTTTTGCGTAACTTCATGGCCTAGTAATCATGGCGACAACCGTCCACAATCATATGCCAAGTTCCACTCCCAAATCAGGCTATCTCTGCCTAATGAGTGCGAACAAGGACAAAACTGTTTGTCGTGAACTGCGGGGTTGGAAAAATCCGACCACAAATTTGCTGGAGCAGCTTGACTTCAATCGTTAAGAATCTTGGGTTTTATAGGGATTAGTTTGGCTGCAACCCTAGCTGTACCTGGTCTTGTGCTTGTCCTGAATGCTAGCTTTCCAAACTACACCGATCACCTCGTAGCCCCTCAGTTCACTCCTCTCCCCAAGCTCCCGCTTGTCTCAAGTAACTTACACCGAGCTGGAGCTCTGCCTCCTGGTAGATTCGTATACATTCTGACAAGCAACAACCGTTTAACCAGATGACCAGCAGTCACTCACGTATCAGATTGCACAGCCGTTGCCTGCCCCACTACAGATAACAGTAGATCATCCACACCGACCGTGGAACGCCTTTCGAATCTTCGCAACACGATACGTTCTGTAACTTCCTTGGCTGCCGTGGTATTCATAGGACGGCATATCATCATGCAGCTACTGGTCGCTTAGCACATCGAATTCTCCTTCAGAAGTTTCAGCACTACGGCATTAGTGACCCGATCCAGAGCTGGATTAGCAATTTTCTACACGAACGACGGCTAGTGGTGAGAGTCCGAGATCATTGTCTGATGCAATCGATGTGGCATGTGAAGTACCACAATGCTCGATTCTTGGACCTCGTCCATTCTTGGTGTTCATTAACGATTTGGCAAGGTCATTTGCCACCGATTTCCTAATTTTCGCTATGACAACAAGATATGGCGAAGGATCAGAGGACCGGACGACCATGAACGGCTCCAGTGCGATCTTAACACATTGTCGAACTAGTCAGTTCAAAACGCCCTACCATTCAACGTAGACAAAGGTCGCGTTGTACAATAACGTCATAGATATAACTACACCTATTTGCTTGGGACAAACGGATTGCAGAATAGCTCCCAGGAACATGACCTTGGTGTTGTCGTACAGATCGACTTCAACTGCACAAAACAGGCTGAGGTAGCTGCGATAAGAAGAAACCAACACGTCGGCATGCTGCGAAGGGCATTCGGGAGATTTGACCCATCAATCTTCCTAATGATGCACAATTCCTACGTGCGCCCGCATGTTGAATACGCTATCCAAGCTTGGCAACCTTGGTTGAAGCGCGACCTAGCATCGATAGATGCACCTCAACGAAGAGCAACAAATAATGTAAAGAGCATGCGCTATCACTCTTATCACCGAAGGCTGAAGTTGCTGGGCATTTTCAGCGGACGCTATCGAAGGCTGCGCGGTGATCTCATATTAGCATATCAGATACTGAATGACTCCATCCACGTATGCCGCCATTTGCTGAAACTTAGACACACGCAGCTCAGCGGTAACTGGTTAAAATTGAAGGAACAATATGGCCGTTTAGAGTGTCGACGGAATTACTTCTCCCTTCGGGTTTGCGAACTCTGGAAGGCACTCCCAGACTCAGTTGTATCCTCTCCTAGCTTGGACGTTTTCAAAAAACGATTAGATGTTTCTCTTAGCTCCCAGCATTTTCTTACCCTAAACTCCTCTATTGTGGATTACGCCAAGCATGCTTTTCAACAGGATTTATGTATCAAATGGACCTAAGTGAGCGATCATATTTTACTTTTCTCACGCCTTACATCCACGATCACTTCATCCCAGTGTATTTCCGAACGTTTATACTCAGTTTTTTTAATTTTACCCTGAGGTTACTTCTCAAAGTATACATCTAGGCAGACGTTCGGTAGATGACCCATATATATTTTGATTTCATCGTTTCACCGCAACCATCCCACGGGACGTGTCAAGCACATGCTTTTATCTCGTGATAAATCATTGTTCATTGTTCATCGACAGCTTAGGTCTTCTGTGTGCCACATCTAACACTGGTTGGAGCGAAAACATTTCGCTAGCACTTCTAGGTATTTGTTGCAGCATCAAAACTGATCTAGAACGCGCACCGACACTAAACTTGCCCGGAGAAAACATTTCCCCACCCGCGCCATCGTGTATGCCACCGGCAAACTGCACACCCCTGTCTCAACATATTCGGACGCTGCGCCTGACCCATGCTCTTGAGCAGAACAGAGATGGGCAGATGCACAGTAAACTCCCTACCAGCGTCCACCTTTTCGTTTGTAGAGACATAGTGCGTCGTCCTCTTCAACCTCCCTACACCGTCCACTTCAAGGTTCTTGAGCGAACTCCGAAGCACGTTATCTTTGATCAGAATCGGTATCGAACAAGGGAATCCATCAATCATTTCAAGGTGGTATTTTTCCATGACCCGTATCCTACCTCCTCAGGTAGAACCACACAGGTAAACTCACCCACAGCTGCATTTCCGCACCATGACCTCCGCCAACCCAGCCCCAAACTCAGGAAAATGACCAATGCGATAGAAAAGTTAAACGCCCGGGTTCAACCTCACGATCTGTGTGTAGAAGTAAATACATATACCTAACCAACTAGCAATAAAATCAAGAAAAGCCCACTTTAGCGCGTAATAACTACACAAATCAGAACAATATCAAAACAGACACTACGACCTACAACACACAAAGATAAGCAACACCTATCTCAGAACCACACCCACACTCCACACACCCTCCCCTCACCCCCTCTAATAAAACACCGCGAACCACAATCGCCCTCCGCCTAACACGCCCATTCTCCTCACCACCCCACAACCCTCACCCACTCACCTCGCAAACCCATCGCTCCAACCCGCCCTCTACCCAACACAGTCAACCAACCTACCGCACGCATCCCACCCCACCTACTCACACCCCCACATCACAATAAAATCCCCCACGCAGCCTCCAACAACCCCCAACAGCTCAACCCACCCCCGCCGTACCAACTACCCCTACCCACCCCCATCGAAAACATCCCCACACCTACCCCTCCCTCCTCTCCACCTCACACATACGCCTACCACCTACCCCACACCCCCCCCACTCCCCCCCACACCCTCCCCCCCCCCCCCCCCCCCCCCCCCCCCCCCCCCCCCCCCCCCCCCCCCCCCCCCCCCCCCCCCCCCCCCCCCCCCCCCCCCCCCCCCCCCCCCCCCCCCCCCCCCCCCCCCCCCCCCCCCCCCCCCCCCCCCCCCCCCCCCCCCCCCCCCCCCCCCCCCCCCCCCCCCCCCCCCCCACCCCCCCCCCCCCCCCCCCCCCCCCCCCCCCCCCCCCCCCCCCCCCCCCCCCCCCCCCCCCCCCCCCCCCCCCCCCCCCCCCCCCCCCCCCCCCCCCCCCCCCCCCCCCCCCCCCCCCCCCCCCCCCCCCCCCCCCCCCCCCCCCCCCCCCCCCCCCCCCCCCCCCCCCCCCCCCCCCCCCCCCCCCCCCCCCCCCCCCCCCCCCCCTCCCCCCCCCCCCACCCCCACCCCCCCCCCCCCCCCCCCCCCCCCCCCGCCCCCCCCCCCTCCCCCCCCCCCCCCCCCCCCCCCCCCCCCCCCCCCCCCCCCCCCCCCCCACCCCCCCCCCCCCCCCCCCCCCCCCCCCCCCCCCCCCCCCCCCCCCCCCCCCCCCCCCCCCCCCCCCCCCCCCCCCCCCCCCCCCCCCCCCCCCCCCCCCCCCCCCCCCCCCCCCCCCCCCCCCCCCCCCCCCCCCCCCCCCCCCCCCCCCCCCCCCCCCCCCCCCCCCCCCCCCCCCCCCCCCCCCCCCCCCCCCCCCCCCCCCCCCCCCCCCCCCCCCCCCCCCCCCCCCCCCCCCCCCCCCCCCCCCCCCCCCCCCCCCCCCCCCCCCCCCCCCCCCCCCCCCCCCCCCCCCCCCCCCCCCCCCCCCCCCCCCCCCCCCCCCCCCCCCCCCCCCCCCCCCCCCCCCCCCCCCCCCCCCCCCCCCCCCCCCCCCCCCCCCCCCCCCCCCCCCCCCCCCCCCCCCCCCCCCCCCCCCCCCCCCCCCCCCCCCCCCCCCCCCCCCCCCCCCCCCCCCCCCCCCCCCCCCCCCCCCCCCCCCCCCCCCCCCCCCCCCCCCCCCCCCCCCCCCCCCCCCCCCCCCCCCCCCCCCCCCCCCCCCCCCCCCCCCCCCCCCCCCCCCCCCCCCCCCCCCCCCCCCCCCCCCCCCCCCCCCCCCCCCCCCCCCCCCCCCCCCCCCCCCCCCCCCCCCCCCCCCCCCCCCCCCCCCCCCCCCCCCCCCCCCCCCCCCCCCCCCCCCCCCCCCCCCCCCCCCCCCCCCCCCCCCCCCCCCCCCCCCCCCCCCCCCCCCCCCCCCCCCCCCCCCCCCCCCCCCCCCCCCCCCCCCCCCCCCCCCCCCCCCCCCCCCCCCCCCCCCCCCCCCCCCCCCCCCCCCCCCCCCCCCCCCCCCCCCCCCCCCCCCCCCCCCCCCCCCCCCCCCCCCCCCCCCCCCCCCCCCCCCCCCCCCCCCCCCCCCCCCCCCCCCCCCCCCCCCCCCCCCCCCCCCCCCCCCCCCCCCCCCCCCCCCCCCCCCCCCCCCCCCCCCCCCCCCCCCCCCCCCCCCCCCCCCCCCCCCCCCCCCCCCCCCCCCCCCCCCCCCCCCCCCCCCCCCCCCCCCCCCCCCCCCCCCCCCCCCCCCCCCCCCCCCCCCCCCCCCCCCCCCCCCTCCCCCGCCCCCTCCCCCCCACCCCCCCCCCCCTCCCACCCCCCCCCGCCCCCCCCCCCCCCTTCCCAGCCCTCCCGCCCCCCCTCCACCCCCCCCCCCCCACTCCCCCCCCCCCTCCCCCCCCCCCCACTTCCCCCCCCCCCCCCTCCTCCCCCCCCCCCACCTCCCCCCCCCCCTCCCCCCCCACCCCCCCCGCCCCCCACCCCCCCACGCCCCCTCCCCCCCCCCCCCCCCGCCCCTCCCCCCCCCCTTCCCCCCCCCCCCCCCCCCCCCACCAACCCCACCCTCCCCCCCCCCCCTCCCCGCCCCCTCCCCCCCCCCACCCCTCCCCCCCCCCACACCCCTCCGGCCCCCACCCCGCCCCCCCCACCCCCCCCCCCCCCCGCCCCACCCCCCCCCCCCCACCCTCCCCCCCCACCCCCCCCCCACCCCCTCCCCCTCCTCCTCCCCCCACCCCTCCTGCCCCTCCCCCTCCCCCCGCCCTCCCCCCCCCCCCCCCCCCCCCCCCCCCCCCCCC
Source organism: Dicrocoelium dendriticum (assembly GCA_944474145.2). Lineage (NCBI taxonomy): Eukaryota > Metazoa > Platyhelminthes > Trematoda > Plagiorchiida > Dicrocoeliidae > Dicrocoelium > Dicrocoelium dendriticum. The sequence goes on along the minus strand of OX104062.1, from coordinate 62,764,171 downwards.
CCCCCCCCCCCCCCCCCCCCCCCCCCCCCCCCCCCCCCCCCCCCCCCCCCCCCCCCCCCCCCCCCCCCCCCCCCCCCCCCCCCCCCCCCCCCCCCCCCCCCCCCCCCCCCCCCCCCCCCCCCCCCCCCCCCCCCCCCCCCCCCCCCCCCCCCCCCCCCCCCCCCCCCCCCCCCCCCCCCCCCCCCCCCCCCCCCCCCCCCCCCCCCCCCCCCCCCCCCCCCCCCCCCCCCCCCCCCCCCCCCCCCCCCCCCCCCCCCCCCCCCCCCCCCCCCCCCCCCCCCCCCCCCCCCCCCCCCCCCCCCCCCCCCCCCCCCCCCCCCCCCCCCCCCCCCCCCCCCCCCCCCCCCCCCCCCCCCCCCCCCCCCCCCCCCCCCCCCCCCCCCCCCCCCCCCCCCCCCCCCCCCCCCCCCCCCCCCCCCCCCCCCCCCCCCCCCCCCCCCCCCCCCCCCCCCCCCCCCCCCCCCCCCCCCCCCCCCCCCCCCCCCCCCCCCCCCCCCCCCCCCCCCCCCCCCCCCCCCCCCCCCCCCCCCCCCCCCCCCCCCCCCCCCCCCCCCCCCCCCCCCCCCCCCCCCCCCCCCCCCCCCCCCCCCCCCCCCCCCCCCCCCCCCCCCCCCCCCCCCCCCCCCCCCCCCCCCCCCCCCCCCCCCCCCCCCCCCCCCCCCCCCCCCCCCCCCCCCCCCCCCCCCCCCCCCCCCCCCCCCCCCCCCCCCCCCCCCCCCCCCCCCCCCCCCCCCCCCCCCCCCCCCCCCCCCCCCCCCCCCCCCCCCCCCCCCCCCCCCCCCCCCCCCCCCCCCCCCCCCCCCCCCCCCCCCCCCCCCCCCCCCCCCCCCCCCCCCCCCCCCCCCCCCCCCCCCCCCCCCCCCCCCCCCCCCCCCCCCCCCCCCCCCCCCCCCCCCCCCCCCCCCCCCCCCCCCCCCCCCCCCCCCCCCCCCCCCCCCCCCCCCCCCCCCCCCCCCCCCCCCCCCCCCCCCCCCCCCCCCCCCCCCCCCCCCCCCCCCCCCCCCCCCCCCCCCCCCCCCCCCCCCCCCCCCCCCCCCCCCCCCCCCCCCCCCCCCCCCCCCCCCCCCCCCCCCCCCCCCCCCCCCCCCCCCCCCCCCCCCCCCCCCCCCCCCCCCCCCCCCCCCCCCCCCCCCCCCCCCCCCCCCCCCCCCCCCCCCCCCCCCCCCCCCCCCCCCCCCCCCCCCCCCCCCCCCCCCCCCCCCCCCCCCCCCCCCCCCCCCCCCCCCCCCCCCCCCCCCCCCCCCCCCCCCCCCCCCCCCCCCCCCCCCCCCCCCCCCCCCCCCCCCCCCCCCCCCCCCCCCCCCCCCCCCCCCCCCCCCCCCCCCCCCCCCCCCCCCCCCCCCCCCCCCCCCCCCCCCCCCCCCCCCCCCCCCCCCCCCCCCCCCCCCCCCCCCCCCCCCCCCCCCCCCCCCCCCCCCCCCCCCCCCCCCCCCCCCCCCCCCCCCCCCCCCCCCCCCCCCCCCCCCCCCCCCCCCCCCCCCCCCCCCCCCCCCCCCCCCCCCCCCCCCCCCCCCCCCCCCCCCCCCCCCCCCCCCCCCCCCCCCCCCCCCCCCCCCCCCCCCCCCCCCCCCCCCCCCCCCCCCCCCCCCCCCCCCCCCCCCCCCCCCCCCCCCCCCCCCCCCCCCCCCCCCCCCCCCCCCCCCCCCCCCCCCCCCCCCCCCCCCCCCCCCCCCCCCCCCCCCCCCCCCCCCCCCCCCCCCCCCCCCCCCCCCCCCCCCCCCCCCCCCCCCCCCCCCCCCCCCCCCCCCCCCCCCCCCCCCCCCCCCCCCCCCCCCCCCCCCCCCCCCCCCCCCCCCCCCCCCCCCCCCCCCCCCCCCCCCCCCCCCCCCCCCCCCCCCCCCCCCCCCCCCCCCCCCCCCCCCCCCCCCCCCCCCCCCCCCCCCCCCCCCCCCCCCCCCCCCCCCCCCCCCCCCCCCCCCCCCCCCCCCCCCCCCCCCCCCCCCCCCCCCCCCCCCCCCCCCCCCCCCCCCCCCCCCCCCCCCCCCCCCCCCCCCCCCCCCCCCCCCCCCCCCCCCCCCCCCCCCCCCCCCCCCCCCCCCCCCCCCCCCCCCCCCCCCCCCCCCCCCCCCCCCCCCCCCCCCCCCCCCCCCCCCCCCCCCCCCCCCCCCCCCCCCCCCCCCCCCCCCCCCCCCCCCCCCCCCCCCCCCCCCCCCCCCCCCCCCCCCCCCCCCCCCCCCCCCCCCCCCCCCCCCCCCCCCCCCCCCCCCCCCCCACCCCCCCCCCCCCCCCCCCCCCCCCCCCCCCCCCCCCCCCCCCCCCCCCCCCCCCCCCCCCCCCCCCCCCCCCCCCCCCCCCCCCCCCCCCCCCCCCCCCCCCCCCCCCCCCCCCCCCCCCCCCCCCCCCGGAGT
>OX104062.1:62705194-62761410 GCA_944474145.2 Dicrocoelium dendriticum | reverse complement strand
GAATGTTATTCTGTGGATGTTTTTTGTGAAGCATGCATCTTGAAAACAGGTGAAGTCGTACGCAAGGCTGTTTTTGTGCAACAGTGTTAGTCGTCCCATCTCTACTGGTCAAATGTTTTTGCCCATCGAAGAACGGAAGTGTTATTCCCATTGCTGTATTATTCTTAATGCCATGCAAACTTTCACAAGATGTTGGAGACCGTGCAACTTTCCTGCAGGGATTGCTGCATTTTCGTAATAAAGTTCCTATTCCGCTATCTTATGTGGCATAATTGCCAGTGGATTTCTATCTTATAAAAATTTTTTGATTGGGGATGCGTAAAACGCTGCACTTTAATTCGAGTCCAGCGGTTGCATTCTCCCTACCACGACATGTTGCTTTTTCTTGGCTGGCGAAGCAACCATTATTTCACATCTCGTTACAAGGGTTTGAGCAATCCTAAACATAAGACTACCTGAACGAGCATCACAGAACTACCAAAGCGTTCTCATACGCTGCTCTACCCATCTAAGTTACGGTTGTTTCATAGTAGGATTTTACTGATTGTGACCACGTCATCCTAGGATGCTCTTTTTTGAACTACAGTTTGTTGTTCACGGGTTTTCTAGGCAACAAACCTCTCACGCACATTAGCCATTGCTTCGTATGCATTCAGGTTACACCAATTGTTAACAAAGCTAAAATTTACCCCAATCAGCCGGGATTACCGCTGTGCCAGCGGGCTTGTTAGTGGAACGTCACTTGCAGCACCGGCGGATCAAATCACAAGGACGTTTGCAGAAACACGGATGAATTATTGCAGTGTTAGATGTAGGGCGACAAAGTAACCAGCAGATACGCTGGATGGTGTTGCACAATTGGATACTATATATTGTCTAGTAACCTGGAAAGAACTCTGTCAAAGCGAAACACAATCTCACTGAAGGAACTCAAAAAGCAAGGTTACACCTGTAGGTCTAAACGACTGAATTGCAGAAGACATTGTTTGTGTGTTGCTTGTCGTTGAACCTGAAGCAAAACCATTCATCCCGTTGAATAGAGTTCGGCAATCCGAATCGACTGAGCGTAATTCCGAAGACGTGAGACCAAATGAGGTGAAAAATATTACTTAACATTTTGCACAATATTATAGGTCCGCCCGCCAGTGCTTTACCCCTAAATGGAACAAATAAATTAAGTCACAATGTTAGAATGGCTTTTCAGAAGTTGCTTCTATGAGTCCAGTGTTGAAACTTATTTTGGTTACTTACATTACATGACGCTTTCACCCGCTGTCTATAAAATATTAAAAGTATCATTTTCTACAGATGTCAAACTCCAAATCCCGGTTGCGTGTGTTAGACGGAAGCACCTGTGGAGGCACTATGCTCTCAGAGCTTTCTCGTAATTCCATCATTCCTCCAAACGGCGTCGTCTCCAATAGCAATACGATGACGGTGGTGTACACAGAGACAATGGGTGGAACGGGGATGACAAATATTGAAGCCTCTTTTTCAGAGGGTAAGTTATTGTAATTTACCTACATTGTGTAGACCGTTTACTATTTTGTTTACATCATTTTCACCTGTCACGTATTTTCCATTCAATAAAGTCTATTTGTTTGAATGATAAACATCGGTCGTACTGCTCACATTATCTGTGTTCGGTTTCGGCCAATGTTCCATATAAATCGGTCGATCATATGTTTCATTTAAAACCTAATGGCTCATTCCATGACACTTTGCTTTCTTAATTATTAGGAGATTCAATGTTTAATACTCAAATTCAGTTGTTAATTAGGTATGTAATATGAGAAGCTTAACATATCAGACGGAGAGTTTGGATAGATGTTCCAGACAGAAAACGAGAAAGAACTATAAATGATGACCAGAATTTAACAATAAATTTGCCAGTGAAATGTTTGTCTACCTGCTCGTACGCCCTTGGCTCCTTGCGACTTAGAATGCTATTGACTAGTTTTCCCAGCAAAATATTGCGTGGACTTGCATGTTTCGTTTTCTTGACGTTCGTATACGTCAGGCTTGTTATTTAATGCGCTATAATGCTGTCTTCGCACTTTCAACGCTAACTGGAGCTAACATACTGGCTGAGAAACTGATATCGTAGGGGACGCCGGGTGGGCCAAACGCATAGGAAGTAAAACTTTTGTAGATCATCCAAGCAGCTGTATTTTTATCCATTCTTTTATTTGGACACTTAATGTTCATGTTGCAGTGGGAAGTTAACAGCTGATACCACACGTGAATATTGATGGATAACATACGTTAATCAACGATTATCAAACCAGGCTAATGGTGATGGCATCCACCAAAATCTCTTGGCACAATCAGTCCCTGTACGTAAAGCAAATGGATCAGCCCTTGGAAGTACTTGGACAGTGGACGGTGTAACCTCAACTCTGTCATAGCTGTCATGTCTGAACCACATATTTTACACATGAGTGCATGCATAGAGCGAAATGTTTATGAGGTGGAAACAAATGCGTCTAAGAGATAGAAAACATTCTGTAGGAGCCCAATGTTTTGACGCCATTTTTGACTACGTTTGGGATTGGAGGAAACATCTGAGTTTCTCGTGAACATACAGCCAGCGATTCTTTTCACGAGTAAAATGCTGTAGATGGTTGTTTCTTAGATTACAGGTAAACGCCAAGTAGTGTCGTAAATTCAGCACCCAACCTTTATGGATGTGGAGCTGAAGAGAATTCTGGACATACAATGTGCAATCCACAAATCCACAATCCCAATCTAATAGTCTCATTAATGTTGCACTCAATTATCGGTCACTTTGGTAGGTTGTCAAATTACAGTTTCGCTAGCGCAAATTAAATTGTTTGTGAAATAAGGCTCCCTCATCCGATTCAAATTGGATGGAGTCGGACACGGATTCACGCAATATTATCTAGGAGGCCTGTTAAAGATCAGATTGTAATCTACCTCGGTAGTAAATCATTAGTGAGGTACCTCAAAAGCGTGGCGGGAGGAACACAGTGGTCCAATCTGTCGCATGGCTTAAAGAATCTGCCCTAGATAATAGGAACTCCCACAATAATATTTGCTGCCGTGGTCCACCTATATCGTACAAGGAGTAGTTTGGTTTTGTACCATCCATCAAGGTAGAATGCAAATTGTTCCTGTGTGAGGTACCCAACTTCGTACGGATAAGATGAGTGCCTCATAGGAGAATGTGTGCGCATCGAACAAAACAGTATGAATCTAAAGGGCTGGTAGCTATATATGAAGTCATATTAATGCAACTGCTGCTGTCAGTGCTTGATTTGTCCTATGGCATTCATAAAGTTTCGTGACAATTGAATAGACTAGTGATAAACTAGTTCCACGAAGCACTTGCCAAACAGCTACTGCCGAATCTGTTTCATAAATAAAACCAGAGTAAGCTTATACCTTTTAGTGGATGATTAACAAAATTCTCTCAAGCTGAGACACGCGCTGCCAGGATACAGATCATTATTATTCATTCGGATTCTTTCCGCACCAAAATGGGTCCAAGCAACTTGTCACTTCCATTAGTGTCCAAACTGGATTTGCATCAGACGTTGTAAGTCAGGCACAACAGCAAGGTGTCTGCGCAAGGAGACTCACGGCGCCCGCTGAATACTTTCTGGAATCTGATGCCTTATTCAAAAGTGCAAGCCCCTTATACTATTGCGTTGAGGTGGGCGGCTATCGTTGAAATGCGTTGATTAATCACCAATATTATGAAGGCAATCCGGTTAAAGTAAGTATTTATTGCTTGAAGTTCCCCGACAAGACTTCACATGCATCTGCTCATTGCGTTCCTTTGTATGTCAGGCTACAAAAAGAATGAATTGTAAATAGAACACTTCTTCACATAATAAGTGACATAACTATAGTTTGTACCTGAGGCACAATGAGACCAGAAGCTTCGATACTTCTGCCAGATTATTTTTACGCTTACCCCCTCTTTTCCAATGTAAGCTAATCGTCAAGCATGAGGAGCAACTTCTGCAGAATCAGCTTATATCATACATTCCACATAATGTGCAAAGCATCGCAGTGACCCCTAGGTAGCACAAAGTTTATTTTTGCGTAATCGTACAGGCCATGTCAAGATGAGGACAAATTTTACCGATTTACCTCCACATTCTCTGCCTGCCAGTAGCCGGAACCAACGTTGAATATGCTAAAACAATATGGGCTAACCAACTTGTCGAACAGGACACCGTTTATGGAACGGCGCATAACGTACTCTTGGTTCTGTCGCTTGAGATGTCTGTAGTCGACATACAACCGTCAAGTATCATCCTCTTTCACCTGATTAATATTTAATGTCCATGAGTAGATGGGGAGTTGGAATGTACATTTCTCAGTCGAATGATCGATCAACAATATTTTTTCCTTCTCTGCTGTTAGATTGTAATCAATCTAGTTAAATATCTCACCGGCTTAACATCGCCGGAAGCGATGGCATGCTTTACGGCATCAGTGAAGCCACTTCCAGTGTTCCTCATACGAAAGTGTCGGAACGCGTCTGTAAAGTGCCTTCAAAACTTTTCGGGATACACTGATCACTGTTTGACCAAAGTCAAACCATCAGCATTTATGGCCACACACTTGGCTACACGGATGGAGTATTCCTCAATCGTTATCCTTTGGTGGCAGTTAAACGTAATATTGCGGGGTTTAATGATCAACCGGGACTATGTCAAACATAACTGAGATAAAGCGCTGCAAGTTAACGCACATCTCTCGAATTTGTGTAAAACTGAGCACAAATAGAACAGGGTCTAATGTATTAAGTATTTTTCATGCTCTTCCATTATCTTAATATGTATGAATTATTGCAGGGATTCAGTAGTATAGCTCGTGGGAATAAAACGATGAACATTACCGGTGTAGCTTTTGATTCCTATAAAAGATAACTTGTTTTTTTCATAAGGACGACCAACGTCTGAAATGTTCATGCTACGTACATTGCGTTCGGAGATATTATCCATGGTATGTTATGTGGAACGAATGATGGAAGATAACGGGCAAACTGCAGGTTGTGTATATTTCTTATATCGATACGTCAGCATCGAACTGTTAGTTAAAGCTTAGCAAAAAAAGCTATAAGAAATTTCGACCATTTGCTAAGGATTTTGAGACCAGCATCGCCATGACTGTGCATTAGTCTCTCCCTATAGCTTGTGCGGTTTGTTTGTGGAAGTCTCACATAAAGAAAATAATGCAGTTAGATGCGCAACTACTTAGAAGGATGGCAATTACAGGGAAAGCGATGAAGTTGTGAACACGGGTATACGTGGGTTTATACGCTGTGATTAATATTAATAAGAGGATTGTACAGATAGAAATCGTCTCTGCTTTTTTACTTATATTGGAAAATTCATGCGTGCTTTTCCTTTCACAAATTAAGAAAGGGTGAATATATAATATTTTGGCAGGATACACTGAATTCTGGTATTTCGTTTATTCTCAACAGCTGTTTACATACATACCGTGAAAATATCTCGTATCGTCTAAAATGGAAGCAATTTATAAGGTCATTCACTTCAAAGGAAAACCATCAATTACCATATCAAGGAAAGGCAGAACTAGTTGTAAGTAATGTCTGCTTGCGTAATTTGCGATTTGACCGAGAACAGCTGAAGCCTCGGCAAACTGAAGCAATCGGGCATTGCACTGCAAGTTAGTTACTTAAAGGAATCACGAAGAAGTTGGCACGTAGTAAAGTCCAGGATGTGTTGCGCTTTGGAGCTAGCCCGCAGCTTGGGACCATTAACGACCAGGTTTCGTAGAATTGGCTCTGAAATCCTAGTGAACAGACACCTCACAATTCGGTCATGGTACTCGTTACCACAAGAAGAGTCGAGAAGAGAAACCAGAATGCGGTACCTTGAGGGTGTGGCTTGTCCATGTGCTATAACACCTATTTGGCCGCATAATAACATTTATCTACTGCCTGGGGGCTGCGGTGCCCAAATATTCCATCCTTTTGTTACTTCTTAAAAAACAGCGTAATTAACCCATGAAACGTTATCACGCGGCCAAACCGGTGTTATCGCACTAAGTTAAGAAGTTGCTCTGTAGATCCTAAATAGACAAGCCACAATCTCACTTTACCGCCACTTTTTACCTCTTCTAACATACTTGTGGCATCGTGGTACTCAAAGGAAAAGCAGTAACGTACAACCATGCAGGAAAGTTTAGGGTTTTTACTCTTCTGTATCACCAAAGGTTATGAAGCACACAGCAAATGTAGTTGTTAGAGCTCGTCGAAGCATTGAACTACTATTCAAATCATACAAAATGCACGATTGTTATACGAGAGAGATACCTGATCGCTTTTGGTCTACTGTGCATTGATGTAAATGTGTGCAAGGAAAGGTAATTGCTAGAAATTAGGGAGGTTGCGGAGATCGTTCACTAAACGTCTGCTTGGATTGTCCTCTCGAAACTCTTACCTACAGCGCTACAAGGCCTTAAAACTAGACGCGGTATGGCTCAGACGGATGCAACTATGTGTCTTATTCGATATTAGACACAAGCAATTTCTCGCCACAAGCCTGGTTATTATATTCGAATTTCGGCCAAAGTTCACCATTCCAAACAGTCACAATTTACTGAAACCACAAAGGCCTAAAATTCAGACAATACGAACGTTTAAGTGGTTGTTTACGCAAAGATAGTGAAGAGGCTGCCGCCCAAGCTGTGAAGATTAAATCACCTGAAGTATTTCATAATTAAGGTCCGCACCTTGGTAAAGTTTGAAAACCCACCCACCTGCTGAGACAGAATGTGACAGAGGAGTTGGCACACGGAAACGGTCTAGCAACTATCTGACATGGTATCAATCGCCACCATCTTATCCGTGCTTAATCCACACCTTTGCACCGCTTAACTGTGCGCCTCAAGAAAGCATTCTGACCTGTAGCGCAACAATATAGGAAAGTGCCACACTGAGCCCTGCAAAACATAACATATAGATACAGCGAATACATTTTGACGAATACTTCTTAGTCTGCGAATATCATAACCTGTTTATTTAGGAAGAAACGGTTTTCCGTACTTGTAACTGGTTCTCTTTCATATCCGGAGGTATAAGCACAAAACTACAGAGTGCTTCTAGGTATCCATCAATATCAACTCTTCCACACATCTGTTGCCATCGAAACTTCGAGCATGTACCTCATTTCTTGTAACAACTTGTGCAGAAACTGTTTCCAACCATCCAAGTACAAAACGCGACTACATCAACTACAATTCCTTTCTATATGCCATCGGGATACAAACTGTTCTTCCTTCCTATACCGCTCTTCTTTACACGCTTATTGTAATGTTAACTATTTCTTTTAAGTTTGCGAGAGCTACAGCCCAGAAGTAAGTAGTACTCTTCAGTGCAATGCGCTAACAACTTTTAAATTTGCGTACACAGTCAACTGGCGGTTATCTTGGAAAATTTCTTTCAAAACTACCTCGCTTATCGATGTTCCGCGCAGGAACTCATTGAGGGATCTCACCGCATAATATGAGCAAGAAATGTGTCAACTTTTCTTGGCGGTATTTATATAAAACCCTTGATTCTTTAGCACCTTTGCCGTAATTATCTTGCTAGCAACTAGTATTCTATTTTCATTTTACTCCATTCTTGGTCACGACTGCGTCGACCTCCTGAGGTGGTGAATTTTAGCTTCAAACGTAACTGATGTACCCATTCGACGCAAGGTACCATGGAACCTCTGACGAGTAATAACGGTCATTATCCCAAAAAGACCGATTGCTGATCCGGCCTATATAGCCTAACTATCCATATTCGTATACATTTATATTTGCAATTCAAAAGGGCCCATGTTTGAATATAATCGGTGAGGGCAAATCTGCTTTAAAGTCACAGGAGCGCACAGTCAGAGCAGAGAAGGAATTGAGGATATACCATTTTGAGGGACTAGATCGTTGGAAGCAGGTCCCATAGAGACGATTATGTGGTTGGCTGTTTGACCATATCAGCACGTTTAGAATTATGTACAATTAATATCAGCGTAATCCAAACCATCAATTTAAAAGTGGAAACCGATAAATCAGCCAAGCCAAACAGTTTGGGAACTTGCATGAATCTGAAGAACTGAAAGACCTATTAGGCAACACAGCCGGTCAAGTTGTGCAAAATGATCAGGAAAATCAGTTGGACTGTGCCTTGATCCGTCAAGAAATATACCCCATTTTTAATTGTTTGCAGACATAATTATTAATAAACTAGATGTATGTATTTGCTGGGGATAAACTGGAAGCGAATTTTCTACTGTTTGGCTAAGTATACTTACCGCCTCGTAAGGATTTTGGATAGGAGTACTTTACTAGCTAAGGTATTGTGTGGAACAATTTGTTACGAATTAGTTAGTATCATAAGCAAAGCAACATGCATTTTTATTCAAGCCAATATCAAATGTTATGCTGGTCCAAATTATCAATGGCACTATTTCAAGACACAATTATCTGACAAATTTTGACGATGGTAACCATCAGGTTAGAAAAGATCCTGATCGAAGATGATCTCAGAATCTTGACGGTAAGCAACCACTGAAACATGCCATCTCCATTAGTGGCTATGAGAAATCTAACAACTCGCTTTCATTTTTGACAACGGAGAAGCTGTTTTCAATATCACTACTTCTGCAATGCTTTCAATTCCTCTGTATCTAGTTATAACGGAGGTCACCAGAACCACCGGGACGTGTACAACGCCAATCAGGACTACCCCAACTAGTTCGATAAAAACCACCAATGGAGGTGAGTGTTAATTGCCTCTATTCTTTTTTGTGAACCATCGAACGATAAGCTTTATTGGAAACTTCTGTCATCAGCAAAAATGCCATCCTCAATCGTGGAATCAAATTACATCCACCGGACGTCAGAAGACGACGGCAGTATTCACTGAGCAATCGGATCAAACAGATCTTATAATAAATTTGCTCCCCGTACTTCCCTGCTCTATATTTTCCAAACAATTTTATTGACTGTAGGTCACATAACTTTTTTTCTAACCTCATCTGCTGCGCTCGCTTTAATTGCTTTGTCTTACGGTTAATTTTCTATGGCGCTGCTCGACTAGGTGAAGCTACTCAGCATTTTTCTCAATAGGAAATGCAAAGTTACGCTTCCATTTGAATTCAGAATCAAAAACATAATGCCCGTGCATTTGTATTATACGACTACAGAATCTTCGTTTATATTTCTTCAACTCGCATTTGGGGCATGTCTTCTATTTTTCTGTGCTATCTAACTGAAATTTTACGCATCCGAATAACGTAATATTCGATTCACTTTCTCTGTAAGTTCCTCTATTAAGCATTATAACAGCGTTACATATTTACTGAATAAGAAGAACTCATTTTCTAACTACGTTCTTTAGTTTTATTATCCACATAGTATGTTAAATCTCACGCCAAAATATCTAAATCAACTTATAAATCAGTCAGCTACCTGTCAATTCCCGATTTTTGCTATCTAATTTATGTTTTCCTATTAGGAATGTTAATTCTTGAAAACGTTGTAGCTCTCTCGTTGTGGAACAATCATTATGGCGCCAAGTATTGTAGTTTGGATTTGCCGGTTAATTGGTATGACAGTTTTGGCCAAAATAATTTTATTACCCACAGTACTCATGTTAGAATCGATGAGACTGGCTTCCTTGGATCTATATAACCTACGTACATTTGCTCTTCTAAACAAAGGGGTAAAAAAGCACTACGAAGATGTTTGGCGTATATATCGCTGTGATATCTGGAAATCTGTAACATCATCATGTCTGAGCAGCACGGTTTCTGCTGACAGCGATCATGTACGACGATTTTACTAATCGCACACACTAGTTGGACCGAGTCACCTGACGCTGCAGAAGGACTTGTTGTGATCTACCGTTATTTATCGAAAGCTTTCGATCGTTTAAACCATCAGATACTACTCTCCAAGCTCCAGCATTACGGGATCGCCGACCCACTTTTAAGCTGGATTGCCAACTTGCTACTTTAACGGAAATTAGTGCTCAGAGTTCGGAGCTCTATATCGGACCCCATACAAGTAGAGTGTGGTGTGCCCCAATGCTTACTTCTAGGTCCACGTTTGTTTTTGGTGTTTATTCTTGACCTTGCACAGGCAATCGATTCAAACTTCCTAATGTTTGCCGACGATATCAACATCTGGCGCATGATTCAGGTGAACGCCGACCAGCATCTGCTTCAGAGTGACCTAGGTACGGTGTATCGTTGCTCAACCCAAAACTTACCGCAATTCAACGTCAGTAAATGCAAGGTACTTTCCATCCGACATCAGAGTAGCTACTCATACCGGTTCGGAACAAATGTACTGAAACAATCAGCTGTCGAACGTGACTTGGGTGTCCAGGTTCAAAAGGACTTGGGTTGCTGCAGACCATCCAAAAGCCTCAAAGAATGGGATCTAACACGCGGGCGGATGCGACGGGCGTCTGGACAAATACACAGCTCCATAGTTCCACAAATGTTCAGTGCGTATGTTCGCCCCATGTCGAATACACAATTCAAGCCGGGCATCCACGGCTGAAACACGACCTTAATGCACTGGAGAAGCAACAACGTAGAGCATCTAATAACCTAATTGGAATGTGCATTCCTTCATACCAGGTGAAGCTGCAACGATTGGGGTTATCCAGTGGAAGCGATCGCAGACTATGAGGTGACCTGATTATGGTATACTTGATTCTGTGAGACTCACATCATGTGTGCCACCATTTACTGCGACTCAGCACCAATACAACCCTGAGGGGCCACACATTGAAACTCGCTGTACAATATAGCCGCTTGGAATGCCACAGAAATTTCTTTTCCATTCGTGTCTGTCACCCGTGGAATGCTCTCCCAGAATCTGTCGTCTCTGCACCGACATTAAAAGTATCTAAAGATGGTTGGGTGACGCACTCATCCACTTACACTTGATCACTTAGCACTGCGTCTCCATCCTACGCCTGAAGTTTACCGTGGAATTATTTGATGTTAACTGTGGGTGCTGTGAATCTAAGTGGATTGCAGGACTACGGAGGAGCAAACGATAAGTCCTTATTTTCTTATTTGATTAACTAACTGTTTTACTATCATTACTATCACTATCGTTATTTCGATATGCCAGCCGACTCTCCAACGGGACTTGTAAAGCAACGCTTCTTATCCCGTATAAATTCAATGTTCATTGTTCATTGTACAATCACGAAAAGTTGTGCAAAGTTCATCGGCTTTTTTCGGTAATATGCGATAATTTTTTACCATGTTTAGCAATTATCTTGCTGTCACTTTATACGCACACATGACTTGAATTATTGCGTTCTTACAGTGATTGTTGTGGGCTTATATTTATTCTCCTTACAAAGGTGTCTGTAGGTTTACTTTTCCATGTTTTACCTAGTCATTCTTCCATGATAATGAGTGTTTAGTCATTATTCATAAGTTTTTGTGTATTTTCTCTTGTTATTTCAAATTCACCTACATATGCATAGTTTGTTTGTAATGGTATTGATCCTTGCGAATTCTCTTGATGATAGCGCCTCCCTGTGGTGAATTGACGGATAGATCATTTAGGCAATTCACTTGCTTGCGTCGTGTAGTGTGATTGATTTTGGAAGTAAGTTGCTTGGAGCAAGCCATGTAGATTTCGAGATCATTGGTGCCACATTTCCCTAAGACAGCAGAAAATGCAGACCGGCTGTTTCGATAGCACAAATGACCTAATCACGTTTAGTAGACAATTACTGTGTATCGCACAGTATAATTTAAGAATAACAGGAATTATACGTGATAATACGCTGCGAACTCGAACATTCTTATTTTCCATGTGTGGCTATCGCTGCTCCGGTCGCAACAATGCTTATATTGTCTCTCTCGTGTTTTAGCTACAAAAGCCATCACCAACTTCCCAATCACGTTTCTCGTTGTTATCTTCATTTGTGAGTTGTTAGTTCCTTTTGATTAAAGGAGATGAGCCATTAAATGTGTAATTCGAGGACATTACTTTGTACCCCGCTTTTCCTGACGCTCACTTCTGTAACAACTTGATATTTCATGTGTGCAATTTTGTTAGCTTCTCTGAAATACAAATCAAAAGTTTTCATTTGCTGTTTTCTCGTTTTGATAAGACAGGACTTCTGCAACAAACCGAGGGAGGTATAAAAGTGTAGTTCAGAAACTCGGTTCTGAATTCGTTACCCGGTTTCCGAGTTTGTGATTTCCGCCAGGATATTCATCAAGGCTAATGTGAGTTGCATGGTATTGGTGTTGCAGAATTAATAGACAGGGAGCAATACGGAAGTTGTGAGCCCAAGTTAGTCAGAGAATATCGGAGAAATATAACTGCATATTTTAAAGGCTTAGAAAATTAGCCAGAGTTTGATGAAGTATATTTTTATTTATCAGCACAAGAATGTTAAACTTGAATTTTTAGTTCAAGAGTGTCAATCTGTATTAGGGCTTTATTCGTTTCCAATCGAAAATTACTTGTCTAAGCGCCATAGGCGGTAATTTTGCGCTCTTCATTATTCAAGTATAAGCATTTAAATACGGCAAATCACAAAATGGTTAGTTAATATTTGTAGTTGATAGCTAAATATTTTGCCGAATTTTCAAAAATTAAGAAGAGTATGCCCGACGAAATGAAATGAAAACTATGCTTAATTGTAACCCGAAATCATGGTGCTTTGATTTCGACTCCATTCCCTCCGGCATCAGAAGCCGTATAAAACCGATACTACGGATCCGATACGTAGACGACAGATTTGTCATCATGAAGTGGGATTCCACACAAAGTACATGTTACCTAATTAACAGCAGATTAGAAGATAGCAATTATGCCACCTAACTGGTAAACACCGAAATACTATTCTTGGATTAACTAGTTCAAAGGAAAATGACGGTGAATTCAAACTTGCGTACATCAAAATAAGACAAAAACCGACCATAAAAACTATTCATCAAAATGCAAGAAGTGAGGTATCCAAGACTTTTTCGAACCAAGCGAAACACTGCAGCGCGGCGGAATTGAGGAAGAAGGTAGAGAACCATATTTACTGAATACTGAATACTTTATTATAGAGCAAGTAGAAATGAATTCTGCACAACTCTTTCGAAATATGGTGAAAAACGTTATAAATTTTTCAACCGCGAATATCGTTCTCGTTCTCATGTAACGTTTAAAATATTTGGCTTACGATATTTCAGGACTCACAAATGTGTTATATCATCGTAAGTGTGCAATCGTTCTCTGAATCGAATAGTGGCAAAATATAAATCTAACAACGTTTTGAACTGCTGCACAGATGTCGCATCAAGCACATGTTCAGGTAAACTGTTCCAAATGTTTACCACTCTCCGTTGGAAGCGCAGTGGGTGGGGAACGCATTTCACATCCGGCACGACAATTGTGTATCTGTGTCCGCGTGTGCTGCATGGCCCTCGTAAGTGCAGCATTGGCCTTAGCATTGGGAAGTCACCGAGATGTAGACTACAGTAGGTCATAATAAGGTCGAATCGCACCCGATTGTAGGACAAGGTGTAGAGTCTTTGTTTCTCGCACCGGTCTTCATACCCAAAGCCACGTAAACTCGGGATGAGCCTGGTAGCAACGTGTTGGACCCGTTCGATCTTTTGTGCGTCGCCTCGGGTAATCGGAAGTAGGCGGGCGAACCGTACTCTAGCATCGGTCTAATGATGGAAGAGAAGAGGTGAATGGCAACCTCTTCAGACCATGTGCCGAAGCTACGTTACAGCGCCCAAAGCATGCGCAGTCCGTTACGATATGACCAGTTCGTGTTGTCCACGGACTTCAAATCGTAGCGTGAGAGTACACCTAGGTCCTTCACGTAGGGTGTGGGATATAGCGTTTGGCCGTCAAGGGTATAGTTTCGGCCGTCAGCACCCTTCCCCAGTCTCATAAATACAGACTTAGCTGGGTTGACCTGGAGAAGAACTTCTGCAGACCATGTGGATAGGCGGTTCAGGTCTTGCTGAAGTAGGCCACAGTCATCGGGAGCGTCGATTTCTCTCCAAATCTTCATGTCGTCCGCAAACAAGGCACACGGCGACCGGAGAAGCTGCGGTAGATCGTTGATGTGGATCAGGAACAGAGTGGGCCCCAGCACAGTGCCTTGAGGCGCGCCACTTGTAGTGGGGTACCAATCAGTTAGATGTTCGTCGACCTGTACCCTCCACTTTCGTCCAACAAGAAAGTCGCGGATCCACCGGTGCAGTGAGCCACCGACACCACACATACTGAGTTTGTAAAGTGCATGCTTCCGCGTCCCTTAGGAAGGTTGGGGTGAATAAGATGAAAGCAAAATATATATGAGTCATCTATCGAGTGTCCACTGATATAAATGCGTTGATAATTAACGTTAGTGTGTAATAAAATCAAATGCAAGCATACAAAAATACGCGGGGTGCAGTGTACGTTGATGCAAAGAGTGAGAAAAACAAACTCTGATCGATCACACATGCGCTGCCTCCTTGGATCCAAGTGACGCATAAATCAGGTAGGTCATACTTAGCGTACTCCACAGTGGTATACTTTAAGTAACGAATTGAGGGGAGCTAAGAGAATCATTTAATCGTACAGTGCACTACTAATGAAGAGGATGGTGAAACCAGCCGGCGCGATGCACTTAACGAATAATGAATCACCGCGGACGATGGGTGCGTGGTGCGCGATTCGAGTAGCCCTGAAAATGGATGGGGCTGAAACCTTGGAACTGTACCGCATCGTCACGGGGAGCTGCGTCGGTAGCACAAGACGCTGCGTAGGATCGGGACACCACGAATAATGTACGTAAATCAGTCCGACTGTTCTATGTTATAAATGTTATACCATGTATACGTCCATGCTCTGACCCACAGCTTGGGTGGACTGCCCCGCCTACCCCACGATCGTTTCTTGCAAAAGCCAAAATTAGGGGAGGATCCAACTGTTCTTGTAACAGGGTGGCAAACTCAAATGGAAAATCAATTCCGTTCACCCCCTGGACGGTTGTATTGCTCATACCATTTCAAACACTTACCCCTGATCTAGGCACTATGGCTAAGTTTCAACGATTAGCCGCATACGTGGTTGGGGTCACTCAATATTTGACACACTAATTTAAGGTCGTCGCACAACCTTCCGTAGCGTCCCGCAAAAAAACCGAACAGCTGCAACCTTCGCTAGTAAGAAAGATTACTTAGATCCTTAGGTTTCATTGTCGCCCTGCGTTGTGGTCTCTAGCACTTCCAGGTAGCGCATCAATCGAGGTTGCAAAGCATGGATAGCGTATCCACTAAGAGGGTGTATCTAAGAATTGTGCATCATTGGGATGATCGATGGGTCAGATCTCCCGAATGCCCTTCGCAGCAGGCCGACGCGCAGGTTGCTCATTCGAAGATACCTCAGCCTGTTTAGAGCAGTTGAGGTCACTCTGTACAAGCCCACCAAGACCACGTTCTTGGGAGCTGCTCTGAAATGCACGTACGCCAATTAAATATGTGTAGTCATGTCATTGGTGTTTTCGAACAATGCGACATTTGCCTACCTTGAATGCTAAGACACTCGTAACTGACCAGTTCGAAATCATGTTAAGAGCTCACTGGGGTCCTTCGTGGTCGTCCGGTCCTCAGTTCGATCATCATACCTTAATATATACTGCGAAACTTAGGAAATCGGAGGCTGTTAATCGTGCTACCTGGTTTATGCAAACCACGAATAGCCCACGGTGAGTACCGAGTCTTGTGGTACACCGCACTCCTCAACGATTGCGTCAGACAGAACTTCCCGGACTTACAGCTCCAACCGACGTTCATGTAGAAAATGGTTTTTCCAACTCGGGATTGAGAGGAAATGCCGTAGTTTCGAAGCTTGTGAAGGAGTATTCGATGGTTTAAGCAAACCTACGCTTTCGAAAACGCCAGCTTGATGACATGGATAGTTACTGCATCATCGACTACTAAAGTCCAGCTGTTGCTTGTAATTAATAGGTTAGTAATACATGGGTACTATTGATGGAAGCCATGTTGCTCTGAGGCTATTAAGTTGCGGTTTTCCAGATATTGCATTAGCGCTTTTGCGATGATTGATTCCACAAGTTTAGAAAGCTTGAGAAAGAGCGTTACTGGAAGGCAGCTAGTAGGGTCAGAGCGGCTGCCTCACTTGTGAAAAGGGAAGACGACCTATCGCCTCCATACTGGAGGAATTGGGTCCCCTTGTAGACATGGCTGATGGAAAACGGCTAATGGTTCTGCTAGATTACACACTACTGCATGCAGAGTCTTCGGTCGAAGATTATCGGCTGGATGAGCACTGTGCATACGCAAGGATAACAACTTCTTCAACCTAGCTTCTGCAGTGAAGGTGATGTTGGATAAACCTCTCGGTGGAGTAATAGAAAGGAGGAGAATATTCGGGCTCGTTAATCAATAAAACGGATGGGATTAATGAAGCCGTTGTGATCGGCTAATTCCATTGCTGATGGCGTGCACCAATCCGCCGTGACCAGAGCTGGGATTCGGCACTTACGAAGGCCATAAACATGCCTATAGAAGAGCTTGCGGCTCGTAAAGAATAACTTTATTAACTTCCACTAATGCGTCACCTTGTCCCACGGACTGATTTCGCACCAAAGTTATGCTGTGCCAAGTATGCAAACCAGGTGTCGGCATTCCGGTAATCCTTGTGAGCTCGCCAGGCCAAATCCCTAAGAGACAAACCTCTATGTATTCTACACCTCAGAAATGAATTAATTTTGATATTTCGACGGAGAGACTTCTGCTCCAATGCGTGCACCACCAGTGTGCTAAACGTCTTGATGAAAGTTTCCCAGGCTACGTCTGGGAGGCATTCGGTTAAGAAAGTTCAAAAGGTATCCTTAGCAAGCGTGAATAACAGAATGTAGTGAATGACAGTGGACACACATCGTCCCATTTTCAGACTATTCCGCATGACATACAAAGTCAAACAGTAGAGTGATATAGTCACTGTGACTTAGTGGTGTGCTTGTAACCAATGCATTGGTTATGAGTTCTTTGTTAGTGAGCACAAGATCAAGTATCGACGGCCTGATAGCAGTTCAAAATCTGGTGGGGGAGGTTGCTTGACTGTACAGGTGATAGCTGGAAATTAGCTCACGAAAACATGCTTCAAACTGTGCACCATCGGTTGCTAGCGATTCCACCTCGTGCACATTAAAGTCTCCAGCCATAAGATTGTGGCTGTTGGATTTGTTCAAAGCGCTGGCAAACGCGCTTTAATTTGGCGTTCATTTCGGACGTGGAGTTTAGCGGGCGGTAAATTAGGGCTAGTGGGCATTTTTACTTGTTCCGTAACCACAGCCGGCACTAAAGCAAATCGGGGGCGCTGATTTCTAGATGATCGATAATTGCATATCGGATGTTTGCTTTAGAATATAATATTGTAGGACTAGTCTATACTAGTCCGTGGGTGTTCTCGCTCTGGTAGAGACGCCAGAAAACCATAAGAACGTACACAACGGATTGTATTCGCGGAAGGCTACAATCGAAGGAAAAACGAATGAAGCGACGAGAGCGTACGTAGTGTGGGAACTCACCGTGGAGATAAGTGGTGAGCCGAATATAGTTCAGAATGGCCGTGAAGACGGCACTAAAACCAAAAACAATGTTGTCTGACTGAGTAATAAAAGTGTACGTGTGATAAGAAATATCTTTTGGGTTGCTACAGAGCTCCCATCCTAGAACGCTGAACGTAGAAGCCTTCGAAATCATATGGTTGTGGATCGAAGTTCGCAAAAGGTTTTCGTATGCACAGAAGTGTCTGTTCGTGTTCGGAAATAAATGTAGCGGAACTTTTGTATCCGCCATGCCGTCCGGTCTTTATTATTTATTGATTGCAGGGCAGAGTGCATTTCGGCGAGCCGTTGGAGCGGGCTTGTCGGACTACAATAAACTGGCTAGTCCAGAAAAAGGCCGACAGGACAGCCTCCGCTGCTGCCAAACGGTACGCTTGGGAGTGGTCTCTCCCCCCGCCGCACCCCGCCCCGCACCAAAACGACCCTCGTCCCACATAGAAACGACCATGGTCCCACGGAGAAGCGACCCTCGTCCAGCGGAGAAGCGACTGTCGTCCCGCGGAGAAACAACCAGCGTTCCCGTCAGGGTCCTCGAAAACATTCCACTTGTGGGCCAGTCGATCGAAGGGGAGGGTTTGGGGCATGTAGAGACGAGAAAATAGCAAAAACATGCGCAGAAAACGCCAAAAAGAACAAACGAATGATCTGCGTGTTTAATTTTTTTTGTTTTTGAATATTTTTTCGAAAAAGGTTTTTAGGAGGTTTTTGTTACTGTTGGTTGGTTCCGAAACGCTAATCGACCAAAAAAGAGGCAAATATATACACTATTTACAAATCTAAAAATATTTACACTGTACATAGTCGGAGAAACGAACGGGCTTACGCACCTCCCGACCACGGCGATTGGTCGTGGGAGGCGGCGGGTTAGATTCAGAAGATGTCGGGACGGCTGAAGCTTGTAGACCATGATCGTGGTCTGGTTGGACTTCATTAGCATGCGGAAAAATAGTGCGGTGAGTTGTGACGTCGCACGAAGAACTACTAGACGAATTAGGCGAGGAGTTTTCTTCCATAAAGGCGGGTTTGAGACGGTCGATGGTGACGACTTCGTGTCGACCACCGCGGTCAATAGTGTACGCCTTAATCGCACGATGTAGCACCTTGAAAGGTTCTATGTACGGCGACTGAAGAGGCTGTCGAACACCGTCTGCGCGAAGGACGTGTGAACACGTAGACAGCTTCTCGGGCACGTACACTGATGTCTTCTGCGATCGAGGAGCGGGTGGACGTAGCTCACGCATCTGGTGAGCCAGTCGATCAGTGTAACTTCCGTAGTCAAAAGTGGAAGTACATGGGGCTGGTGCTACCAGCTGTCCGGGCAACCGCAGCGTGCAACCGTAGACTAGCTGCGCTGGTGTGGCGTCGAAATCGGTTTTAACCGTGTTTCTTAAGCCTAGGAGAACGAGGGGCAGCGTTTCAGACCATGAAGGATCTGCGTGCGCACGTAGCGCTGCCTTCAACTGGCGGTGAAAACGCTCCACCATGCCGTTAGCGGCCGGATGATACGCCGTCGTCTGGACGTGGCGACAGCCTAAATCCTTAAGCAACGTGGCAAATGTTGACGAGAAATGTGACCCTCGATCGGTGGTCACGATGGCGGGACAGCCGTATTGAGCTACCCAGCGCTCCAGAAAAGCTTTCGCTACTGTTTCCGAGGAGCAGTTAGGTATGGGAATGGCTTCCGGCCACCTAGTGAATCGATCGACACAGGTCAGCAGATACACATAGCCTTTCGAAGGCGGCAGAGGACCTACGAGGTCCACGTGCACGTGATGAAAACGTGCGTCTGGCGTCGGAAAGGTGCCTAATGGGCTTCTCGTGTGCTTGTGCACCTTCGCGCGTTGACACGGAAGGCAAGCAGCTGCCCAAGTACGGACGTCCCGATTAACATTGCGCCAAACGAATCGTGCGGTTACGAGTTTAACCGATACACGAACGCCTGGATGAGACAAGCCGTGCAACGTGT
This sequence comes from Dicrocoelium dendriticum, assembly GCA_944474145.2. NCBI lineage: Eukaryota > Metazoa > Platyhelminthes > Trematoda > Plagiorchiida > Dicrocoeliidae > Dicrocoelium > Dicrocoelium dendriticum. The sequence continues at coordinate 62,741,818 of OX104062.1, read as the reverse complement.
CGAACACGGTCTGCCGAAACTCGCGTGGGACGACTGGGCGCGGCGTGCCCAGAGATAAATCGCAGAGTATAGTGCCGTCTGATGATGTCAGCGGAACGGGTCGTATGTTCAATGAGGAAGACCTGCGTAGTAGATCAACCTCAGGATCGTTGAGTTGTGCTGTGGCCATGGCTGCCAAGTCGATAGCAGTGCCGGCGTCAGCGGAGATAGCTTGGATGCGGGAAAGTGCATCGGCGACGGCGTTGTGCACACCTGAGACATGTCGTATATCGGTCGTAAACTGAGCGATACAGTCAAGGTGGCGCGACTCTAGGAGAGTATCGGTCGGTAGTCGAGCCGAGCACGTAAGTCAGGGGTTTGTGATCGGTGAAGACGACAAAGGAGCGGCCTTCTAGGACGTGTCGAAAGTGACGTATCGCTAGATATACGGCTAGTAGTTCTCTACCGAACGTGCTGTAGCGAGATTCGGTAGGTTGTAGGCGTTTGGAGAAAAACGCTAAGGGCTGCCACGTGTCGGCTACTCGTTGCTGCAAAACAGCGCCGACTGCCACGTCCGAGGCGTCAGTACTGAGGGACAGTGAGGCGGCCGGATCGTGATGCGCTATAGAAGCTATGTTGGCGATAGCCTCTTTCAGCGACTTAAAAGCAGCGCGTGCTACTGTAGGAAATTCGAATTGCTTGAGTTTCCCAAGGATAAGGTCCGTGAGGGGTTGCCTCAGCGAGGCGCAGTCGGGTATAAACCATCTGTACAAGTTGACAAGCCCATCAAAACTCCTGAGCTATTCAAAAGAATGAGGCTCGGGGTAGTCGATGATGGCTTGAATTTTATCCTGCAGTGGCACGACGCCTGCAGAGGAGATATGATGGCCGAGGAAGTTGACTGAATCGACACCAAACGAACACTTTTCTGCGTTGATCGTCACCCCTTGTTGAGATAAACGATCAAAAAGTGTTCGTACGTGGCTATGTGCTCTTCTCATGAAGAGCTTGCGATTAAAATGTCATCGAGATACGCGTAAACGAAGTCTAAACCGCGACAAACTTGGTCGATGAAGCGCTGAAAGGTTTGCGCGGCGTTCTTTAGGCCAAATGGCATGCGCAGAAACTCGAACAAACCAAATGGAGTCGTCACGGCAGTTTTAGCGATGTCCGCTTCGGCTACCGGAATTCGGTTGTATGCGCGTACCAAGTCGATTTTGCTGAAGATATTTTTACCTACCAGACTGGCGGTGAGATCCACTATGTGTGGGATCGGATAGCGATCAGGCGTGGTAACTGTATTCATGGTTCGATAGCCGGCGCAAGGACGCCAGTCCCCCACGACCTTCTTCGGGACCATGTGCAAAGGCGACGCCCATGGGCTGTTGGACGGTCTGACGATACCGAGCTGAAGCATGTGGTCAAATTCGGCTCGTGCTGCCCGTAGTTTGTCAGGAGCAAGCCCTCTTGGTCGTGCGCTAACTGGTTGACCGCGCGTAACTATGTGGTGAACGACCTCTGTCGTGACTGGTGGATGCTCTGCAACCGGTCATACCAGTCGCGGGTGTTCGGAGAGGAGGCTCAAGTAGTCGGACGGTGCGTCTGCGATCCGAAATACAGGGCTGATTATCGGGGCATCTGAAAGGACGCCATCAACACCTAGTTTTGTATGATCATCTAAAATTCTTTGGCGACCCGCGTCGACAAGCAATCCGAAATGGCGAAGAAAATCTATGCCGATAATTGCGAAAGGTACTGACGCAACCGTGAAAACCCAGTGAAAGTCTCTGCGGAGATTTAAATCTAGGTTCATCATGCGCTGACCGTATGAAGCTATCGGTGAGCCGTTGGCTGCCCGTAGATTGTACGTGGGCTTCGAATGCTTGTCTTGCGCGCTGGCAGGGATAACGCTCACTTCGGCTCCTGTGTCGATTAGGAAAGTGAGGCGGGAGCGCCTATCCTTGACGTAAAACAGACGGCCTGTTTTGTCGCTGCCGGACGCGTGGGCCGCATTCACGTGCCGGCGAACTAGTTTCCCTGTGCGACTACACCACGCTTGGCGCAAGGTGAACGGCAACGTCGAGCATTGTCACCATACTGGCGATGATACCAACACAAATCATCCATTAAATTGGTACTTCGGGCTCGGCTGCGAGGGGGGTGATGGACTGCGTCTGCGCGGTGACCTGGATCTGTACGGTGGGGGTCGGGACTGATAGACGCCGTGACGAACGGCGGCTATTTCGTGGTCGGCGTGCGGTCTTAGTAAGCCTTGTCTTTCTAACTGCATCGTTGCTAATTCACGGCGAAGCGCGGCTATCTCTTCGTCTCTGGGGTCTGCTTGCGCGGACGCTTTAGTACTCAAGTCTTTATCAGCTAATGTGGCGAAAATGTTACTGGATGCCTTCATGTATTGAGGGATTCTCTCAAAGGCTGCGTCTGCGGTTATTCCCAGCTATTGGGGTGATCTATCTGGATATGCTACGAGCATTAAAGGAAGAGGATCAGGTAGGCGTGAGAGCCACAGTTCTTTTAAAGCTTCTTCACTCATGTACGACGGGCCAGCTATCTGCTGAATATCGCGGAGCAAAACTGAAGGCTTGCGATCACCTAGCTTAGTGCTATGAATGAGTTGCTCCAGTCGAGCACGAGCGCTGGGTTGCGACTCCTTTAGGATCAACTGCTTCATTGCTTCGTATTTACCGTCTTTCGGTGGATGAAGCAGTACGTCTTCAACCAGTGTCACCACCTGTTGCGGAAGGCGTGGGACGAGTTGGTTGTATTTAGCTTGGTCGGCAGAGATCCCTCTGTTCTCTAACTCTATCTCAAAAATGGCAAACCAGACGCTGGGCTTGTGTGCCATAAAATCCGGAATAGCCAAGGTGAGCAAATTCATGCTGCCGCCCGATCCGGTTTTTACATCGGCATCAGACATAGTATATGAATAATACGAATGGTTTTAAAAACAAAATGGACGGAAAATAATCCACCAGGGATTAGGGAAAAACGACTCGGAACGAACTCACCGAAAACGAAACGATCAAAAAATTTGAAAATTCGCGCGTGCGAATCGGGGTCACCAAATTGTAGGACTAGTCTATACTAGTCCGAGAGTGTTCTCGCTCTGGTAGGGATGCCAGAAAACCAGAAGAACGGACACAACGGATTGTATTCGCGGAAGGCTACAATCGAACGAAAAACGAATGAAACGACGAGAGCGTACGTCTGTGCCGGAACTCACCATGGAGACAAGTGGTGAGCCGGATGTAGTTCAGAATGGCCGTAGAGTGGACATCAAAACAAAAACCAAGGTTGTATGACTGAGTATCAAATGTGTACATAGGATAAGAAATATCTTTTGGGTTGCTACAGTAGTACCTCACCACGCCATCCAGTTCTACCATTTCGAAGTGGGGACCTCCGTATAAATCTATCTAAGAATGGCTTTTTCAAGGCTTAACCAGGAATCTGTAATAATGGCGAGGTCCAGCGGTAGTGACTTCTCGAATTTCGACCAACTTGGTCGTTGACGTACAAACAGGATGGATTTTTGAGTGTTAGGATTGCGTTGATAAATGTGAAGATTGTGTTTGTTTTTAGCCGACCTTTAGGTGGTTGGTCTCTAATCAGATTTTCCTGTTAGTCGTCAGTTTATCAATTTCCTTCGAGCTGCATGGCCTTACAGAGGGTTCCGGATCAGGATGTTCACTCGTGATTTGCTCTGTTCTATTTTGTGCTATTTGTGCTGTTGTGGTGGTCTCTCTGCAGGTCTGTGGAGACAAATAATTTACGGGGGTTGCAAGCTTCATGGAAATGCTAACTACGCGTGGACGTGCGTCTGTTTTCTTTAGTCCGATCTCGCTTGACAAACTGGCATGAACCTTCCAGTAGTACTTCAACAGAACTTTTGTCATTCACTCAGAGTTTACCGCCACTTCCCTTAAGCTTATACCGCAACCCTTGTGGTTAGGTGATGAAAGAATGCTTATCAACGATTTTGCGATAACATTGTCCAGAGGGAGTGCTTCGCAAGTTTTAACACCACTGCTCTGGGTCATGTGGTTGCGCCTCTTGAGCAGAAGCATCAGAAGCTCGGGAACACCATGAACAACTTTGGTGCGCTTGCTATCGCTATTAGGAGGTCCGCGTTGGTTGCCCGCTTCCTTTGTACGATTTTTCCAAGGAAGATCGGGTAATGTGCGCATCCCGTTGGGTGAGTTGCTAAGACGAACTACTGAGAGCAGGACAGTATTGTTCTTATACGCTGCTTTCAGAGTTACTCGGAGAATTCGACGTTCACCATAGTGCACTGAGGTATGATGGCGCGCTATACGTCTCAGCATTGTGCGATCAAGGTGAATACCAATAGCGTGACAGATGGAAGTCAACTGGTTGCGAACATCTAGCAACGCACTTTGTAGTGCCACCTTTCGACTAAGGAACGGTGGTGAACGTGCGAGCTAGCGCACTGTAGTAATGTCTAGCGAATGTCGGTGTGAGAGTTGCTGCTAAAAAGTTGGGCTGTTTAGGAGGCGTCACTGGAGTTGGCGAAGAAGGTTAAGTCGCCACGCGAATGCTGGATACAGCAGATGAATCTACGTGTGTCGCTCCCGGTGTGTTTCTCGAGACGACCGAAGCTTACGTTACCCGCTTATTTTACAAACCGGATTGCCTCCGACTCTAAAGTACCGGCGTCCTGGCTGAATATTTAGGTGTCGCCTCCATGAATGAGGTTATACTAGTCACGTCGAATGTGACTTGTCCAATTGAGGGGTTAGTAGGTATCAGAATAAGTGACGTAGATGCTGTGGAGCGCGTAGCAAGATCGGTTTAACTAGTTGGTCTAGGGATGAGGCTAAGAGAACGTTGCTGGGGAACAGGCTAGAAGTCCTTCGCTTTCAACGGCGAAGCAATGTGACTCGGCATCTATTCCATTGTTTCAATATATTTTTTGCGCTTGTCCATGGGCACAAATATACAAATGCCCATAGGAATAGCTCTGCATATCCAGTAAAAACATGATGTTGAGCCTCTATAATCCTACCTGTCCTACGCCACCACACTTAGCGTGGAACGCAAATGCGCAGTTTGAGGAAGTCGGGCCAGTCCTTACCACGCGGGTGCATTTCGATTCTCCACATTTTTTGCAGTTACCTGAGTCATGGTTTGGAAGTCCTTCCGCATCTCCAAAGCCTCATTAGTCCTCCACATTATCTGCTCTTGTGTGCTTTTAGTTGTTCCCGAATAGTCAGCCATGAAGTTCGACTGACGAAGGTACGTAGTCAAGTCGGAAGGCCACACTCTAACTCGGCTCTAACTTAGCGAGTTGTGGCATTCCAAATCCCATCACACGTTCTTGTGAGTGTACTTTTTTGAACCAGTTCGACGAGCGCTACTCAACGGTTTCCACCTCCTGCAGATAACTTGTGTGGATCATACGGTTGCTCAAGTTCGCTGTTTTGGCGCTGTTAGCGTTAAATCCTTCGTAGGAGTTGAGCAAAACTTAGTGCACCGGGTCAATCCAACAGTCTAAGTCCGAAGTGAGCTACGATGCTATTTACAAATGTTTACACAGCAATTTAGTAACAAACCTCAATCAACCTCAAACCCAAAACATATACAATAATCCGGCTGTCAACTGCAACGTACTGTCAAGCCAAGCCAAACAACAGCGGCGGTCAACCGATAAGCAAACTGAGGCAAAGATTAATTGTCCTTCAGAGTGGCTTACAGCGAGGCGATCAATCGTCAGTTGATCAGCCAATGAACAGTGAACAGAGAACAGTGGTGAGTAGGAGGTGAGGTTTAGCCTACATTCACCCAGATAAAGAACATGTGTCCGGAAACGAGGGTACTGTGTATGCATGGCATGGGCTTGGGGACAATCAAAAAGGCATGCATGTGAACAGGGGAATGTCTGGATGTTTGAATGAGAGCTCATGTCAGGAAAATCAAGGAAATTAAGGACTGTATCTGGCATGTTGAAGCAGCTGAAACTTTGTAACTGAGCCCTATAATCGGCTGGAGTATCGACAATTCACATATCAGGTAATCGAAGCCGTGTGAATTTATGAGTGGACACAACGGGTCTGAGCAACCATAGTAGGCCAAATGGGCAAAATTGAATGGTCTGTCGGTGTTCATAATGCGAGTAAAAAACGAGAAACGTAGTTCCGTCGTATACAAAACAAAAATGGGAGGTCAATATGTTGTCCATGATTGAGCATTTGGATGAGATTATTGGGACGTAGAATCTAAGCGACTGAACAAACTAATCTGTCCGCTACAGTCGCATTCCTCTTGAAGTTCTACTTGTGTAATTACATCACTCCTGAGCTTTTCGGGAATAATTTTGGTCTAACTACCAAGAAGCTGAGGACTCTTAAACCACTCTACAACCATCCCAACAGGCCACAGGATAACGAAGTTAGGGGACATTTTACGTCCATCCATTAAATATCGCGTCGGAGAAAATAAGGGACACTTGTCAGCGCCTCTGCTTGCATCGTCCTGTATCGCGACCCGATCAATACACGCCACGCTTTTATGTGGGTGTGTACACACAACCGCGAGACGACAATCTGCGCATGGCCAATAAGAATCCGTGAGGCAGTCATCCGTCTCGGCGGACTGAACTTGAAGCTGAAGCAATCAGTCTAGGGTCCAGGGTTGGATTTACCGCCAGCAAGTTCACGGGATTTGCTGGACAAGTGCAGCCGATCCGCAGTGCCCAAAGGCGCATGTGGAACGTGCAGTAAGGTGAGCAAAATTGTGGTTTCAAGTTCAAACTGCTCGACATATTTCCAAGCCAAATTCGGAATCATCAAACAAAACGCGTTTGTGCAGATCAGCAGTAGGTCAGGCTGCGCGAAGTGTAATACCGTCCCACAATTTAAGATTAGTGGTCTGTCACAGAAGCAGCATAGACTGGCAGAGGTTGTGAAGCAAATCTTGGGCAGCAAGTTAGCCACGGTAGGAACAAGCATAGCAGAATGTCTGACACAGGCATCTCCACCTAAATCCATTTTAACCCAATTCGATAGCGTCTGACGTTACACTAATACACTGACTCCTGCAGACAAAGCAAGTGCTGCAAGTCACACCAGCGTTCCCGAACGCCTCACCTCTAACTCAGTTGCCGCAATTTCCCCCAAAACTCATTTCTTCGCAACCGGCTTCACTGAAACCCAGGAAACATGCAAATACCAGCGGCAGCTGGGCTGTAGTTGCACCCGAGCGCACTTCAATATCAGCAGCTGCTGTTTCTACTATCACATTCAAGACTAACATGAAGTCAACGTTGCAATCATGTAAAGGAAGTCTTTCCGAGCCGTTACACATCCTCCCAGAAAATACTCAGGGACATTTGGATACCCTATCCATAATATGTACCAACGTTCCGGAGTCAACACCGAATTCAGGTGGATGACCGGAGCCAACTGAACATCAAAAGCACTCTGCTCTGTATTCCGACTTTGTAAACCGACTGGACGCGCATCACGCGCTACCCAAATTCCAAGCACTATTTGTCACGAACGGTCCACTGACGTATGGTGTCACATGTCAATGGAGTGGTGTCGAGGTATTGTATTAGATGTACTAGCTCTACTGGTTCCGCCACTATTTCGTCTGGGGTCGCAGGTGGTAACCTGCTTAATGCATCCGCTGTTTGATTGTTCAACCCAGGAACATAGGAGATTCGATATGAATAGGCACTTAATATTAGTGTCCAGCGTTTGCACTCTGACTGAAAATATCTGCTCGTTTCCCTTTGCCTCGCTCAGCAAGGATATTAGTGGTTTGTGGTTAGTTTGTATTTCCAAATAGTTGCCCAAAATGTATTGATGAAAACTCTTGACGCCAAGTATAGCTGATAGGGTTTTTTTATCCAACTGGGAATAACTTCTCGGCGCGTTGTAAAGTTCATGAGGCAAATGCAATCAGTTGTATAAATACATAAATAAATAAACGTTTTATTCCTCGACAGTGCGAGGCACAGACCAATTGAGTGGTCTTATCGACATGTACAACGTGATCGCACAATATAATTAATTTTACGTGTTTCGTTCAATGGTTCCCAAATGGGTTTCTAAAAGGATTAGCAGTTGGAAAACAGTAGAGAGATTAAGAAACTGAGAACACTAATAAATATAGATTTCACGACATTTTGTGACATAGAACTGCTCCGACTGCGTATGGAGAGGCGTCACACTGTAAGATTAACGGTTTTTCGCTATAGTAATGGACCATATTGGTGCGGAAGCAAAACACTTATTTGCGTTTAGATGCTCAGGGTCACTGCTACCAGTAAAAAGGATAGCGTCTAAGTATGCAAAGGTGAACGGTATATCTTTAACTATATAACCCACAATCCGTTGGAAAATGCTGGGTGCTGATTATATTCCAAAGGGGAGGCGCATGTACTGGAATAGTCTCAAGTGAGCAATGAACAATTGTAGCACGGGTAAAGAGACATGTGCTTGGTAATTCCCGTAGGATAGTTGGAGTAAAAATCAAAATTTGAAAGATCATGGAATAAGTTAATCGTTATTTCAAGCCTCCACCGAGTTAAATACACTACTGCATAACGATAGTTTGCAGTGGAAATTGGATATGCACACCAAAAAAATAGTATAGCGAGCTATGATAGTTCAGTAAGTGCGTGGGAGATAAGAAAGGAAAGGACAACGCTCACTCGTTTGTTTCTTTCTTTGGCAGATGTGGTATGCCAATGCAGTTTAGCTACATCCAGGCTAATCACATGGGCCCTTCTGCATGTATCCACACCGCCACGTTGCGGAGAGGGCCTTTAGGCACATGGTTAGTTTGGCGTTGTTTCGTCTTCCAAGTGCAACGGAGTATATCAAGTAATGTGAGTTTGAAAGCGTTTCAGCAAGGTGCTTTTTGTATAACGTTAATGTAGGGGCAAGTATAAAGTGAGTAGGAAGGGCGTTCCGGACAGGGAACACACGGAGGGAGAAAACGTTGCATCGACAATCAAGTCGACTGTGGTGCGTAACCAGTTTGAGCTGATGGCCTCTCAGGTTGGTATTTGGGCTCAGCTGCAACAGATTGCGACATGGGTGAGTTGGGTTCGTCAGTATTAAGTAAACCATGATGAAGTCTCCTCGTTGACGTCGGTATTCTTCACAGTACAATCTCAGGGACTGCAGTCTGCGTTGCTTGGAGAGATGAACCAATCCTCTAACTAGTTTGGTCACTCTGCTTTGTGGAGCTTCAAGTTCGTCGACGTCGCGCTTGCGCCAAGAAAGCCAGGCCTGGATCGCATAATCCACATGAGGCCACACGTAGGCGTGCAGCATTTGCAGAATGATTAATGACTTAAAATTCCCGGAAGCCCTCCGAAAGAGTCCAAGATTTTGACTGGCTCTATTTGATGCCTTTTCAGCCAGTCTCGAGCAACCAATTTTCTCCTGTACGCTCACCACGAGGTCTTTTCCTTGGAAACCACGTTGCAACTGCTGGTCCCCAACTCGATATTCATAGATATCCTGATGACGTATGCTTACGACTCTGCACTTGGTCACGTTGAACTGGAGCCGCTTGTCGGATGACCACGCATAAGCCCTGTTGAGATCGTTCTGCAATGCCATGTGATCATCCGATGTCCTGCTACCATGCTAAATTTTGATGTCATCTGCAAATAGTACGAAATTCAACCGCAGTACATTGCCAAGATCGTTAATAAATGTGAGGAATAAACTTGGCCCCAGTACCGATCCTTGAGGCACGCCACAATAGACGTCACTTGGGTCGGAAATGCAGCTGCGGACTCTTACGTTCAGCTGACTTTGGACGAAGAAATTGAAGATCCAACCGAGTATAGGGTTACAGATACCATAATTTTGAAGCTTGTGTAGGAGAATGCTGTGGTCCACACGATCGAACGATTTCGAGAAGTCCAGGTAGACAACGTCAGCTCCCACTCTCACATTGGCTGATTCAGTCCAGCTTGCTCGGGCTAGCAGCAAGTTTGTAGTGCAAGATCGATTTCGGCAGAATTCATGCTGCTGTGACACTAGAATGTCGTTGCTCCCAGTATATCCCATGAGCGTCTGTGCAATTATACATTCCATTGCTTTGGCTATAGATGGGAGGAGAGTGATTGGACGGTAGTTTGAGGGCTCCGAACGATTACCATTTAGCTAATATGTGTGAGTAGTCCAAGTTTCCACACTGTCAAAACATGCATTTCGTCGAGACAACGTTGAAAGAACCGACCTAATCGTTCGGTAAGGTTCATAGCCGCTGTCTTCAAGGCCTCCGGTTTGATGTCGTCCACGCCAGCTGAGCTGTGTTAGCGCAAGAACATTACCGTTTTCATCACATTGGCTGTCGTGAACGATATGTGGTTTAACTGTGGTGGCGATGGAAGCTGTGTAAAAGAGGATGAAATGATGATTCACTTCCGAAAATATGGATGAACTGTTGGCGAAGCATCTTGGCTACGTCTTGTGCTGTTCTGTTGCACGTAAAACCGGGATCTCGCGCTGCACTCTGCGGAGCTTGTTGACGTGTCTACACAGCAACTTTGGATTTGTACTGAATTTCTGTTCTGTTGATGCTGGAGTTTGTCTTTGCAGATCAACTTGGCACAGTGGTTTCGTTGAGTTATGTAAGCCAGCCAGGTTATATTAATTGGACAGACTTTGTAAGCGCGTAAGGATGAATCCTTAAGGCCATGCATTTTCTAGTACGGCTTCTCAAGAAAATACTCACTTGCTTCGGGCGAAGGATCTTGCTTTCTGACTCATCTGCCACTAGCTCAGTGAATTGTGTGAGGAACAACATCCAGTCGACATCGGGCGGCTTCTCGGCCAGGAAGTACCGGTCGGTTTCTTGAACGATGTTGGAGAGTATATCGTAATATGTAACGACATATACTTTCACTTTGTTCTCACTGATGTACTCCGAGTAACAGATGTAACGAAAGAGGAAAATCGCGTGATCGCTACTGCCAAGCGGTGCATCGATGGTCAAGTTGTCGACCGTTAGTTCCTCGTTAGCAAGCACATGGTCCAAACCAGAGTGTGTGTCATCTGTTCTGAATCGAGTGGAAGAGGTGACATGGCTGTATAGGTACATCGGCGAGCACCTCTTGCAAATCCGCCTTGAATTGTTCGCTGTGCGATGCTGTAACTTCGTTTGTGTGTAGCTCGAATTCCACCACCAGAAGAACATGACTGCATTGCCGTGCCAGGACTCGTTTCATCGAAGAAGCTAGGCATTGATCCATTTCCAAGTTGGACGTTTGTGGGAGGTAAACTGTTGCTAGTACACACACATCACCACATCTTAGGTGCATATGACACCAAAGAGAATCGACGACTTTCGTTTCTGGGTCCACAATGACATCAACATGCAGGTCCGATGGATAATATAGTAGCACTCCTCTTCCTCTGCTAAGTTGATCGTTTCGTGTGGAAGTCATTCCGGGTACCGCAATCTCAGCATCCGTGAGCTCCGTGTTCAGCAATGTTTCGGTGAACATAACTAGATCCCAAGGCGTGGAGATCTGATGAATACTAAGTTCGGTTAGCTTGCTGAGAAGACATTGTGCAATGGTATACACGCAGGCGAGGGCTTCGGTGCTCAGAAGCGTGTTAGTGAACGCTGGTTTCCGTTGAGCTTCTGTGCCGACCCTTGCGGGGTCGGCTACAAGTAGTTTGTTTGTACGACGGATGACTCAAGCTCTAGGGCCCGTTCAGGTTGTTGTACAGAGCTCTAAGCGCCAACAAGAAGGTGACCATCATGTCTTCCTTCAGCTGTAGGTGTGTCCTGTCATCGTTTCCGTTCTGAGCTACACGGTGATAGAATTTTATTGGTAAGTTGATTGCTCAGTGTTACATCGTCTATATGTGACCCGCTGCCTATTGCATTTATACGTGTTTCGGATAGCAGCATATTACGCTTTTTGTGCTACATTTTGATCACATGTTCTGCCATCAGTTCGGAGTGCAATGATACTTTCATCACTCAGGGACCACACCTTTCGTAGTTAGGTGATAGCGGTAACCTTGGTGTCGAATTAGTGATAACATTTTCGAGTGAGAGTACGTCACGAATAAAATGCCATTAATCCCAGTCTTGCGGTTTGACCTCCAGCTGGCTTAGTGACTGGAGCTCGAGGATATCGGGAACAAGGATAGATTTTGCGTCTTCTTGTTTACGGAAGTCATCCGTTTTTGTTTGGGTTTCTGGTGTTCCCTCCATGGAACATCTGGAAATATTCGAACAGTGCATGTGGTGGTACGGAGGCGAGTAGCTGACAAGAGAACTTCCTCTGCATCATTACCTGACTGAAGTGTTACCTGGAGTAAGCGCGGTTCACCGTAGTGTACGGAGTTTGAGTGACGAACGAGACTCATCATATTGGGTGATTTAGCTTTAATCCCTATTAGTTGACACAGGGTGTCCCACTGTTTTTGTCTTCTAATAGCTTTTATGGAGTTCGCGCCGAATTCAATCACATTAGAGTATATAACGGTTAGAGAAATATGGTAGTGTTTCAAGTTCTCCTTTTTGGAGGGACCAGTGGCTACTTTCTTTGGTTGGACAAATGATGGGGTCTTGAGTCCCGTGGTGGTATTGGTAGTAGTAACTCGTTTGGCAGCGGGCGGTGTTGCAATGGGAGGTGAATCCGTCATATGGGTAGCAACATCGGACGAGTAGGCTGTCAGCCCTCTAACAGTGTTTAGTGTGGTGGGTGATTCTGTTGAGAAATGTGTGGCGAACGCATCTTTATGAGCCGACGCTAGTGTCGGGGTGGCTAAATATGGATCGTTACTCTTGCACTGTGCTGAATTTGAGCTTGATGTTGAGCGTCGAGTTCGAGGCACTGATTTGTCTGGTTCATGTGGGACAGTTTTCACGGTTGCTGTCTGCTCTACAATCTTTGTCAGCCTATCGTATTTCTGCGCAAACACAGTTACATATCTGACGAGCGGAAGAGATGTACACTCAGTGGCGAACCAGAGAGTATCAGTCGTATTATTAAGCTTTTTTATCTGGCTGAGACTAAGGCGACCATATCGATAATGGAAGTATTTTCGGCACTTTCTGCATTATATCCCAAATCGCACAAGTTTTACACAGCTGTCTACGCCACAACCAACATTCACTTCGGAAGCTTTGGGCTTAGCTCTCCGTGGGTAGTTATTGTGGTCAGTTCCTGTGATACATCATCAAGTTCGACTTGAGAGTACGTGTGACTAATCTCCAGTTCGGAATACTTTTGCCCGTCGGCTCGATCCGTGTACAAGTCTTCAGTAGGTGGTAGGGGAGATATTTCCACGTTTATGCTTGGTTGACTGTCAATTTGTTGTCTCCACAAATACAGACGGAGTAGTCAGTTTGGAGTAGAGATACAATCGGAGTGCCCCAATCGGAATGTTGCATCGGAACTATGACTCCTTCTGACTGCATGCGTTGAATCTCTGCCTCAAGTTTAGGGCGCATTGCACAGGGTAATTATCTGGCTTTGTAAACGTTGGGTTCGGCACCCTTCCGGAGATTGATAGAAGCCTTGAAATGAAACATTAGTCCCTATTCATTTTCAAACAACGGGGAAAACTGCTTCAACTGTCCATTAAATCTGCCCTCTTTCACAATGTGTTTGCTGAGTTGCATGGTGTCGGCGAAGTTCTGTATCCAGACTTGACCCATAAGATTCAGTTTGTACCCAGTTGCAACGATTAATGGTAGGGTGCATTCTTGCTTCCCGTGCTTGACTTCAACGAAACATCTACACAACACCTGAATTGGGTCACCGGTCTACGTCTGTAACATCGAGTTGTACGGTTGCACGGTTGCTTTGTCACTGACCCGCGTTTTACTATGGTGACCGCCGCCCCAGTACCTAGCTCTATGTCCATCGGTTCATCCTCCATTATCAAACGTGTTGTGTAAGGAGGACAGTTTTTGAATGTCACACTGTTCAAGTACACTGAGTTAAGTTCACTGTTCAACTTTTCTAGGATCTTATTTTCACGTAGTTCTATCTTGCTTTGATGATTCCATGAAGCGATGTTCGTGAAGCGGAATTTTCCGCTCTACACGCGCGAGCTACCTTGCTTATCTTGCCGCAATTTTGACAAATACTTTCTTTGTGCCGACAATCGGAAGCGCGAGACTGCCGCAAGCCGCAACAATAACAAACGAATTACTTTCAATGTTCACTGGTGTCTGGTTTGTGGATCGCGCGCACCTTGTCAGCTACTGGGCGATCGGTGAACTCGCGTAATTGGAGTGTTTCATTCTGTCGTTGGCGAACAAGCAGACAAAAGTTTGCCCCCTTGGCCGCCGACCCATCCAAAGATAACACCTTCTCTCTACCCGTTTCGTCAAATATATCCGCGAGTAAACATTACAGGTTCATTTTGCTTTCCAAGTTTCCCATGTGGAATATCATTATACTTTATTCAGGAATAGATTGATGAATATGTGCAACAGAGCACTGATGCATTCGTTCAGTTTCTGGACACGTTTTGGAAAGCGGTATCTAGTGGCGTGGACATTTTGATTCCGCCCCATAACGTGGTATATATATCCACATCAGAACTGAGGGTGGCATAGTTTTCTATCTGCAGGGCATCGTAGTGTAGTTCAACTATATCGCCAAGCGCTTGTCTGAATAGTCTGATTTTGTGAGCCTCAGAAAGACAAATGGTGGCATTCAGTACAGGAAGTAATTCCAGTTAGTTAGTAAATGACTTCCGCCACCTTATCCACTTTGACAAAGTCTGCTGGTATCAGTGAAGGTCGGGTCTTCTGAGGTCAACCCCGTCCTCTGCAACATTCCATTATACCATAAACCCTGGATATTGGGAGTTGGTGGATCACGTAGTTGAGAGCGTAGCAGCGAAACACATATCCAAGCTGATACGCATTATACCGCGCCCAAAGCCGTCATGTCTGAACTTGATGTCATACAGCTACGAACAACCATTCAATGACATTCGGATTCTGGATTCTTTGGCAACAAGCGACCACTCAGTGCTCTAGCCAGCATGGAACTGGTTGTACAGCATTTTGCTCTTCTGGAGGTACCCTACGACTACTGAAACACTGACTTCGACGATGTAACTGGAACCGCGAGCCAAGTCGATTGGTCTCTGCCCTACGCTACATCTGTGGAAGACTGTTGGTCGATTATAAAAGAAGAGCGACGTTACTGTGTTGGAGGTTTTTACCAATGAAGTGTCGGAAACTTGGACCAATCAAGCCGCATTGATTTGACAAGAAGTATGATAAGTTGGCTCGGTGGCGGCACAGAATGTGGGACAAATTCCTTCTCTCTTGCTATCCCATCAGTTACGAAAATTATTAAAGGCAGCGGAATGTTTGCGACAGTGGGAAAACCAGATAGTACTGGCATTTCGAAGAGTAACAGGTAATCGCCCGACGATAATCTTTGCAATTGTGAAGCGATGCATGAAGTTGGCAAGTGACTTCCCAGTGTTAGAGGACTCGAAGGAACAGCTCATAACTTTCAGGACTGAGCGTACATCTACGTTGGCGGTACACTTTGCTTGCATATTTGCGAATAGCCATGTGTCTGTACCGTGGTGGACGTGTACCGCGCTTACCGAACTCAATAATTTGGATTGCGAAGTCGAATATGACCGGATGAATTTTGGACAATATTTCATTTCTGTAGTTGGGGGGCCACCTTATAAAAGGGTACTACGCAATGTGAAGCAAGTCGCGTGCAAAATCCACCCAGCAATTCACTGCACGCTACGCCCCCTATCTCCGCTTCGCACCACCCGCTAGCGACGTACAGTATTCCAGACGGAAATTTGAAGTGCCTCAATTTTTCACACCGTGTTCACCCAGCACTGCGGGCAGCGTGCCTATAACTATACATGTCATTTTTGTGGCGAAAATTCACAATATATTGCAAATTTGATTTTGCGACGGATGAGAGTAACAGAAACATAGGGGAATAAACATAGTCATGCACGATCACACTTAAAAACACTGGAAAAACATGATAGCAAAGCCCGTATCGGTGGATTTGGGGGTCGGCTAGTATGGGGACTCACGAATTTGGACAACTTTGCTATTTCAATGTTATACTGTCGGCCAATACATGGACGGGCTTATATTCGGTAATCTACGGTACTCATCAATCGTGACTGCACCAGTCCTGCTGACCCTGACTGGCTCCACGCACTGATTCGCAAGTCTGTCTCAGCCATCATCTCGCTTGATGTGACTGACTTGTTCAACAGCTCCCTCTCCGAGTGTACATTGACAAACGACTGGAAATTCTCAGTGGTAAAGCCGATTCCAAAAGGTAGTAACCCCAGCAAAGTACAATGGAACAATGGTATTATACGGATAAATAAGCCAAGACTTGACAAGTCCAGTGGCATGGTTTGTGAGAATAAGTTTAGCTTAATGAAGTTACACAAAAGTGAAAAAAGCTCATCTGGGGACTCACCATGTTATCCAAGCTAACACATAGGTATATCCGTTTACCCCGATTTCATAGGGTTGTTGAGCACAATGTCTGTCTGCTTCTTGTCGTCACACAATGCATAGAAATCAGATCAAGTAATGTAGGTGGTGTAAAGCATCGTCGAATCGCTATTTAAAAATGGATAACGTGGGCGCGGAAATGACAAACGTCGGAAGAGCGTTCCATGATTGACACGAACTCGAAGGGAAAAATAGTTCCGTCGGCATTCAACCCGACTGTATTGGGTGGCAGTTTTCAAATTATGACCCGTCAATTCTGTTTTGCAGCTATGCTTCAATAGGTGGCTACAGGCGTAACCATGATTTTTCAAAATCTGCAACGCCAGGATGTGGTCACTCCGTAGACGGCGATATCTTCCGCTGAAGACCGCTTTGCCTGATACATAATTGTGCCAGGTTTGCAGAGTATGTCGTAGAGTATATCCAATCAAAAGCTCTATTGAAGCCCACACAGCCCAAGCATAGTCTAAGCCGCTCATGCATTACCAACCTGCTGGTGACAACACATAAATGGTTGAACAATGAACAATGATTTATAACGGTTAAAAAAGCAGGTGCTTGACATGTCCCGCAGGGTGTTTAGCGTGATAAAAAAGATAGAGAAGGGATAATGGAGTCGTCAGTTCGGGCGCTTACAGATTTAACTGCACTGTCGTATAAAGGGAGTTTGAAATGAGAATGTACGCACACAAAGCAATAGGGGAGTGGTTATTGATCACATAATAGGCGAGAAAAATAAAAAAGATAGCAAGGACAACGCTTACTCGTGTGCAACTATCTTGGGTCGACAAGATACAGAAATCCAGTTTCTATAGTAGTTGCGTTTACCAAATTTCGTGCAAGGCGTTTGGAGTGACTCATTCTCGAATAGGGTTATGGCACAATCCACTCTCTGTTGTGCATTAGTGCAGCATCTGGTGGTCATGGGCTAGAGCACGGAGTGTAAAGGTGACAGAGTATCGTCAAGACGTTTTTTGAGAAGGGATAGGGTGGGTGCATTAATTACATGTTCCGGGAGGGCGTTCCAAGGCTGTGCCACTCGAAGCGAGAAATAGTTTCGCCGACATTCCAGGCGGCTGTACTGCGTGACTAACTTAAACTGGTGACCTATTATCGGGGTGTTTTGACTGAGTATTAGAAGGGAATGGCATGGGTGGTTTGGCTTTCTCAGGATCTAGTACACTATTATGAGCTCGCCCCTTAGAGGCCGATAACGTCCACTTTTTTATTGAGGGTCTTCAGCCTGAGTGGGTAGGGGAGGCTGGTCAAACCTCTGACGCTCTTCGTTGCCCTACGTTGTGCAGTATCGAGCGCGTTGAGATGATGCTTGAGCCAGGGTTGCCACGCTTGAATAGCGTATTTCGTGTGCGACCTCACGTAGGCACTAAACATGTTTGGAAAGATCGAAAGTTCAAACTTCCCGAAAGCTCTGCGAGGAAGGCTGAGGTACTGTTTCGCTTTCTTAGCTGCCTTTTCAGTCTGTCTCGAACAACCGAGGTCGTCTTGAACTATCAGGCCGAGATCGCACACGTGAGAAGCCCGCTGTAGAATTTTTGGTCCTAGGCAGTACTTGTGCATACTCTTGTGCCGTATACTGAGAACTTTGCACTTGGTGACGTTGAAATGCAGCATCATCTCGATGGACCATTTGTACGCTTTGTCCAGGTCCTCCTGTAAGATTGTGTGATCCTCCACTGCAGCTATAGTGCGCCATACCTTCAGGTCGTCAGCAAATAGCAAACAGTTAGAAGATAGCACACTATCGGGATCATTTATGAAGACCAGGAACAGGCGGGGTCCAAGTACCGGGCCTTGAGGTACTCCGCACTGAACTTCCATAGATTCTGATAGGTTGCTTCGAACCCTCACATTCAGATGACGTTGCAGGAGAAAGTCTCCTATCCAGCCCAGAACAAGATCGCCGATTCCATATTTTGAAGTTTATGGAGGAGAATGCGATGGTCTATACGGTCAAATGCCCTTGAGAAATCCAATTAGGCTGCGTCGACTCCGACACCAGCGTCCACAGATTCCGTCCAGTTTACACGATCAATCAAGAGATTAGTTGTACAGGAGTGATTTGGCAAAATCCATGCTGTTCTGGAACGAGAATTTGGTTGTTCTCTAGGTATCTCATTAAAGCCTCAGCTGCAATGGACTCCATAACCTTGGAGATCACAGGAAGTAGTGTTATCGGGCGATAATTTGTTGGTTCAGCACGGCTACCACTTTTGTAGATAGGCGTGATGATTCCGTGCTTTCACATCGTGGGGATGTGCATCTCGTTCAGACATCACTGAAAGAAAATTGCTAGTGGTCCTGACAAACTCATGGCAGCAACTTTCAACGCCTTCGGGCGAATGCCGTCCTCACCCTGGGAGCTGAACTCGCGCAGAGACATCAGCCACTTCAGTAGAGTTGCGGAGGTAAACAATATGTTATTAAGCCCTGATGGCGGTGTTATCTGCTTAGGCGGGATGCATGATGATTGCGCGCTATGGAAAGTACTGCCAAATTGTAGTCCAAGGAGGTTGGCCACCTGTTTTGCGGTTTGGGCTAACCCGCGTGCTGTGTGCAGAGCAGGAATACCGCGCTTATCACGGCGCAAATTGTTTATATATCTGTATGGCAGTTTGGGATTGCAGCAAAACTTTTCCACTAAACGTTGTTGGTTCTTCAGTTTATCCTCCCGGACGAGTTTGACACAGTGGTTCCTTTGTATTGTGTAGACATCCCAGGTATGGTCGTTCGGAGAGGCTATATAGGTGTGCCATGCCAAGTCCCTTAATGCCATGCATTTACGTGTCCTGCTCCTTACGAAAGACTTCATCATTTTAGGCCGGCAGTGTTTGGTTTCAGATGTCTTTGTCACAAGCTTGGTAAATATGTTGACGAATTCTCCGCAGGCCACCTAAGGGGTTAATTCAGCTAAGAACGACCAGCTGGTTGCATCAATTAGATCGGACAGGTCTTCATAGTTGGTTACGACATGATATTCCTCGGCATGCTATTTAGGATTATCCGCGTAGCACATGTAATGAAACAATAGCGTCGCATGATCACTGCGGCCCAAAGAAATATCGGTTATCACTCTCTCGACCATCAGTTCTTCATTGGTGAATATTCGGTCCAATATGGATGGTCTGTCAGTTCCCCTGAATCTGATGGGTGTAGTGACGTGGCCATAAAGCGGGAAGTCTGAAACTAGATCTTGCAAATCTGCTTTGAATTGCTCTCCTGGTGTTGCGTGGGATTCAAGGGCATGTAAGTTGGAGTCACCGGTGACTAGAATGTGACTGTACTTTCTGTTGATCACTTGCCTCAACGCAGCCATCAAATTGCAGTCCATCTCAGGAGTAGACGATGGTGGGCGGTAAACAACAACCAATAGACCAGGATCGTTCCCTCTCAGCCGGAAATTACACCAAATGGCGTCAGCTTCGATCCTTCCGTTAGTTCGATTTCAGCATTCGTTATCTCGCAGCGCAACCGCGTTTCGGTGACAGTGATGAGGTCCCAAGCTGCAGACGTGTGTCGAAGTCTTAATCCAGCTAATTTGCTGAGTAGACCCTGAGCATTTGTGTACATGCATGAGAGCTTCTCGGAGACCAAGAGTGTGTTGGATTGAATGAATGAGTGCAGGTTGCAGGCATTTAACCAGTGTAGTTCTGTAGACGTAATCTACATCGGTTTTATTAAAGCATTCAGCAAGGTAAGCAATGGCGTCCTCCTCTACAAGTAGAGAGTCGGCAGTGTTGAACAATGAACAATGATTTATCACGGGATAAAAGCAAGTGTCTGACACGTCCAGTAGGATGGTTAAGGTGAATATGATGAAATCAAACTACATCTGGGTCATCTACCCAACGTCTGCCGAGATGAATGATTTGATAATTAACATCAGTGTAAATTTTAAAAGATTATCGAACTTAAAGGTTCAGAAAGACACTGGGGTGCAGTGATCATTGATGTAAGGAGTGAGAAAAGTAAAATATGGTCGCTCATTTATGTACATTTGATACATAAATCCTGTTGAAAAGCATGCTTGTCGTAATCTACAATATAGGATTTTAGGTAACAAAATGCTGGGAGCTAAGAGCAACATCTAATCGTTTTTTAAAGCATCCAATGTAGGAGAGGATACAAATGATTCTGGGAGTGCCTTCCAGAGTTCGCAAACCCGAAAGGAAAAGTAACTCCGTCGACACTCTAGACGGCTAGATTGTTCCTTCAATTTTAAGCAGTTACCCCTGAGCTGCGTGTTATGGATAACTTTCAGCAAATGGCGGCATACTTGGTTGGGGTCATTCAGTATCTGATACGCTAATATGAGATCGTCGCGCAGCCTTCGATAGCGTCCACTGAAAATTCCCAGCAACTTCAGTCTTCGGTGGTAAGAGTGATAGCGCAGGTCCTTTACATTCTTTGTTGTTCTTCGTTGAGGTGCCTCTATTGATACTTGGTCGCGCTTCAACCAAGGTTGCCAAGCTTTGATAGCGTATTCAACATGCGGGCGTATGTAGGATTTGTGCATCATTGGGAAGATTGTTGGGTCAAATCTCCCGAATGCCCTCCGCAGCATGCTGACGAGCTGGTTGCTCCTTTTCGCAGCTACCTCAGCCTGTTTTGAACAGTCGAGGTCGCTCTGTACGATCACACCAAAATCACCTTCCTGGGAGCTATTCTGCAATCCGTTTGTCCCAAGCAAATAGGTGTAGTTATGTCTATGGCGTAACTGTACAACGCGACATTTGTCTATGTTGAACGGTAGGGCGTTTTGAACTGACCGGTTCGATACTGTGTTAAGATCGCACTGGAGCAGTTCGTGGTCTTCCGGTCCTCTAATCCTTCGCCAGATCTTGATATCATCAGCAAAAAGAGGAAATCGGAAGCAATTGATCGCGCTAAATCGTTAATGAACTCCAAGGATAGACGAGGTCCAAGTACTGAGCCCTGTGGTGCTCCACACGCCACATCGATGGCATCAGACAATGATTCTCGAACTCTCACCACTAGCCGTCGTTCGTGCAAAAATTGCTAATCCAACTCAGGAGTGGGTCGCCAATGCCGTAGTTCCGAAGCTTCTGAAGGACAATGCGGTGGTCTAAGCGATCAAAGGCTTTTGAGAAATCCAGGTAGATGACATCGACTCCTACTCCATCATCAACAGCTTCAGTCCAGCTATTACGTGCAATTAATAGGTTAGTATTACACGAATGCTCTGGGGCTATTAAGTTGTGGCTTTCCAGGTATTGCATCAGCGCATCTGCGATGATTGATTGCATCACTTTGGATAGTACGTGAAGTAGTGTTATTGGACGGTAGTTGGCAGGATCAGTGCGGCTACCTCCTTTATGGATATGAGGGATGGCCCATCGCTTCCATACTGTTGGAATACAGTTCTCTTCTAGACCACTGAGAGCAAACAGCCAGTGGTTTTGCTAGACAACTAGCTACCGCCTGCAGAGCCTTTGGTCGGATGTTGTCAGCTCCGGGAGAACTGTGGATACGCAAGGATAACTTCTTCAACACAGCTTCCGCAGCAAAGGTGATGTTTTCTAAACCACATGGTGGAGTATTAGAATGAAGAGAATGTTTGGGCTCGTTACCTGCTGGAAAGTTTGGGAGTAATGAGGCCGTACCACATCAACTGCTTTCATTGCTGATCGTGTGCACCCACCAGCCGTGACTAGCAGTGGAACCCCCCTCTCCACCTTTCGAAGGCCATTAACATGCCTGTACAGGAGCTGCGGTTAGTGCAGAATCGCTTCATTAACTTCTGCTGATGAGTGACCTTGCCTTCGCGGATCAGTTTCAAACAGAAGTTGCGATGTTTCACATATTCAGTCCAGGTTTCGGCATTCAAGCAGTCCTGGTGATGTCGCCATGCCGAATCCCCCCGTGACATACATTTACGTGTTCTGCTCCTCAGAAATGACTAATGCTTGTTTTTGAGTTGGAAGGACTTCTGATCCGATGCGTGCGTAACCATTGTGCTATATGTCCTTGCAAATGTTTCCCAGTCAACATCTGGGGCGAATTCGGTTAAGAAAGTCCAAGAAGTATCCTTAACAAGCTTAGATAACATATTGTAGTGCGTGGCAGTATGCACTTTATCCTCCTCCTTTCAGGGTACTCCGCGTAGCAAATATAGTCAAAGAGTAGAGTAACATGATCACTACGACCCAGTGGTGTGCTCGTAACCATCCCCTCAACCACGAGTTCGTATTTATTTAGCACAAGATCCAGTATCGACGGCTTTTTAGCAATTCCAAATCTGGTGGGAGAGGTTACGTGGTTGTAAAGAGGGTGGCTTGCAATTAGTTCTTGCAAGCAGGCTTTAAAGTGCATACCGTCGGTTGCTGGCGTTTCTATGTCATGCACGTTAAAGTCTCCAGCGATAAGAATGTGGGTGTAGGACTTGTTCAAAGCAAAGTGAAAAACGTGGTTCAGTTTGGAGTCCATTTCCGATGTTGAGTTTGATGAGCGATAAATCACGGCTAGTAGACATGTGTCCTTGTTTCGCAACCATAAGCGGCACCAGAGCGAATCGGGAGCTCGGATTTCGGAGTGATCGATAACTTCACATGGGAGGTTTGTATTATAGTACAGAATCACACCGCCACCTCTTTCGTTGCTGTCCGTCCGAAGCAGCGACATACCGCGTAAATTGATCTCAGAATCGGTTAACTCAGGGTTTAACCCTCTCTCTGTAATCATGATGAGGTCCCGCGGTTGTAAGGCATGGAGTTCTCTAAGTTCAGCCAACTTGATTTTCAAGGCCTTGGGCGTTTGTGTGCATGCAAGATAGAGCTTCTGTTGTTAAGAGTTCATTGATAGATGTCAAGTTTGTGTTAGTTTTTAAGCCGGCCGTTAGTTGGCCGGCCATTAATCGTTTTTTGGTGGGTCACTGTTCCTGTGGATTAAGAACTTTCACATTGGATGAAAGTAGAGGGTACAGGTCAACGGCCATCCATCAGACTGGTATACTTCTACTTTTCGCATGCACTCAACGCAGGGGGCTGGGTCCCACTCTGTTCCTAGGCTACAGCAACAATGTATTCATCTTCTGCAGTTACTGCGTGCCCTTTTTGCGTACGACTTGAAGAGTTGGTGGGTAACTGGTGCTTTCGATGGAATTTTTCATATTTGCATTGCTACTTGATGCCCCATACAGTAGTTAATCGTGTACATATAATTACTGGTAGCTGCCATATAGACGATCTCTCAGCAAATATTCAATCCACAGTACAAATATTTCTGGATGATACCATGGTACATATATTCTATATATGACCGTGGCTATCTTCAGAATTATCAGGACCGGATTTATGGATGGGGGAAATATAACCACCTCCCATGAAGCTTGAAAAAAGCTAGATAGCGGGACTTACGAAAGATTATTAGACTTTTACGTAAGCGATCAATGCTACACAACATTATGACTAAATGACATATGTGGAGGACTGATAGTTCACGTTTTAGGCCAAAATATTTTTATTTTCATTATGTATTTGCCACACTGTACGTATTGTAAAGATACAGTTTTCATGCAATATTACACAACAGAACTACTGAACTTGTACTCAAACTACGCCGTAGCTAGTTTGAATTTCCCAGGTGAAAGTTAACGCGGTCAGTATGGGATGGGCGGGTATCATGACGTTACCGGTTGAGGATATATTTCCTCAACTTGACAAATGTAATCATTCAACCAATTTGGATAATGTGATTGTGGACCATTGAAAAATAATGAGCATCGCCACTTACTTTTCGGCCTGAATCGACCGACAGGGTTAAATCAAATTTACGAATTAACCACACTTCGCAGAGGCATCTGACTTCTATGGTATTATTTTTCCAAGATTCCGAATATGAACAATGAACAATGCATTTATACGGTTTAAGAAGCGTTGCTTTACTAGCCCCGTTGGATAGTTGGTTAGGAAGTCCAAATAACGATATTGATAATAATGATGATAACACAGTTGGTACTCCAAATATTTAAATAAGGACTTATCGTTTTATCCCCCGTAGTCCTGCCATCCGCTTAGTTTCACAACACCAGCAGTTCAAAACAAATAATTCCAAGGGCAACCTTCAGGTGTAGTGCTAATTGACAAAGCGTAAATGAATCAGTGTGTCATCCAACCGTCTGTTACATACTGTTCGTGTCCGTGCAGCGACAACCGATTCTGGGAGAGCATTCCGCGAGTGACAGACACGAATGGGAAAGAAATTTATGTGGTACTCCAGGCGGCTTTACTGTTCTGCGAGTTTCAATGAGTGGCCCCTCAGGGTTTTATTGGTGTTGAGTAGCGGTTAAGGGCGACACACATGTTGTGAGTCTCGCAGAATCAAGTATACCATAATCAGGTTGCCTCATAATCTGTGATAGCTTCCACTGAATATCCCCAATCGTTGCAGTCTCTCCTGGTATGAAAGATAGCGCATTCCAATTACGGTCTTAGATTCCCAGACTTTGTGACTGCTCCCAGTGCGTTAAGTTTGTGTCTTAGCCATAGATGTCAGGCTTGAATTGCGTATGTGACATGGGGGCGAACATACGTACTGAGAATTTATCGAACTAGGTAGCTGTTTATTCCTCCAAACGGCTGTCACAACACACCAACGTGTTGGTTTCCAGTCTTCGAGGTCTTTTCGGAGTACCTGGAGCAACCGAAGTCATCTTGAACCAGGACACCCAGGTCACTTTCGACAACTGATTGTTACGGCACAGCTTGTTGAGCACAGATACCGGTAGTATTGTCTCATATCCAATCCATGGACACAAAGTGGGTTTAAAGCCAGCTAGTCAAGGCGATAATGATGCGGATTAGATCGAAAATAAACCTCGCGTCTCTGTTGTGTTGTAGGTGATCGAACGAACCAACTGTCCGGTTCCTGTGGTCTACACTCGTGGAAATTAACTGAGTAGAATTTCCATCGCCCAAAATTCATAAGTCCTGAAGGCATTGAGTGGACGATGAAGATGACGGTACACAATTAAACTCTCAAGCGAAACGAAATGCAATCATCCCCCTCCCCCGATTGCATCGCGAAGCAGAAATGGAGAGAAGCTGTTCCGCTTTTGCTGACTAAACTAGAGGTGAACATCGGTTTTAAAATGACCTATTTAATGCACAGTTTGGCCGGTAACATGAGGCTAACTTCTTTGTGAAATGTGACTTGTCACGTTGGTCAGTGGTATATTGTATGAAAAATAACCGAAGCCTGACATGTCCCACCGGATGATCGGTTAGGGTTGAACAAAATAAAGACAAAAATGGCGATAGGAAAGAGTGAACAACTGCAGACTGCGAAATTGCCGATTACGACGTTCCCGTCCGTTTTATGTACTACCCATGGTTATCGTCTGTGGTTTCCGGGCAAACAATGGAGATGGGTTGGTTTGTTTTTCTGCTCTTTGTATGGGTCGTTTGATTGCGTGATATGGTGTAGTGCGGCCTAGTAACTCGTATTCTGATGGTCGTGTTTCACTATGCTGCTAACTGTATGGATGATAATAAAGTGCTTTGTATGGAGTCTCCGGTGCACAAACACATTCAACACAGCTTTGAATGTGACCAGCCGTTTGCTGCACCAATTTTTTTCCTTTTACCGAGCTTGCTAACTTATTTTGTTTTAATGCTTGATTTGTTGGGTTGCCTATATAAAGATATTATTTCTTTCTGCTGCCGTACTTTTCATAGGTTGACTGGCAAACTGGAGCAAATGTATGCTCATTGGGTTAGGTACGACCACGCTCACGCATTTTACAAATAAATACATAAATAAAAAATATATTCCTCGGTGATTCAAGGTGTAAAATTAATCAATTCATTCACGCTTTTTACAATGGATCCAAAACAGGTATTAAAGTAAAGTAACCAGGAACATTAACATATGCAGATTTAAACAGATGTCCAGTTAAAGTAATACGGCCACCCGTGGAAACGTCCCCAGGGGATCTGCTTCCATGCAAGGTATTCCCTCGAAAGCTTTCGCTCGCACTTCCATGCAATACCTGGCCGCGTGCCGGTGGGGCATAGTAGTATATGAGCCATCACCTGTTTATCATATGTTGTGTTCTTTTTAGGGCTGCTTTTATGCATGTATTATGAGCGATGAAGCCTCAGGCCAGTCCGTCATGCGGATCATTCAATTATGGCACTATCTTATACGCCAGTAAATATGTGGCAATGTGCCTTGCATAGGTAAAGTCTTTTATAATCTGTAAGCTATAATCTGTCGCCACAGGAAATTAGCTCATTCGCGGCCAACAATGAAATAAGGAAGAATGTAGGAAAGAAGAATTGTGCGGATGAGGTACTATATCGTTAATGTAAAAAATTGGCAGGTATGTTTTTACATCAGCGTAAAAATGGATCGAGCCGATCATACGATCAAATTGCGCAGCGTGACAGCCGGAGACAGATAATTGTATGACTTGTACAAAAACAAAAGTCGCATAGGGAACCAGTTATTGCCATCACTGAAATCAAGTATATGTTAACTGCAGAACAAAAGGGGAAATGGTTAGCACTGTAGAACAAATGTAGCGAAGGGGATCGGAGAACAAATTGCGAATT
The DNA here is from genome assembly GCA_944474145.2 of Dicrocoelium dendriticum. Lineage (NCBI taxonomy): Eukaryota > Metazoa > Platyhelminthes > Trematoda > Plagiorchiida > Dicrocoeliidae > Dicrocoelium > Dicrocoelium dendriticum. The sequence continues at coordinate 62,714,741 of OX104062.1, read as the reverse complement.
AATAATTTTGTGGGGAAAATTACGAAAATAGATCCTGACTCCACACCAGTAAACAATTTTGCTTTTGGTTTTAAACAGAAGACAGTTGGTATGAATTAAGTTTGAAAGGAGTAAAACCGTATAGGAGGCAGCATTAAAGAATAGCGTAAGAAGCGGTTTGTAGCAGCTCATCCTAGATGATGATGTTTTCTCTGGTGTATTTGATTCCATGTTATCCGGTATCATACATGATCCGGCCCTTGTTCGTACAGCTTTTCATCAGCAAGTTGCATTTTTAAGATCCATTTCACTCTGTCCGTTAACAGATAAACCTTTATCATTTTCTTGAGTATGCAAAAATGTTCAATACATATAATCTGTTTTGACAGCTTATTCCATATGGAGCCATACCTAAGAAGATAGAAATTTCTCCTTAGGCTGGTCTTGAATTTAGGTAAATATAATATACATTCACTATCTCGCAGTTCGTAACTGGTATCTTCACGAAACTAGTCAAATGGTAATTCGTTATGTCCACTAAGAACTGGAAGTGCTGAACATGTTTCAATCGACTGATAAAATTTGATTGCACGTCAGTGGGAGATTGAATGACGGACTCGGCCACTACATTCCCATTTCCGCTTTCCATTCAGACTGCGCTGTTTCAGATCGATGGGACATCAGTTAACGATGAATCTAACCCCGCTGCAATCTTCAGCACTTCTCCATGAACAACTTGTATGTTCGAAACTACCGTTAACATAGCGTAATACATATTTCCCTGCAATATGTGGAGGAGATTTAAGGAAGAAAATCTGTATATATTTTGATCTTTATCTATGTGAGAATATTCTCTCTCTTGCACAGGAAATATAAGCTCTTGTTCTTTATTTATTTAAGCTTTCGTTCTTACCATTTGCAGTCAAGGTCAATGCACAGTTTATCCCTCCCATGTACACGTATGTCTTTGTTATAGAAATATTTAGTCATTTCTCAAGCAACAATTTCATCAGCTAATATTAGATTATATTTTGTAACGAATTACAAGCATTTTACACGTATAAGAGAGAATCTGTCATATTTTCACCCAATTTCCTTATTGAAGTTTCGCAGGCACACTGGTGGTGCCATGGAAAGCTCGGTTTGTGGGAATATGTCAGTGACTACAACAGCCACCATCTCAAGTGTAATTCATCTCGTCTTCTGGGTTTACGTAGCTGTACAAATCTGACAGTGGCGAGGAATCGGCTGGTCATTCTGAGCAGTCTTGTTCGATCATGCACAATGAACGGTTCTTGGGCGGCACGCTGTCTGTACAGCTTCTCGTCATTTATTCGGAGGGATTTGACGAGGCTGGAATTCCATGCATGTTTTTACGTCCATCATCTTGGCTCATAAATGTTGGTCATCGTATGTTAAACCTCCCTGTCGACTATCAGTACGATTACTCAGGGATCTATACCACCGGACTGCTGCCTGTAGAATCGGGCACCTGTAGCTTAATAGCAAGCATGAACCGCTGCGGATGCGATCGTGGTGGGTCTGAACGTATAGAATTTGCTTACGAAACACTTATACCATGAAGTAACTGTCCCCTTTTATATGCATTGATTCCAATTGGTTGAACGATGATTGACATTACATTCATGTTGATAGAGATTAGGACGATCATGCATCAAACGAATCGTCCGAATAATTCACTGCCGACTTGATCGAATCCGTGTCATCTTGATCAGATACCCAATAGAGCGGTCAGGCACTAGACCATCGATTGATTTACATTCTGCTTTGGCGGGGGTATCTGCTTAGCTAGTTCCACGCTCGGTTGGTCCATCATTGATTGACCACGGTGTTACTTCTACTGATCGATTACCTCGGTCAGTTGATCGATCACTGATTGGCTACGACGGTGCATGCACTCAACCCTGGGACCTACACCGCTGGTTCTAATTACGTGAATGTCTCGTAAATATATTACAAGCGCTCTGCAGGGAAATAGAGCTACGCATATTCTGTTCCAACATGCCCTAAGCAATGGAAAGTAGAGGAGAACCCATAGACAACTTGCGCAGACAGAGATAGTTGGGGAGTAGTTCTTTCACGTATGGTTAAAGCATTATCCTGCTAGTTAAGGGCACAGCACACAGGAGTGAGCGTTGAAAGCAAGGCGGGTGTGCGCAATATATGATTCCTACATTAATCAGTGAAAATAGTGACAATTGTGCGAAAAATTCAAAGCGGTCGAAGGTCCTTAGGCTCACATGAACCGTTCCGAGGAAAACGCAATCACTAGCCTCACCAGGGATGGGCTAGCGTGGTCACGAAATCCGTTTGCTTGCACAGATTTGATTTCAGCCGCCGAATTGCTGCAGCCTCCGCAAACTGTAGTAAGCGGGGAGTAGATTGTTTGCTAACTACCCTGAAATTGCCACCTGGGTTTTGGCATTCAGGGCAGTCATGTATGTGGCAGGCAATAGAACTAGTCGGTAGCTTCGGGCCCTTAGCGATCATGTTTCGCAGAACATGCTCTGCAACCCTCGCTCCCATCCTTCTGTCAGTTCGGCCTATGTACTTGCTAGCGCAAGTACAATTAAAGAGGTAAATGCATTGAATTTTTTGCTGTTAACATCGCATTGTGTTTTCCACTAACTGTGCGAAGAATGCACTTTTCGATAAATCACTTCAGGCATTTACACTTATAAAGAAAATTATGACACAAATAGGCTTGTGAAAGGCTTGGTAAAATCGGATAAATGAACATAGAGGAAACCGCACTTCTGTCCAACTGGTCAGCTAAACATTATGAAATATGGATCAATGATTTGCTTAATCAGACTGGGCGGCATACGTAAATGCATGTGACCAATGCTGAACACTTAACGCCAGAGCGGGTTTATGGCCAGGGCAACGTCAATGATTGTACTGTACTCGATTCGGCGGTAAAGTACTCGCTTCGGCGGTACATAAACTAAAATTGGAACGATAGAGAGAAGATTAACATGGCCCCTGCGCAAGGATGATACGTAAAGACTGGCTTGCCGAACAACCTCCTCGTGGTGCCAGCTGGGTGTTTCGGGATTTTCCCGTTCCAGCAAATGGTTCGGCTGCAGTGTTCCAGGACGTGGTGGGTTTTCGCCTGGTAAGCGTTCGCCCCATAAAAAGCCACATATGTCCGTTTAACAACACTGTGACGTGGCGGACGTGACTCGCCACTAAATAAAATCACTGCCCCTTGCTTCATCCTGCCGAAGCATTGTATTCCAGCAACTTTGTGCTGTAATTCTAGGGAGCATTGGGCCCCTGTTTGACAAAGGAACAAACGAAAGGCCTATGAACTGAGCAGTTAGTCACCGGCTCCCAATGGGCACGATTCCCTGGATTCGCTCCGCTGCCTTGCGCGCAGGCTATTCAGCCAAAGGCTCGGAGTGGTGTCCCCTAAGTCAACACCCTACTTCGGCTTGGGCAACCGGGTAGTATCTCGCGCTCTGACGAAACCATGGACTTTGATGTGTTGTGTTGTGTTTTCTTTTACAATTTCTGTACCTTGTTTTGAGTTCCATGGTTTCCGATGGCTCAAAGTCTATTCATAGACTGTTGCAAAATATATAATATATATGTACTAGAGTTCGTTATTTGCACAGTGCTGTTTTCAAAACTCTGATCGTGATGGCCTCGACGATGATTAATGGATGTTTCTTGAGCATTTTCCCATAACGTCTAGGATGGTACAGACCACTTTAAATGACTCATTCATCCGAGCCACATGACCACTTTTAATCAAATGTTGTAGAATGGAACTATTGATCTTCTTCACCGTGCCGTCTCGCAGCGACGCAGGACAGTGCTCAGCAATCCGTTTAGACAAGCACCTGGTGGCATGTCCAAGGTACTTGCACCACAGGTGCAAATGAACTGGTATACGATGAAAGATTCGGACCGGACCGAACAGGGGTTTTTTCCTTTAGATGCTGAGGAATTAAAGGTCTGGTTTCAGCAACTAGTTTTAGCTTGACAGCTGGATACGCATGAGCCACTGCGGTTGAAAGCTTTTTGTTCAACAGTTCGAAGGCAATGTCACCTTTAAATGGAACCGTACGGAAGACATTCTTCTTTGGTACTTTTGCAACAGGTTTTATAGAATCAGGTGGAGTGGAATACTTTTTAATGAATTGGCAGGGATAACCGTTTTCTTGCAATGCCAAAGAGGAGCTTTGTTTCAATTTCAATCGTCTCCGGACTGCAGATGAATCTTGTGCGATGGTACAGACAGCGAACTAAATTTCTCTTGTACCTCTGACGTACAAAACTGTGAAAATGGCTGTACTGACCTAAACACGTTGATTTACGGAAAACACTCGACTGTTCCGTCCTCGCATCTGCGCAGCAGAACATCTAGGAAGGCCAGACAGCCATCCTGTTTGATCTCAGTGGTAAATTTCAGTGAAGGATGTGTTCGGTTAAACTGGTCTAGTAGGCTGATGCAATCCATGGAAGAGTCACACACAATGAGCGTGTCATCCATAGAACGACAGCAAGGGTGCAGTGAGGCGATACTACCACTCAAGTGCGTTCGTTCGAGTTTTGCAAGGAAAACGTCAGCCAAGATTGGGCCTAAGGGAGAACCCATTGTGACCTCATCGATCTGTCTGTAATAGATCCCATCAAACAAAAAGTGCATATTGAGTGTGCACCGTAAGATCTATTCTTTCAGTTTCCGTACCGGAATCCCAACATTTATATTTCTCTCAGCGACGTAGTCACAGATGAAATGTACAATCTTTAACAGGGGCACGTTAGTGAAAAGTGGTTCCAAATCAAAACAGAGCATCAGTTTACCGTTAAAGGTTAACTTTTCTATTCGTTTAACGAATTCGAATGTTATAGGTAGAAATTCGTCACATCTAGGCTCACTCAGACAGCCGTCACACGCCCGGAAAAGCACTGTACGCGCGTTTCATCCTTTCGGGAATCGTCAGCAGTGCGCATTCCATCGGAACCTGGTATAGGGCTGGAACGCGCAACAGGACTGTTGGCAGTCCGTGCTTAAGGCCACTGAGCTACGTGGGACGGCAAGGACCATCGCAAATAAGTTACCAGATGTGATATAGCACCGCTCACTATCCACTGACTTACACGTTACTGCCGTGATGAGGACAGGGTGGCCCCCTCACCAAGCGACGAGCTTACCAACCTTAAGCCGCCAATTAACTTATGGCATTATAAGCAGTTTGGTCTGCGTACTGATTACAGAAGCGTAGTAGGGGGAGTTGAATGAGACAGGTAAAAATTCGGCACATCTAGGCTCACTCAGACAGCCGCCACACGCCCGGAAAAGCACTGTACGCGCGTTTCATCCTTTTGGGAATCGTCAGCAGTGCGCATTCCATCGGACCCTGGTAGGGTTCGAACCCGCAACTCGACTGTTGCCAGTCCGTGATTGAGACCACTGCGCTACGGTGGACGACAACGACCATCGTGAATAAGTTACTAGTGAAGTCGAATGTGTCTGTCACTGTATACATCTACGATTCTTTGCATAGCGGTTGAAGAATTTCTGTTATCCATCTTGAGACCAAGTGATAAAGCGAAGAAGATATGTCAACTATTTGTCTCCAAAGAACATGGGTTTTTGCGTACTTTTGGTAGTCCATAGAGTCGGGGAGGATGTGAGACACATGGTGTTAGTTTTGTGAAAAGTGTATTATCTATATGCTTTGACTCTTTCAAATCCTTCAGTACGTTGATGATTTTTGCCACCTAACAAATGGTTTCTTTTTGGACTGGATCTTTCCGAAATTTACAGTTGTCGCTGAAAATTACCTTCGTTTTGGTGACGTAATCGGATTTGTTCACCAATACCCAGCTTGATCTTTTATCGGGTTACGAAAAGATCAGTTATGCGTTCAACATCAGATCTCTGATTGCGTCACGGTGCTTTTTTGTTAGGGTCTTAGATGTTTGGTCCTTGGAATCACGATACCTATGAGCGAGGTGTACTAACGTGGTCTGAAACGTTTCACTTGCGAGTGGGAATGGAGGTGTTATATCCACTAATGGGTGCATTAAATTCTCGAGTTTGGTCTCCAGCTGAATTTGCCCACATTTCGGCAAGGAAAGATAGAATTTTGTTACGAGTGCCAGCGCTCCGAGATGCAGTTGGTCCAGCTAGTGGCTAGCTAGGTTCTGCACATATTTGTCAGGATTAGCAGGAAATTTTGTTTCCCGTGAACAAGGTTCCAGGCTTTTGAGAAACTTAACGTATCTTCTTTCTTTTGTTTTCTCGCATATTCCATGCAAATAGCACTCAAATGAGTCACCATGGTTAGCATTGAGTTCATCCACCATCGATGAGTAGAGTGAGCACACCCGTTCCAGTTTCGGGAGGCGAGACTACATGGTCTCTAGTAGATTGGGAGCATATATTTTGAGAGACTTCGTACTTGACTGAATGTGGATCTTTCGGAGCGATTTCCAATAGATATAGCGCACGCAATTACCTTCCATTAGTTTGGAGTAGCTCACCTACAAGATCAAAACATGACCATATTTACAGCACTACCAGTGTTATCGGCTAGTGGGTTGTTTACCTGGGGTCAATTATAGTGAACTGCTTTGTGGTTATGCCAGTTGATGGGATCATTACTGTGTAATGGGGTGATTTGCGAAACCATTTCGTAGCACGCTCATCGGTACGCCATGGCTTTAATACGTGGATAGACGGCCAACCGTAGGTAAAGGACACTACACGGGAATAATAACTATACAAACGATTGTTAAAACGTTCTACAAGAGTTATGTTCGAAAATGGCACCAGAATGAGGCTAGTTTGGCAAAAATGCTAGCGCATGCAAGGTGCGTAGCCTGCAAGGTGCAGTACCAGCGATTTTCGTGCCGAAAACGTGTATGTTTGTTAAGAACAAACGCCAGTAAGGTTAAACAAACCAGCCGCTTAACGCCCTAGTTACACAATGAACATGTGCTTATAACATCTTTTACACAACGACCCCTAATCAATCGGAGGAATCCCCAGACTGCCTAGGATTACCGGGGTATTCACCGGGGACAAACTGAGACCGTCTAACAAGTCAACCTTCTTATGTCAGTCGCATTCCTCCCATGTTGCCTAAGCCATAGAAACAAATGTACTAGGCACCCCCTGACGGTCACTCGAGTGCCCACCGCCCCATACAAAATAGCTGACGATGCCCCTAAATGCACATTGACAGTGAATATCGTAACAACTGACGAGCAACTGGTTCCTGCCTACCTTGTTTGTAAACTGTCATACACCATGTGCTTGCGATTACCCAGAATGCACGAGATAACAGCTGCTATTCGTACTTATAGACACAAAAGGACATTTTGGTACCATATACCAGTCGAGACGCTTTATGGTTCTTTACTGTAGTCAGTTTATTAATCTCAGCTCGTACACCGTTCATGTTGCAAGGTGTAACGGCGCTCATTTATCCTGTTCCGTGTGTCTTAGAGGACACTCGATTGGTCCAATTCGCTACTCACCAGATGGGAGGCGTCAGACTCTAAACCTCCGTCGAATCTGTTCGGATATAGTTGACGTCGTGGACGTTGGTTTTTGCAGGGTGATTTCGGAAACTCGTATATCGCTAGAACCACCCCTGAAAGCAAACACGATCGGAATGGAGGGACCATTTGATATACCCTAAGCGTCAAACTCATTTAGGCGGCAGTTGCACGCATTTCACAGTGGAAGTGTAACGTTCATATCCAATATCACTTGAGACCCATCCGGGTACTAGCTCTACAGCTCATATAGTTGGAAGCATAAGACTGGTCAGTACCACCGCTAACCCGATCACCGCAAACTCCGATGGGAGATGGATCCAAATAATGAAAGGACGCGCGGAACACATAAACAGTTTCCGTTTTTACCCTTGTATCGTGTTTCACCATCTCACATTCGATTGGTGACAGTCGGAAATTTATGGAACGAAACGGACAAATGGCGGAGGCTTCGTTGTCAGACGACACGAAGTAGTTACGACACCCGCCACTACCGGATGATGGTGGAGGCGGCTATCTGACGAATACAACTTCAGCATTTTGTTTCGTAGTAGATAGTGCAAAGAAGTGACCGGCACTATCTTGGGCTGTAGCAGGATTGTAGCGGCCGGAAGCAGCGTTCTTGTTCTACGACTGCATAGTCATTACATCGGAATTGCTCCGATCTGGATAGATGGTGTGTTTCTTTGCTCCAACAGCATTATGTAGATTCGGACTTGGAGCGGTTCTTGCGAGCACTAACTTCCGACACAGCACCCGCCGGAGGGTGACTTGGCGCCCACCAGCCTCCAACCAGCCTTGGACGCAGATCGATCACATTGCTATCAGTTACCGCTGGAGAGGCTTCATTCAAAACTGTCGCTCGATTTTGAGCACATGTATGGACACCTATCATGTACTTGTATGTGCTGACATGCGGATGCGTTTTGGCGGACACCCACGACGACGCTGTGAGCGCATTGACACCAGCTAACTGACAAAGCCAGCTGTTCTGAATACATATCGAACTACGCTGACATGAGAGTTGAGTAAGCGCTCACTGGAGACAATTGATGGTCACTGGTCACATGTTCGCCAGACCTTACTAGCAGCAGGCAAATCCTCATGTGGTATGTCTAATATCCAACATGGATATTGGGTCTCTTCGCGATTTCTGGAACTTATTGACGCTCGCCGGCATATTCCGGCTGGAAGCGAACACAATGAAACTCGCAAAGAGCTCCGAGCAAGACTCCGTGATAGCCTGAAGAGAGACCGCGAATCTTGGTGGTCTCATCATGCGTCAGAGATGGAAATAACCGCTGCCCTAGGCAATCATCGTAAGTTATTCCGTCTGATACGGGAAACGGGCAGCAGGAGAACTGGTGTTAGTGAAACTATACGTGACGAGAGTGGACAGCCTATCCACAATTTGTCAAAACGTTTGGAGCGTTGGGCTGAGCATTTTGAAAAGCAATTTAATCCGCTAGAATTGTTCGATTCTTCGCCGGCCAGTGATCACCCTGCGCAGTGGGCTGTCCCTCTGGATCCACCCTCTCGCTCAGAAGTCGAACGTGAGATCGGATTGTTGAAGTTGAACAAAGCCGCGGGACCAGATAATCTTCATCCAGCACTCTTTACTTTCGGAAACTCTGCTCTTGTTGATGCATTACATGAAATACTAATGAAACTGTGGGAGTAAGAGACTGTCCCAACCGACTGGAGCCGCTCCGTTATTGTTCCCATCTTCAAAGGAGGCTCGCGTTCGGAATGCGGCAACCATAGAGGAATCAGTCTTATATCCATCGCCTCCAATTTACTCGCCTCCATAATTCTTCACAGACTGACTGGCGCTCGTGAAAGCCAGATTCGTGAGGAGCAAGCCGGGTTTCGTCAGGGTCGTGGCTGCATCGACCACATCTTTATTTTGCGTCAGTTGTTGGAGCAACGCCACATATATTGGAGGCCCACCGTAGTCGTGTTCCTCGACATCAAAGGTGCCTTCGATTCGTTCGATCGATGTGCCCTTTGGAATTTTCTACTCAGG